>OZ010614.1:32005918-32012966 GCA_963932145.1 Acanthosepion lycidas | reverse complement strand
TTTTGGTTCCATTTTCTCTAAAATTTCATCATTACTCGCATGTACAGTCCAAGGAAGAAGCATGGTCGAGTAATGGATTGTGGCTTTGATTGTGGAATCTGAGAGCTGAGTTCAAATTCTAGTCAAGTTCATTACATTACCTTACATGCTAATAACATTGGGAAAGATATAAATCCAACACTTCTCCTCCCAACTATAAGTAAATAATGGGACATACTGGGTTCTATAGCCTTGGGTGATAACCAGTCTAAGAGAAGGAAAACCTTGAATTCAAAACTGTACGTAGCTTTGGCAAAGCATATACTATGCAGATAAGGATAGGATCATTCACATTGATTTGATGATCCTGACTACAGTTTACTCTTTTTTCAGTTCAAAGTATTCTCAGTATCCTTCTGTATAGTTTTGTTTCTGTTGTTTCAAGTTTCTTCTTAATCTCTGAGGAAATTGTCCAGCATTCACTGTCGTATGTGAGCTGGTATTATGTATCATTTTAGTACTGTTTTGTCCTTTCTATTTCCATTTTCTTTAAAACTCTGTCATTGTTCCATGGTATTCTCAGCTTCCTACTGTAGAGCCATATTTCTAAGGATATAATTTTACAAATCTCTTTAATGCTACTTTCAGTTTATGCTATATTAAGCGAGGATTAGTAAATATCAAAATGACTAGATTTTACTCAAATTAAAGCAAAGAGTAACATTTTTTATTTGGGTTTATCTATTTAATTTGTGTGTGTGTTAGAGAGAGAAAGAGAGAGAGAAAGCAAGAACATTTTAAAGTATCTGTGCTCAGTATAAAATCCTGGTAAATTCCCACATGAAAATTAGACTACACAACCTACTTAGAAAAGTCAGAGTGCCATACGAGAAAAAATATAATGTGAAACTGTTCAAATGTGAACCAGTAAGTCTGTTTGAGCTGTATGATTAACAGAAAGGTGTTGCATTGACAAGGGTGGAGATGATGCTGAAAAAAGAAATACACATCTATTTATATTTCTGAGATGAGGTATTGTAACTATTTGCACTAATTACATCGTTCAGACTGTAGCCCTTATCTCTATTGCCATATTCACAATGTCTCAACCATTGTACACTTCAACCTTTTTCAGGTCATATATGTTGGAATTTTCGAACCAAACCCCTTATTTAGTCCACGAGGGGTGATTGTTCTAATTTCACATGTCATAAATTTTTTGGATATCTCAAAAAAGACACAACACATGGAATTAGAACAATCTAAGAGGCTTACTGCTAAAATGTCTGTGATGAATGAAAAGTGATATTGAAATATGAGGTGGTAAGAAATGGAGCTGGTGAGGATAAGAAGGATAGACTCATGATGGAAACCATTAAGTAATCCCACTTACCTACAAAATATGAATGACTCATTTTGGTACTCTACCAATAAATGAGGACATACAGCGCTGTTCAATAAAAGTACCTCACCTGATTTTTTTTTATTAAATGAAAGTTGAGCTAAATTTAAAGGATAAGCGATCTAAAATCCAAAGAAGAAGTTTTGAAAGCTCTTTGAAGTTAGCAGTAAGTACTGTCAAGCATCTGTTCAGTATAATGTTCTGGGGATGCTTTTCTTTTCATGGAACTGGTTTCTTAAAACCTATTGAAAAGACCCTCAGGAGCCAGCAGTACAAAAGAATTTTAGAGTCTTGTCTGCTCCCTTCTGCTGAAAGGGTGCAAATCGACCACACCAAGCTCATTTTTATGCAGGATAATGTTCCCTGTCACAAATCAAAATTGATGAAGGAATACTTTGATGAGAAGCAGGTGAGTGTTATGACCTGGGTGCCCCAATCTCCTGACCTCAACCCCATAGAAAACTTATGGAGCATTATAAAGTACAGTCTCTTGAGAAAGCAGTTGAGCAACATGCTCCATAAATTTTCTATGTGGTTGAGGTCAGGAGATTGATAATTATATATAACTATATCCGTGTTCAGGGTAAGACAATAAACTACGTCTAACAGCAAGGCTTCTGATCAGGAGATTTTGAGAAGTGTGGAGCCACCTCTTAATTGCTGGTGTTCCCAGGTCCACCCTGACCCAGGGTGGTAGCACCTGTCAGGGTCCCAACTATGAGCAAATATTTAACCCCCAAACTCGTGTCAGAACACTATGAAAGTGTAAAAATAGGTTTTAATACCAGAAATACTTTGTGAAAAATAATGACCAGCAATACATTTTTGAAAAAAAAAATATTACCAACAATAAAAATCTTGTCAGCATTAAATTCATTGAGGTTGATATGCTGTAAAACAAAACAGACCAAACCAATATATACTGAGATAGATAGATAAAAAATATTACTGGCAATAAAAATCTTGTTGGCATTAAATAACCCATCGAGATTGATATGCCGTAAAGCAAAACAAACCAAACCAAAAGCCACTGAGATGTGAGGTGTTATTGAGGATGAAAGACAAAAGAGTGAAGAAATTTGACAAAATGTTGATGAGAAGAAAAGAACAGGATTCAACGAGACAGAAGATGATGATTGACATTGCATTTAAATTTTTGTAGATTCTAGTTGACAGCATGTAGCTGGAAGAGTTCTACAAACAAGAAATGCCAAAGAAATTTTTGGAATAGAACTTACGGTTGCGTCTAAAAATTTCTATAGTAAGTCACTTTCCTATCAATGTAATGTAGCTTCCCTTTGCTTTTCCTATAAATATTTTCATGGTAATTGTTCTGATGAGATTTCCTGTTTGGCATCTTAACTTTATGAATTTAAGTGCAGTACTAGATTGGCAGGTAGGTCACGTCCTTTTACAGTTGAAATTGCTAGATGTAACCATAAGTCCTATGCTAACAGTTCCTGTTTTTACATTTCTTGTTTATGGAACTAACTAGTCTAGTATTATGCATAAATTCATAAATTTTTGATGCCAAAGGGAAAAGCTCATCAGAACAATAAATATAGTATAATATATAAGACATTACTTATAATATCTATATCTATAATTCTCAAAATGTGTGTGTGTGTATGTAAGGGTGTGTGATCGGATGTTGTTTATGCATTTCCACAGTTTTCATCTGATTTCAATGAAATTTTTTTGTTTGATAGCTAATTCTTCAGTGCTGGTTCTGAGTCCAAATTAGCTGGAAAAATTACAACCATGAAGGTGAAAAATCGAAAAAACTGATTTTTTACACTTTGCTCAAAGATCAAAGTCAAAATTTAATGTCTGAAAAAAAACAAAAAAAAACAGTGTACAATCAATTTAGAGAGTTGAAATCTAATGCAAAAGATTATTACGATTATAAAAAAAATATTATATTATTAGTAAAAATTATCGTCTATTATTATTATTATTATGACAGTCCATGGAAGAGGTTCCTGACTTGCAAGATTGAGAATGCAAAAATGGCCCTTTTCAGGGCCACCCACCATTCAAATTGTTAACACCCCAATTTGGGGATGTACCTCAGTTGAACCCAGTTGTTGTTGATAATATTGATTTTCAGGTGGGTTGACTTTAAACTTAAACTGCTCCAATCGAATGGCAAAAATTGCCAGTAATGAAACACCTGTTCGAAGATGGGTTACACTGCTAGTACCTTATGTAATGTGTTACCTTTCACTTGGGATGGAGATGAACCCTCCAAGTAAGCACTATTCCTTTCAGAAATGTCACTGAGTCCCCAGCATTGGATCTTGATGATCTAAAACAGAGGTTCTTAACCAAGGGAGAATTCATTAGAATATAATCAATTTAAATAAACTGACTTTCTTATTAAACTTTTTGTTTATTGAATTAAAATAACTTATCATTCTATTGAACTTTTTATTTATTGAAGTATGCTTTAGTTTATTTAATAATTATGAATTAAAAGAAATTACTATATGCTTAAAATTACTATTTGCTTAAAAACAAAAAATGCGCATTATATTGTCCTCATCGTTGTCGCCATATTTATTACAATGTTTCGGCTGTTGTATGCTCTGGCCTTCTTCAGGTGTTTGGAATGTCAACCTGAAACCTTTATTTCGCTCACTGGGGTAGACTGTTCTAGTTCCACATGTCATGTTTAATGGCTGTCAGTTATCAGTTATCTCCTGTTAATTTTCCCTCTGAAAATTCTCCACTGCCTTAACCGGGTATTGAACTGTCACTGGATCTAACCAATGCCTTTATCCACTGTGCCATGTGCCCTTGAGGACATTTGTGTATGAATGTGTGTTCAAGTTTAAAAATCCAGAATTATCTATTGCTATTAAATTTGTAAAACTCCTCTATAAAAATAACCCATGTAAATGTCTATGTAATGGAAAAGAATGAAGAATTTCAATATTATTTGGAATGCCTCTTTTGAGTTGGACAATCTTGAAAAGCGGTGGAATAAAATTCTGATAAATGGAGTAAAGGATGCATTGGGCAAGAAAGGTTGATAGAAAAATATTTACAAGTATCAAATAAGGTTCTTTATTTGATATTTTGACTTTTCATTTTGAGCAGGGACATTAAATATGCTGGGTGTTATCTAGAATCGGGGGTTATACCTACAGGTGGAGAGTTTCAGGGAAGTGGGGGAAAGTCTTTTTCTCGTTTTTCATTTACAGAATTTTGTTTATTGAATTACAATATACTGGTATTCTATTGAATTTTTTATTTATTGAAGTGTGCTTCAGTTTATTTAATAATCATACTTATTATAAATCCCAGTGTGCGTGTGTGTGTGTCTGTACACTTATACATTGGATCGGATTTCCTACATTTTTCAACCGATTTCAACAAAACTTCACAGGACTACATAAAATTACCTTACGGTAGTTCTGACAGCACCAAAAATTAGAAAAACACAATTATTTTTGCACGAAATCAATTTGAAAACACGATTAAGAGGCATCGTGAGAATGAAAGGGGGACAACTCATATCGAGTTATACTTATTATAAAACCCAGGTTGTTTGTGTGTGTGTTCATTTATATATGGGATCAGATTTCCTACATTTTTCAACCGATTTCAACAAAACTTCACTTTTTTTTTGGCAGGTAGTGTTTCTTATTGTCTTGCACACTTTTTTCTTTATTTTTACATTCAGAACGCTTTAAAAATTCCATTTACAAGACAATTGTTTATAATAAAATTCTATTCAATCAGTAGACTCATAACAATTGAAAACAATGTTTTTGTTTGATTTGGGGTTTGACCAACTCGTAAAAAAAAAAAACTAATTATGACATGCGTGTCCGTCAACCTTAAACAATAATCTTTGTCAATTTTATTTTTCAGTCTTTATGATGGTCGATACTTGATCTATCTCTTACTGTTACATCCCCGGGCAACGCAGGGCTCTACTGCTAGTTAGTTATGAATTAAAACAAATTACTATACCTGCATTCAAGTTTAAAAATCAATCAACATTTTCACTTGCAACTAAATTTGTAAAACTTCTATAAAAATAATCCGTGTAAATGGATATGGTGATATTTTTTTAATTTATTTTTAAGCATATTTTAGGTTTGGCACAAGGCTGGAAGTATGGAGGCAACCAGTGAAGATCGATCTCACTATTCAGTCATAATTGATCTAGCATGATCAGCTTGCTAACCATTACACCATGTCAAATGACCTCATGTAAATTTATATGTATGGATGTGGAAAAGAATGAAGATTTTCAATAATATATACATATTATTTGGAATGCACCTTTTGAGTCAGACATTCTGACTTGTGGTGAAAATGGTGCATTGGGCAAAAAATGTTAAGAACAAGTGATCTACAAGGCCACAGGATAATTTTTGATGTTGATCTCTTTTAATTATTATAATTCTGATTTTCCTACATTAGTAAGTTCATTATTCCCTGCCATTTCCCCAAATAAATAATAGACAATTCCATTTTGATTGCGATGAAAGATGGAAGAAAAAGATATATCAGAAATATGATTTGATCTTAGTGAGAAAAAGAAAGCATATATAATAAAAAGGAAGATAGAGGAGGTGATAATGCTCTCATCAGTAAAATGGAAAACCTTGTTAGTTTTGAAGGTTATCATTTGTACCCTCTTACTCTTTTAGATAATGACCAGCATTAATACATATTATTGTTATAGCAATATTTAGTTGTTAAGCTGAAATATGTATCCCTGCAATAGGGGAATTTCTATAGGTATTTTATAGTCTGTCTATATTTCTGAGATGAGGTATTATGTACATTATTTACATTATTCGGACTATTGTACTCATCTTTTTCACCATATTTATTACAACATTTCGGCCATTGTAAACTCAGGCATTCTTCAGTATCTGTCTATATTTCTGAGATGAGGTATTATGTACATTATTTACATCAATCGGACTATTGTCCTCATCTTTTTCGCCATATTTATCAGAACGTTTCGGCTGTTGTATGCTCCGGCCTTCTTCAGGTGGTTGGAATGTCGAACTGAACCCTTTATTTCGCTCACTGGGGTAGACTGTTCTAGTTCCACGTGCCATGTTTGATGGATGTCAGTTATCAATTATCTCATGTTAATTTCCCTCTGAAAGTTCTCTACTGCCTTAACCGGGTATTGAACTCACACTCTTTTAAACGTGTAAGACAGACAATTTTTCTTGTCAGAATCTATCACAATACAGTGTACCAAGTTGTCAGACAAATGATAAATTTGCTTTCTCCTATCAAAAAATGCTGGTGTTTGGTCATGTGTTCAGATTGTGAGCAATGAGTTTTTTCAAGCACTGCCTTCATACATGTTTGTGTGTGTGCACACACACACACACACACACACACACACACACACACAGACACTTTCTTTAACTCTAGCCTTGGGCTCAAACAATTTATACGGTCCTGTCACTTTGGGTCCTGTCACTGGATGTTACCAACACCTTTATCCACTGTGCCATGTGTCCTTGAGAACATCTGGGTATGAATTTCTGGGTATTATAAACCTAATGTCTTCAGCAACCATTTTTACCAGTGCTCAAATTGCAATTTTGCTGTTATCATTCTATGTTTTTACCAGAGCTATGTTGTTATCATTGCTTATCGCTGTGATAAATATGGCGAAAAAGA
>OZ010614.1:31975918-32000918 GCA_963932145.1 Acanthosepion lycidas | reverse complement strand
TATATATATATATATATATATATATATATATATATAAAATGTGGTTTGGTAATAGTTCAAAGAGGTTAACTCGTATATCATTATATATATTGTTTTATTTAGTATGTATAAATTAGTAGGTGTGTGCATATATATTGTTCTAATGACGATGTATAAATTAGTGTGTGTGTGTATATATATATGTATTTTTCTTTTTTCAATTAGGATGTATAAAACAATGTGTGTGTGTGTATATATATATATATATATATATATATATGTGTGTGTGTGTGTTCTAATTAGGATATATAAATCAGCATGCATATATATATATATATTCTAATTAGGATATATATATATATATATATATATATTCTAATTAGGATATATATATATATATATATATTCTAATTAGGATATATATATATATATATATATTTATTCTAATTAGGATATATATATATATATATATATTTATTCTAATTAGGATATATATATATATATATATATATATATATATATATATATATATATATTTATTCTAATTAGGATATATATATATATATATATATATATATATATATATATATATATATATATATATATCCTAATTAGAATATATATATATATTTATTCTAATTAGGATATATATATATATATATATTTATTCTAATTAGGATATATATATATATATATATTTATTCTAATTAGGATATATATATATATATTCTAATTAGGATATATATATATATATATATATATATATATATATATATATATATATATATATATGAAAAAAACAATAGTAAAATTGTGAATGTAGCTGACACGTTTCATACAATGTGGACTTTTTCAAGGCAAAAAATGAAATGCATTTATTAAATGAAGTAACTAATAATAACAAATGGTTGAATCCGTTAACACAATAATAAAAACAATATCTCCAAACCTGACAGTACTTGATGTACTTCCATTAACAGTGTGAAAATAGCGTTCTCTAAATTCTTCCAGTCACTGTTGTGTTGATGGATTCAACCATTTTCTTTTGATTTCTTGATACTGTTGTGTATGTTTGTTAGTGAAAGCAGTAATTCTGTTAAGAAAGGTGAAATAGGGAAAAGGCCTGGGCGTAGGTTAATATTTGGGTAATATTTAATGGCGGTACTCTTGAGGATTTTCCTTTTGAGTGAGTTATTTTCTTTTTTTATGAGTAGCATTTTTAAAATCTAAATTCTTCCAGTTGCTAAGGACACTTTGTTTTGTTATTATCAGTTAATTTGTTCAATAGATTCACTTTGTTTATTTGCCTTGAAAAAGTCCATATTGGACGAAATGCATCAGCTACCATCACTCTGAGAAATTTATCATAAATATATATATATATATATATATATATATATATATATTTATTTATTCTAATTAGGATCTATAAATCAGTACATGAAGCAGATTCTAGAATAGAGGTTCTCAACCAGGATTAATTTCAGCCTTTCAGTCAGGGGAGGGATAAATCTTTTACTTTTTTTTTTTTTGTTTTATTCATAGAATTTTGTTTATTGAATTAGAATACCCTGGCATTCTATTGAACTTTTTCTTTACCAAAGCATGCTTTAATTTATTTAATAGTTAGTTATAAATTAAAACAAATAATTGTACATGTAAATATTACTGTATATACATGTATTCAACTTTCAAAATCTATCAACATTTTTTACTGATATTGATTTTCTAAATTTCCTCTATAAAAATAATCTATGTAAATGTCTATATACTGATATAGGAAAGAATGAAGATTTTCAATAATATATGTACATTATTTGGAATGCACCTTTTGAGTCAGACCTTCTTGGAAAGGATGGGATGACAATCTGACCATCTGAAGGTTTCATAGGACAAAAAAGCTTAAGAACCATTGTTCTAAAACCTGGAACCTTCATACTTGATTAACAATCTTTTATAGGCATACATATGGGTTTTTATCTTTCCTCTGAGACATTTAATTTCCTTTCCCCACTTTTTCTATTTGACGAAATAAAAGGTAGGTTTTAAAAGAATTTAAACAGGGTTTATAATTCAGTTATAGGAGAGATAAACTGCCAGACTCTGGTTGGTTGGTTGATGTATTTTATACTTCAATAATGTTTTTGTTTAGGGGTTCATTATTTGCCCATAGCTGGGATGCTAACAAGTAGACCTGGGAACAACAGCAATTAAGAGGTGGTTCCATGCTCCTCAAAACCTCCAATCTCTATATCAGAGGCCTTGCTGACAGATGTAGTTTATTGTCATACCCAGGAATCTCCAAACTCTGACTTTGGCTGTCCTAATTTATGGAAATGTGTCCATCTCGACTTACGCAAACTGCCTGCATATAGATAGAAAATGAAATGAGTAGTTACATAAACATAGAAAGGGGTGTGAGGCAAGGATGTGTCTTCTCCCCAGATTTATCCAGTCTATTATTTATTATTGTGTAATATGAACAATACAAGATATGCAAATGTTGATGAATGACTCAGAAAGAAAACTACAGGACCTCCTAGATAAGGTAGTAGAAGAAAGTGAGAAAAAAAAGGAGTAAACAAGAAGAATATATTCCACTTGATGGCAAGATCTCAGACAGCCCCACATGTGTGCTAGAAACATTTAACTGATCTCCGTTTTCATTGGGTATTCTTAACAGGTCCCTGCCACAGCAAGAGAAGAAACCCAAGATGTGAGTTAGAAATTGGAGATGTTAACATCAAGAATGTGCAAAAGTCTAAATATCTGGGATATGTTTTAACAGAGGATGGAAAATGGTGCACTGAAATCCAATCACACATTGGACTAGTGAAAGATGTATCCCAAAAGCAGAAGTATTTTGAAAGAAACAAAGGAAAGAGTGCTAGATTGCTATATAATATCCTTCTTGTATGGCAGTAAATGCCAGACACTCTCCCTATAGATGAGGAAAAAACCAGAGGCAGAAGAAATGTGATCAACAGAAGGATATTGGAAATTCCATGAATGGAGCAAGCAACAAGGAATCCTTAAAGAAAATGCTAACAGAAAGAACCTCTTCTACTCAGAATCAGGAAGAGAAATCTGAAATTCTTTTGATGCATAATGAAGGTGGGTATATTGAAGGCAAGAGAAATATGGGAAGGCAGCAAGCCACTTACTTGACAAGCTTGCATGAATTTATGGCAGAATTTTAGCTTTAGCAAAGGGAGAAAATCTGCTAAGGACTACAAGAGCTAGGAAGTTGTGGAGAGCTATGATCACCTAAGTCTTGAAAGAACATGGAGCATAGAAGAAGAACCACGAACTGTGGTATAATCTGCATAGATATTTCCTGATAACTTGAGAATATTACTCGGCAGATTGTTAAAACTATAAAGAGAATAATAAGACTGAGCTCTCTAACTTCAAATTTTGTTACACTGGTACTTCTATATGCTTTGTCTCTTCAGGGCAATAGTGATCATGGTTATCCACAATTTCCTGCCTTTTGTAGCTCTTAATAAATTTTGTCTTTTTGTTATCACTCCTAAAACTTATTTCACCATCCATTTACTCAAGTTTGCTAGGGTAGGTCATGCATTATTTTCCTCTGTTCATCATGCTTTCCATGTTTCCTGCAAGTATAAAATTTTCCTCATTGTTATGAAGTGGGATTTCCTTTGTATGAGTCCAGTGGTAGTCATTTATCTTGCATACTGAGAGCTACTCTATCCTTACTGCTTGCACATTTATATAGCCTATGCTATAGTTATGTTAATTAGGCAATCATTTACATATCATTATATTCATTATGTGCCCCAGAAATTTCAGTCCATGGTTCTACAGAATGATGCATTCTGTAGAACCACATTTCTGTCTTTTCAAGTTTCTTCATTTTTGAGCAGATTGTTCAGCATTCAATACCATATAGGAGAACTGATATCACATAACAGTTCAGTACTCTTTTCTTTGTTTCTAATGAAATTTTTTGGTTTTTTAATACTTTGCTTTTGGTATGCATCTTTGAATATTCCAATGTGCCTTCAAATTTTATTGTCTACAAATTGATCAGGTTTGACTGCTTATTTTCAGTAATCAAATGAGAACAGACATGAATTGATAAACTCATCTTTCTCTCTCTTTTTTTTTTTTTTTTTTTTTTTACTCCATTTTTTAAAAATGCGATAGGTAAATTGTTGCCATTTTATATTATTAATTCTGCACATGTACATTGTTTTTGATTTTGTCAACTGTACATTATAGTAGAGTCACTTGGGCATTGTTTGTGAGAAAAAGAGCACCATGATACAATTCACTCAACCAGAAAAGTCATTTAGAGGCTATGATGATTTTATTGAATAAATTTACTCTTAGTATTTCAAGATATTTTTGTGTAATTTTGGTAAATATATCTGTTAAAATGAGATGTCAGTGTTATTTTCATTTTTGCATAATTTAGATGACAATTTATCCATTGCACCCTGTACATGGTTTTCCTATTTAGTTACTCATCTATAGATTGATCAGATTTGATGTTGCTTAACTTCAGTAATCAAATAAGAATAGTCATAAATTGATCATAAGCTCGTATCTTTTCTTTTTGTTTTTTTAACTCATCTACATGTTAATCAGGTTTGATATAGTCACTCATCTACATGTTAATCTGATTTGATGTTGCTTAACTTGTGTGATCTGAAGAGAATGGGTGCCTTCTGCATGACTTGCCTTTAAGCTTGACTATTTTTTTTTATTTAGATCTCTTTTGTATGAGAAAAAGCCGTAAGTTTTTTTTTTTTATAACATCTGGTGTTTTTAAGTGGTCACCTGTCTAAATATTGATAGCTTTAATGTTGCTTAACTTTTATTATGAGAAAACGAATGTTTTTCATGTGACTTGACCATAAGTCCACAGGGTGTAAGAAACACCAGGCCAATTTGAAGTTGGATCAGAAGTTATTCCTTCTCTCATAAGTAAACACTCCATTATATTATATCTCTGTTTTGTATTTTTTCTTGAATATTTATCTATTTGCTTCTGTTTTATGTTTTATTATTTATCAAGTTCTCTTATTACTATTATTTTTTTTCTTTTCATTTTTGTCTCTGCATTATAGAAATACAATATTCTTTCAACATGCTCATAATATATTTCTTCTCAAATATCATTTGCTTTCCTGCAAGATAACTTGATATTGGCCTGTACCATTTATTAAATCATTTGACAGATCGAGACATCTATCAGAGAGATGAAATTTAAATTTTTATAATTGCATTATTCTGAAATTTTAACACATCAACAGATAGCTATTAATGTCAACAGCTGAACACAAATAATTATTAATTAAAAAAAATTAGTAATTAATGTATAATATTATCCATAACTACACGTACAAGAATGTGGTTTTTGATAAAAAATTAAAAAAATAACCATAAATACGTAAAAACTGTGTATATTGTCAAAAATTCCTTTTTCCACAATATAGCTATTTATGCTATGTTATAATGCTTATTACCTAAACAATAATAATACTGAATAATTTTTTTTTAAACATTAAAGTATATTTAATTACATCTCCCTAATTGCTCTTGTGATTTGTGAATAAATTTTCCTCCTGTATGACAGTGAGTGCTGAGCATTCTCCTCAAAGATGAAGAGGTTTAAAGCAACAGAAATGTGGTTCTACAGAAGGATGCTGAGGATACCATAGACTGAACATGTAAGCGACAAAAAAATTTTTAGAGAAAATGGAAACAAAAAGGAAACTTATACTTGACATCTGGAAGAGACAGTTGAGGTTTCTAGGGTACGTAATGAGGAAGGAAGACTTGGAAAATCTGATACTCACAGGACAGATTGAAGGCAAGAGCAAAAGAGGAAAACAGGGCATGACATACTTAGTGAGCTTGGGTGAATGGATGGTGGCACAGGGTTTAAGAAAAGGAACAGAAAGACAAAGTTTATTAAGAGCTACAAGGAACTGGAAGTTATGAAGAGCGATGATTGGCTACGTCCTGAGGGGACACAGCACATAAAGAAGAATTTTTAACTCTGCTATACTCTTTCAATCATATATTATCTATTCATTGTATCTATAAAACAGAAAAGTTTCCTGAAATTGCCTGGGTGAAATTATATCATTGTTAAATCTTTAATAGCTTAGATCAGTGGTTTGAAATGTGGGGTAATTTGGAATTTTACTGAGAAGAGTGAAAAGCATTCTCTGGCTGGGGACCAAGTCATCTTAAGGCTTAACTGATTGGTTCTAAAAGTCTTCAAATGTATTCAGATATTGAAGTTTTTAGCTGTCAAGGAGGGATATGAGATACAATTGTTAGGAGCCACTAGCTTAGACCGATACTATGAAGGATACTTCAAAACTTCTTATTTATTTCCATAGGTACTACAACAGATACAAGGAATAGAAGAATACTATTAAGACATAGGTGATCTTGACTCTCAACTGCTTCCATTTCTTTAATATCTACAAATTGTAATGACTAATGCAGTAGGAAGGAGATGTACATATTTTATCTTTTGTTGATTTTTCTCTCTGTTTATTCCCAGTGACCTACTACTTACCAGATTTGGTAGAATATTCAAAAATAAGAATCCAGTACCAACATAGTCAGTCACAGAAATAAGGGTGAAGATCTGGCAAGTAAATAGGCTTGAATGTTTATGTCTGGCCACATAGCTTGTGACTGATTGATTCATTTGTTTTTTTATGGATTGTTATGGGATCTTACCCATAATAATAATAATGATAATAATGGACTATTCCATACTTAATAAATACTGCGCCTCAGGAGTAGGCAAGGAGTCAGTCGCTCACTTTCTGACCGGCTGATCGGTTGTACTCTCTTCCTACGGACGGGAGGAACCCGAAGGAGGCTACGCCGAAAGGCGGAGTCTCCTTCGGGGAGGTAAACCGGCCCTGAACCAGTTTATGCAGGTTCAATGGGCTATTTTTTGGCCAAGCCCACGGGCTCGGAATACCCACGTTAAAAAGGCCTTGTGCCACATGACACCCTCATGGGGGGGGTGACTGAATATCGTCAGTCGCTCACTTTCTGAGCGACTGTTCGGTTGAACTCTCTGCCACATGAGGCCCCAGTGATGGTGGTGGTGGTGGGGGGGGGGTGACTGGATATCGTCAGTAGTTCAAGTCGAGTCAAAGGCAGTCCGAAACAGTGTTGCGTTCATACAATTACTGCAAAACATTGGAATAGTGATACTGGTTGCGACTACATTGTTCTCTCTACTAAACCTGATTGTTCATACTAACACTTCTACTTATCTGTATATATTCCTGTTTGTAATATATCTGTGTTATTCCATACCTGTGTTCGCGTTCTTCTTTATTGGTTCTACCTTGGACTATCACCGTGGTACAAGGAACCAGACCATAACATGGATGATCAACTCTTTGTGAATTATTTAAAGCCAAAACATATTTGCATATTTTGGATTATAAACAAATATGTGGATATAGATCCGACAAATGAAGAAAAATATGGAAAAACAAAAATCCGAATCATGTTGACCTGAATATCGTCTAATTTTAATTATGTTTTAATAACTATGTCCTGAAGAAGGTCTACTAGACTGAAATGTCTGACGTTGACATTGAAACAACAATAAAACGGCATACTTGCATATTCGGATTTTTGTTTTTCCATATTTTTCTTCATATTTTGGATTGTAAGAATAGTTCCTTTTTTATTTTTTATTTTTTTTTTGTTAGTGAACATTACATTAACAATTTTTTTCAAGAAAAACAATGATTTTTTCATATGTAAGACATACTATTTAACCCATTGCTTGGGGTAGATTGATTTTTTTTTTTTTTTTTTTTTTTTTTTACTGTTTATCAGTCCTTTGCAGGATATTTAAAGCCAAAGCAAGTTTTACATTGTTAGAATAACTTTCTTTTTTCTTTCTTTTTTTTTTTTTTTTTTTTTTTTTTTCAAGTTAACATTGCATTAACAGGGTATTACTTTCCTCTGTCCCTTTTGCCTTCAATCTGTCCCGTGAGTGTCATATTTTCTAAGCCCTCTTTCCTTATTACACCAGAAATTACAACTATTTCTTCCTGATGTTAAGTTTAAGTGTCCTTTTCTCTAAAACTTTGTTTTTGCTTACATGTTCAGTTCATGGTATTCTAAGCATCCTTCTGTAGAACCACATTTCTGTTGCCTCAAGTTTCTTCTTCATCTGTGAGGAGATTGTCTAGCATTCACTATCATATGGGAGTACCAATATTACATAATAGTTTTGTACTCTTTTTTTTTTTTTGTTTCTAACAAAATTTTCCTGTTTCTTAATACTTTGATTATCAACCCCTTTCTCAAAAACAAGATGTTGCAATCTTCTCGCTACTCTATTGCTATTTCCATGCAAAGTCTTCAGAAGAACTACATTCTTTAGTTCCACCAGTCATCACCGTCATGGCTAAGACCTGCCACACTGTAAGTATTGTAGTGAACCAGTCTCATTCCCTTCGTATTTCTTTGAGATGTAAGTTCCACTCAAGTAACTTTTTCCCTTATGGATCCAAACTCTAAAAGGATGCTTTATCAATCACTATAATCTTAACCTATTCAAGTCTATGGTTAACCATTATCTTTAACACATATTTGCATAAACTCTGCCTCTTACTCGAACTATCTAACTTGACTGAGTTCTGGGCCTTGTACATAGTAAACGCCATTAAAAAAAAAAAAAAAAAAAAAAAAAAATTTCAATCAATTATGTGCCATGCATGGTACACGCTTAGGCGATCATGTTTCTTTCGATACATAACTGATGAGGCAGATT
This sequence comes from Acanthosepion lycidas, assembly GCA_963932145.1. Classification (NCBI taxonomy): domain Eukaryota; kingdom Metazoa; phylum Mollusca; class Cephalopoda; order Sepiida; family Sepiidae; genus Acanthosepion; species Acanthosepion lycidas. The sequence goes on along the minus strand of OZ010614.1, from coordinate 31,992,136 downwards.
TTTTTCCTGCAGTAAGTTGCCGTTTATTTCTGCAGTAGATTCGACTGGAATTTGAACTCGGCTCTGCTCAATCCGAGCTGCTATCCATTACTCTACCATGCCTCCCAAAATGACAATGATGCAACCATTTCTTGGTCAGATAGATTTAGTCTTTTTTAAAAGTTTTTATTCCATATCCAAAATGGCTTCCTTTTTTTTTTCCCCCTAAATAGCAGAATAGATGACTGGTCTTGTACAAATAAAACTAACCTGCATAATTTTGACAAAAAATTAAAATTAAAATGATTAACCTCTTTTCTACTCACTTCTGTTTTTGTTTTTTTGTTTTTTTTTTTGTTTTTTTTTTTTTTTTTTTTAAATGTCATTGAGAATTTTTCATTGTGTGCTTGTAACTGATTGATGGAGCAAAAATATTAGGTTGCATCAAACGTATTTTTGCATTTTTATAATTTTACTCCAAAGCTTATCTAATGTTGAATTAACCATATCTGAATGAGTACATTCATTATGACTTGTGAAGTTTATTATTTTTTATTTTTTACAACACATATTCTCCAGATATGTCAGTCTCTACCATAATCTTCATTTGGTTCCTTATTATTTCTGTTTTTTTTTATCAAAGCTAACATCCCCACTAAAATGCAGTAAATATGATTAAAATGAACTTGACAAGGCTTCTGATGGTGATCTTGGAAGAGGTCTTGGTTGATTATTTTGTAAAGTGGAAATAATGTTGGGATAAGTTTGTGCTGGCAGGTAAAGAGGTGTACTTCGAAGAGAAGGTGCCTTCATCTTTGATTGGTTGAAGAAATAGTTTGATACTTGCCAAACAGACCTTCTTTGTGCATGCACACATATACACTTCAAGATTGAATGTTTGAAGAAAGACCTGAAATCATATACCCTCGATTTGGCCAACATTAATTTGATAGCCCAGAAGTGAATAAATAATTGTTTTATATAGGAAAAATTTACTCTTGCATTCTAATGAGATATTATTCACCTTCAACACTGCATTACTAATATTGCTTCCCTTTCTACTGCATTATTTTTCAAGGCCTCTTAATTGCAGTATCTTTATTGTTAATTTCCCTCAAAGTTGTTTTCTGTTGCCATAGAAGGATATAACTATGAAATTCAAACACGCTATTGTTCATGGATTAGAGTCACCTTCAGTGGCAGGATAAACTTTTTGTACAGTAAATGAAATTACATTGCAGAATGTTAAGGAGTGATCAGGTTCAACTTGATTTCTAATTGAATTTATTAACATATAAGGGAGATAAATATCTTATTTTTTTAGTGTCATCTATTGAGTACACTGCATTTTGAGTGAAATTATCAGATCAACAATGAAATGAATTTGAAAGAGACTGAATCTAAAACTGACATCTTTTTTCATTTTTGATATTAAAATATATTTCTTTTTTTTAAGAAATTATATGTTATTTTAACTTTTCCTTATTTCTCTTTTATAGGTAAGTTCCTCAGCTTTTTGTTTCAAGAGTTAATCAGGTATTTTATTTTATGATATTTTAAATTTGTTTTTTTGATTTTCAGTGTGATCTCTAAATAATAATAAAAAATGGCTCTGGAATAGGCCTCATACAGTTATATTTAGTCTTTTTTTTTCTTTTATGTGCCGTGTCTCTTCAGGATGTAGGCAATTATATCCCTCTTTTCCTCAATCTGTCCACATTTTCCTGTCCCTTGTAATTCTTAATAAGTTTTGTCTTTTTGTTATTTCTCCCCAAACCTCTCCTTCCATCCATTTGCTGAAGCTCATAAAATATGTTATGCACTGCTTTCCTCTGTCCCTCTTTCCCTCAACCTGTCCTGTGAGTATTAGATTTTGCAAGCCCTCTTTCCTCATTATGTGCCCCAGAAATTTCAGCTGCCTCTTCCTGATGTTAAGTATAAGTTTCTTTTTGCTACCATTCTTCCCAATACCTCATTGTTGCTCACATATTTGGTCCATGGCATCCTCAGCATCTTTCCATAGATTCATATTTCTGTTTCTTCAAGTTTCCTCTTCATCCTTGAGAAGATTGCCCAGCATTCACTCACATACAGCACAACAGATATCATGTAACAGTTCAGTATTCTTTTCTTTATTTCAAACTGTTGTAACCCAAAATATTAGGAACAACAAAATATAACAAAACACAGTTAAATATATTTTGAAACACAACAATATTTGTTTTTATTCTCACTGACCAGGATACAGCAGGATTGGGTTGGATAAATAATTCACTGTCTACAGGTGGTGTATTGTCTAGCAGCCATGTTGTTGTCTGATACTACTCCTTTTTCTTCATGTTCCTGGATTCCCAGTTTCTGAATCAGTAGATGGATTTTCCAATATTTGTCTTTCTGTGAAAATTTATCTTGGAAAATGTGTATCCATCTTTTATACCATGAAGCAAAAGTACTTCCACTTTCATTGTTGTAATGGAATTTCATTATGTTATCCACAGAATTTTTCAAATTCCTTCCTTCTTTTAAAATTTCCAGTTGATGATTGAATTGTTGATAGAACTATTGAGTTATCATAGTCAACAACTGCTGTTCTGAGATTTGGAACTCTTCTTGTTATTAATTCAATATCTCTTTCAGTATGTGTGGTGATGTTGCCATTTTTGTGAGTTTGTTTATCTTCTTCATTGACAAAAATGTGTTGCAATTCAAAATATTAGGAACAATAAAATATAACAAAACACAGTTAAATATATTTTGAAACACAATATTCATTTTTATTCTCACTTACCAAGATACAGCAGGATTGGGTTGGATAAACAATTCACTGTCTAAAGATGGTGTATTGTCCAGCAGCCATGTTGTTGTCTGATACTACTCCTTTGTTTTTTTTTTATGAAAAGTCAATGATTCTTTATGGGAAAGTTGTCTCCCCTAACGCTAACAAGATGGGGAGTTATCATTATTTACACTATTTACATTCAGACTATTATCCTCATCTTTGTTGTTGTTATCACTGAATTTCTGGGTTGAGGAGTTATCATTATTTATCCTATTTACATTTAGACTATTATCCTCATCTTTGTTGTTGTTATCATTGAATTTCTGGGATGAGGAGTTATCATTATTTACACTATTTACATTCGGACTATTGTCCTCATCTTTGTTGTTTCGGACATTTTAACTCATGGGACAATAGCCTAGTGGATTAAAGCACTGGTTGATGAATTTTTTAGTTAAATTCCAGGGTTAGGCAGAGTTTACTCAATGGAATCATGCAATAACTAAGGAGTATTAAAAAAATGAAATAGCAAGATATCCCTTAGACATGGGCAGTGGAATGAGAACAGTCTATCTTGGTAGATTAAATAAATTGTTCAATTCGGAATTCCCTGAAGGTTACCCAGATTGATACACACCTGATGAAGGCTGGAGACAAAAAAATGATAACATCAACAAAGATGAGGAGAATAGTTTGAATGTAAATAGTGTAAATAACTCCTCAATAAACTCCTGTAAATAAATCCCAGAAATTCAGACAGAAGTTAGCCATATTCTGTCAATAATACTTAACTTAATTCCATATTAAAAATCATTCTAATTTTTCGGTACGTTTCTATTGTAAAATAATTTACAGTGCAATACTATAGTAAAATCCTTAGCAATGCATTTAGATTCTATATATACTAGCTGTTCTAATGAATACTGACTTTAGCAGTGGTTTGAACCATTTGCTTGACTTTGACCACAATCTTAGCAACATAAGACAGAGTATTGATAGCGGTTACAGAAAGAAAACTACAAAAACTTCTACAGAAGGTAGTGAAGGAAATCGAGAAGAAAGGATAAAATATGAACTGCAAGAAGACAGAATGGTTGTTGGCAAAAGGCTGAGCCTAAAGTGTAAATTGCAAATAGGAGATACCAAAATCAAACAAGTGAGGTAATTTAAATATCTGGGAAGTGTTTTAGCAGAAGACAGAAAGTGTGACACTGAAATCTGGAAATGTATTGAGATAGCCAAGGAAGCATTTCAAAAACTAAGCAGAGTACTAAGAAATAGATAGATTTTGCATGAAACAAGGAAAAGAGTACTAAACTGCTATATGGTATTTGTCCTCCTATATGTCAGTGTGTGCTGGATGATCTCCTCAAAGATGAAGAGGAGACTTGAAGCAACAGAAATATGGCTCTACAAAAAAATGATGATGATGATACCATGGACCAAACATGTAAGCAATGACGACGCTTTGAAAAAAATGGACACAAAAATGAAACTAATACTTAACATGAGGAAGAGACAGTTGAGGTTTCTGGGGCACATAGTGAGGAAGGAGGGCTTGGAAAATCTGATACTCATGGGAGAGATAGAGGTCAAAAAGGACAGAGGAAAACAATGCATGACATACTTATTTCGCTTGAGTAAATGGATGGCAGGGCAGAACTAAGGAGAAATAACAGAAAGACAAAGTTTATTAAGAGATACAAGGGGCAGGAAGTTGTGAAGAGCTATGATCGCCTACATCTTGAGGAGACATGGCACATGAAGGAGAACTATTCTTGTCCTTCACTTGAGTAGATTCCAACAGACGGTATCATGTTTTTTTCAAACCCGCTAATGAAAATGGACTGAACCATTTAGTCAAATATATATATATATATATATATCTCAACAATTTCTATCTAATCAGTTCTTATGTGCTTGGGGGGGATGTTATGACAATTGTGGTTTCTATTCCTGTTATATTTACCTGTCTTCTGCGAGAAACACTTGCCTTAATTCCTGACCAAAAATGCATTTTCTTCCCCAGTTTCAGTGCATTTCTGCAGCAAAATAATACACAGTGCCTGAAAGTAGTTTTATATAAATAACATAAACCATGAAAGTAGTTTTATATAAATGATATAAACTGTGTAAGTAGTTTTATATAAATGACATCTACCCTGCAAGTAGTTTTATATAAATAGCATATACACTGAAAATAGTTTTCTATAAGTAACATATACCCTTTAAGTAGCTTTATATAAGTGACATATACCCTGTAAGTAGCTTTATATAAATGACATATACCCTGTAAGTAGCTTTATATAAATGACATATACCTTGTAAGTAGCTTTATATAAATGACATATACCTTGTAAGTAGCTTTATATAAATGACATATATCCTGAAAGTAGCTTTATATGAATAACATATACCCTGAAAGTAGTTTTATATAAATGATATAAACAGTGTAAGTAGTTTTATATAAATGATATAAACTGTGTAAGTAGTTTTATATAAATGACATCTACCCTGCAAGTAGTTTTATATAAATAGCATATACACTGAAAATAGTTTTCTATAAGTAACATATACCCTTTAAGTAGCTTTATATAAGTGACATATACCCTGTAAGTAGCTTTATATAAATGACATATACCTTGTAAGTAGCTTTATATAAATGACATATATCCTGAAAGTAGCTTTATATAAATGACATATATCCTGAAAGTAGTTTTATATGAATAACATATACCCTGAAAGTAGTTTTATATAAATAACATATACCCTGAAAGTAGTTTTATATAAATAACATATACCCTGAAAGTAGATTTATATAAATAACATATACCCTGAAAGTAGTTTTATATAATGGACATATACCCTTTAAGTAGCTTTATATAAATGACATATACCCTCTAAGTAGCTTTATATAAATGACATATACACCGTAAGTCGCTTTATATAAATGACGTATACTCTGTAAGTAGCTTTATATAAATGACGTATACTCTGTAAGTAGCTTTATATAAATGACATATACTCTGTAAGTAGCTTTATATAAATGACATATACCCTTTAAGTTGCTTTATATAAATGACATATACCCTGTAACTAGCTTTATATAAATGACATATACCCTGTAACTAGCTTTATATAAATGACATATACCCTGTAACTAGCTTTATATAAATAACATATGCCCTGAAAGTAGTTTTATATAAATGGCATATACCCTGAAAGTAGTTTTATATAAAATTTAATAAATTTTGTGGATATACAGATACTGGTAATGACACAAGTCATGTAATGCTGACACAGATATTTAAGATTTCATGTAAAAATAATGTTTTGTATTTTCTGAATGTTTGCATAAAAAACATGTACACTCCTTACAAAAAATATATAAATGAAACATTAAACACTGCTACTACATTAGGTGTGAGAAACTGGAGGGAGAGGGTACGTCATTGATGACATCACTGTGAGTGTGAGAAGGAAACTTTCCATTTATGACAGGTTAGGTCAGCAACTGAAAAAAAACTTCAGATTTTGCATACTCAACCTGTTCTGTCACTAATGCTTACCTTAATTCATGATGAATAAGAATAAATTTTCTTGATTTTTCAATGACTTCTGTAGTAAAATATTTTGCAGTGCAATAATATAGTAAAATTCCTTAGCAATACTTTTATCTATGTCATAAATGTGAATGTCAGTGTGTCACTGTGTCACACTTTTTCAACTTGACTCGCAGAGGCTGTAGCCAAGCATATCATAACATTTTGGAATCAGGCCGACTTTGTGAGCAAATTAAAATCAATCTGGACTGAATCCAGACCTGCAATCCTGAAATTTTGGATTCCCAAGTTTTAATTACTGTGATTGTATTAGCTTATTTTCATAGAAAACCAACTTAAATCACCCACAGAATGTCTCATGTGATACATCCATAAATGTGGATATAATTTATTTTCATAGAAAACCAACTTAAATCACCCACAGAATGTCTCATGTAATAGATCCATAAATGTGGATATAATTTATTTTCATAGAAAACCAACTTAAATCACCCACAGAATGCCTCATGTAATAGATCCATAAATGTGGATATAATTTATTTTCATAGAAAACAACTTAAATCACCCACAGAATGTCTCATGTAATAGATCCATAAATGTGGATATAATTTATTTTCATAGAAAACCAACTTAAATCACCCACAGAATGTCTCATGTGATACATCCATAAATGTGGATATAATTTATTTTCATAGAAAACCAACTTAAATCACCCACAGAATCTCTCATGTAATAGATCTATAAATGTATTAAAATAATTGAATAATTAATTTGAGTATAAGATATTTTAAACATTGATCTATGCATAAGGCACAAATTTTGCAAACATTTCTTTGTCATCTTTCCTTTGTTTGCACAAGGACATGCTGCCATGTTGAAACAGAATAACAGACTCACATAAGTTGAGATATCTTGTCTGTGGCAATAAATTGATGTCTTGCTGAGACGAGTTATCTTGTCTGTGAAACTAAACTGATAACCTGCTAAGACATGTTATCTTTCCCATGGCAGGAAACAGATTAAAAGATCAACTTTGTGAATGTTTTTCTCTTAAGTTTAAAATGCAAATTACAAAGTGGAGATACCAAAATTACAAGTGCTACAATTTGAATATCTTGGAAGTGTTTTAAGGAAGGAAAGTGCAGCACTGAGCTCCAAAGATGCATTAGCATAGCAAAAGATGGCTTCCAAAAGCTAAGCAAAGTATTAAGAAACAGAAAAATTTCATTAGAAACAAAGAAAAAAGTACTGAACTTGTACCGGGTGCAAATCCGCAATGACTGACAAACTTCTTGAACAAACACACTATTCACTTGGTGCACCTGGTGTAAAACCGCAACGACTGATAAACTCCCTCAATTTACTCAATAATCTCTTCCTGTGCCTCTGCTTTCTCCTTTACATGATTCTACTTCAATGTTGCAGAAGATTCTCCCTGGAGTGATGAGTGTTCAGCGTTTTTATGTCCTTTTCTGCCCTCCTTCATTTGCATGTGTGAATTCACTTTCCGTGGTTTTACGTGACTGCCCGCGTGAGGATACATGACCATTCGCAATATAAGCTTGCCGGGGGCAGTCATGTTTTTTCCAGTCAAAAAATATAAACCTTGCATGCAGAACATATACGCTGCCGTTTTCGAACAGGGGGGGGTGATTATTTTCGTTCCAATTTTCACTACAGAACTGTTATGTAATCAGTCTTCTATGTCAGTGAATGCTGGATTATCTTCTTATAGATGAAGAAGATACTTGAAGCAACAGAAATTTGGTTCTACTGAAGGATGCTGAGAATACCATGGACTGGTCATGTGAGCAATGACAAAGTTTTAGAGAGAATGGAAACAAAAATGACACTTATACTCAACATCAGGAAGGGTTATTTGAAATTTCTAGGGCACTAGAGGAAAGAGGACTTGGAAAATCTGATGCACACAGGACAGGTTGAACGTAAGATGGATAGAGGAAAACAATATATAACCTACCTAGTGAGCTTGAGTAAATGGATGGCATAGCAAGGTTTAAGAGACATAACAAAAAGACAAAATTTATTAAGAGCTACAATAGACAGGAAATTGTGGAGAGCCATTCTTTTTGAGTTGCCATTTCTTCTTTTCAGCTTTCATTTGCTTATTTTTCTTGTCACAGATATTCCATTTGAAAAGCTATGTTTACTTTATTTTTTATGTTAATTTTTGTTTATCAATGGACATATATGCCTTATGTGACATTTTTTTTTCTCCTGAGCTTATACAAGGAAATTTTATATGTTGTTTATTGTGGTAGTAGCTGGCTGTTTCAGACACCTTCTCAGGCATATTCATGTTTAATCAACACCCTCAGAATGCACCTGTGGTTCATAGTGCAACTATGGTGAGTGGACTTTAGTTACAGTTTCTGGAACAGGGTGCATTATCTGGCATGATCAACAATCTGAAGAAGGCCAGTATAATCAAACCCACAGTCATGATGACTTGTGACTTTGTGCTAGCACAACCATCAACAGCCGCCAAATAGTTCTGTTTACCGAATTTCACTCATAAGGCTTGAATCAACCTGTAGTATGGTTTTCAGGTATTTTCCAAAGGTGCTACATGCTGGGATCAACTACTAGGAGATTCGAACACAGGGCCTCATAGTTGGAAAGCAAATGTTCTAACCTCTTGGCTACATGCCCATTGGTTGTTTATTGCACAAAGAACAAAAAGGATTGAATAAGTGTACAGACAATAATGGTAAGTTATCTGCTATAACTGTTGACAGTTATGTCAGTGAGTGATTTTATTGTTGAGTTCTTTATTCATGAACTCATTATATTGAGAACACTCTGTTCCTTGTTGATGAACATTCTCCCAAGTCATCTGAAGACCTACTACACATGTTGATGCTTTTGCTTTTCTTAAATCAACTCTGGATCATGATCAGGAGTTTTGTAATCCATAAAAGTCATAGGAGCATCTCATGTAGTGCAGACATATCAACAATTGGTTTGTCTAAGGCAAGATAGCCTCCAAAGAATCCATCTCTCAATGGGCTAGTTTTGAATTATCCTTGAGTTATCTTTCTATTAAACTAGCTGCCAACCAAGGCAAAAGAATCTAGTCAGTCCTGCTATTTAACCCATAGCAAGATGATGCCTTATACTTTTTCTAAGAGTATTAGTGCCAGGGAATTAAATAGATTTTGTCAGAATTTGAACTTGGCATGGTGGTTCCATTTTTTGCCCTCATAACTGTTACATTATTATTATTATTATTATTATATGTCCTTTCAGGACATGAGTGATCATGGCTCTTCACAATCTCCTATCCCTCGTAGCTTTTAGCAATATTAATCCCTTTGCCATCCTTCTCACCCCAATTCCACCATCCATTCACACAAGTTCATCAGGTTGGGGTCCGCTACCATCTATTGTCCCTTTTGCCTTCATTATGTCTTGTGTGTGTCATATTCTCCAAGCACTCTCATTTATTAATTTAATTTACATTTTTTAATATAAATTTTTATATTCTCTCCTGAAGAGAAAGAGCAATTATTTTACATTACTTTCTTAAAAGTTTTATGATATGCTTATATCTTGATAAAGAAATTTCAGCTTGTCTATTTTTACTCAAAATACTTAAAATGCTTTTAATAAAAGAGATTTGTCATATTGCAAATATTTCTAAAAATAGAGATGAGATTTTGTAAATCTTTTTAATAAAAGGGAGGTTTGAGATTTTAAGATGCAGCTCAATGGTTGCTCTTCAATTACAAGAAATGTATTTCTACAATAGTATAGTTGTTGATAATTATTTCTTAATTTCAGATAGATACTGTATTTTCTTGTGCATAATACAAGAGATATTTAATTAAAATTAAAGTACATGTTTTCAGAAATTTTTATTCAGCTTACAAAACCTTATTTGAAACAGCAAGATTGCAAATAAAACCCAAAACAAGACTTCAAATACACTGTCATTACAATAGATAATAAAACCCAAGGCAAGATTGCAAATACACTCAGTCAGCACAATATATAATAAAATCCAAGGCAAGACTGCAAATATACTCAGTACAATAGATCATAAAACACAAGGAAAGACAGCAAATACATTCTGTCAGTACAGGAGATAATAAAACCTAAGACAAGACTGCAAGACTGCAAATACTCAGTTATATAATAGATCATAAAACACAGGTCAAAACTGCAAATACACTCAGATTTTATTATCTATTGTGCTGAGTGTATTTGCAGTCTTGTCTTAGGTTTTATTATCTATTGTGCTAAGACAAGACTGCAAACAAACTCAGTTAGCCCAATAGATAATAAAACCTAAGACAAGACTGTAAATAAATTCATTTAGCACAATAGATAGTAAAACCTAAGACAAGACTTCAAATACATCCAGTTTGTAAAATAGATCATAAAACCCAAGGCAAGATTGCAAATACACACAATTAGCACAATATATAATAAAACACAAGACTGCAGATATATTCAGTTAGTACAATAGTTCATAAAACCAAAGGCAAGACTGCAAATACACTCAATCAGCACAATATAAAACCTAAAACAAGACTGCAAACACACTCAGTACAATAGATCATAAAACTCAAGGCAAGTCTGCAAATACACTCAGGTTTTATTATCTTTTGTGCTAAATAAGACAAGACTGCACATACACATAGTACAATAGTTCATAAAACCAGTGGCAAGACTGCAAATACACTCAGTTAGCACAATAGATAATAACACCTAAGACAAGCCTGTAAATAAATTCATTTAGCACAATAGATAATAAAACCTAAGACAAGACTGCAAATCCACTCAGTCAACATAATAGATAATAAAGCACAAAGTAGGAAGGTTTTTGTAACAATTGTGATAAAAAATTGATATGTCGGCAATATTTGTTCTTTGGGAATCTGCATAATTGAAAGTCTGTTGTCTCAGTTTTGTTCACAAGATAAAATTTGTTTATATTTTGATTTTCTTGTTTTTGTTTTTTTATAAATTTTCTCGCCTCATTCATAATGAAAGACAATATATTTTTATTTTCATAGTTTATTATATTTCTATATATTAATGAAGTCATATCAAACAGAAAAATATGATAGGTTAACACTTAAAAAGTATTATCAGGTTTGTCTAATTAACACCTTTATTTTTATGATTTCCAGTTCATATTTGTAAATATATCTTCCTTTAACTAAGGCTTACAGCAGAAATGCCATGATTCTCCAGGGAATAGTTGATCATAATTCTCCACAGATTCATTTTCTTAATTATCAGTGGACAGCCAGGGCATTTTGACAATTATAGAATAGTTTCCCGTTGCTTTCTTTATCACTTGGAATTCAGTGGTTTATCTCTTAGACTGACTGACATACATAGCTAGAGAACTCAGTCTGCCCTGCTATTTAATGCATAGCTGGGGTAAAAAAATATGGATTCATGCTTTTCCAAAGGAAATTTGTGTGAAAGTGAATGCAGCAGACTAGACCTGAATTTGGACTCTGCTTGCCAATTCCATTTTTCAGTGTTGATAGCTTTTGCTCTACCTGTATATTTTTAGCTTGTAATATCTATCCATCTTAAAAATATTGATAAGAACTTGTTTGGGATAATGTACTAACAAATTAATTGAAACAATTTTTTATTTGTACAATCCAATCTCTTTAATCTGGCAGTCCATGCTCCAGCATATTTTTTTTAATCATTAGGTTGTTGAACAGCTAAGAGGGCAGTGCCACATATTTTTTTTTGCAATTTTCCACAGCAACCAACAGCAGCATCAGAGTGTTTTGGTGATATAGTCTTGTTCATTTCTTATATATAGCAGTATATTTATCCATTCAGGATAGTAAGTATATATTTTGCTTTTAGGCTTCTTTTTTTCTTTCTTTTTTTCCTTAAGCCTTTGTATTGCATGAAACAATAAAAACCTTGTTTGGAAACATTAATGTTTTATTTCCTGTTTTAAGCTTTCTTCTACTTTTGATAGTGTTGACCATCAATATCTTGATTATGTCATTATTTCCTCATTGTGTTACATTTGCTATTCATTTTAGCTGTTCATGCTGTTGAAAGTCCTCAAATGATGTGGCTTCTGTTATCTGGTACAGTTTTTTGTTTATAGTCTTCTTCATTTCTCATATATAGCAGTATATTTATCTATTCATGATAATAAGTATATATTTTGGTTTTAGGCTTCTTTTTTTTTTTCTTAAGCCTTTGTATCACATGAAATAATAAAAACCTTCTTTCGAAACATTAATGTTCTATTTCCTGTTTTAAGCTTTCTTCTACCTTTGATAGGTAGATCAACATTTTATTTATGTCATTATTTTCTCATTGTGTTACATGTGCCGTGCATTTTAGTTGTTACTGCTGTTGAAAGTCCTCAAGTGATGTGCCTTCTGTTATCTGGTACAGTTCTTTGTTTGTGATTCTGTAGCACCAGTCTATAAGGTTCAAAAAATGATGATCTGAGACCAACATGCTTCACTTGCCTGAAGCCATTTTTAACCATTTTTTAGTAGCATGCGAAGTTGCGGGGGTGGGGCAGACAGCATCCAATCAAAGAGTGAAATAAAATTTTAGTTTTTGAAATAAAGTGTTTGTTTCATGTTTCATCTGTTTTTACATATTTAAAATGACTCCCTTTCTCACATTTCTGACTACTAGGCCTCATAGATCCCCCATCCCTACTTAAATCTCGGGTGCATACAATCAAGGATTTGGCCCCAGACATCACCAAACCTCTGCATGTCACTGCTGTGACCAAAACAGAAATCTAAACAAAGGCATATACAGTCCAACCCCATTAATCCAGCACTCCAAGGTATGGCACTTTTTTTTGAATAAGCCATTATTAGATCATTGACCAGCTACAAGAGCAGCAAAGTGTTTTGGTGATATGGGTCTTGCTCATTTCTTATAAATAGCTGTATATAGTATTTTAAGTATATATTATTTTGGGGTTTTCAGTTTTTTAACCTTTCTATTTCAACCTTGTTTGGAAGCATTAATGATTGTTTTATTTTGTGTTTTAAGCTTGTTCTACCTTTGATAATACAGCAATGTATGTGTGGAATGATCTGGCAAGAACTGTTTACTGTTGTCCAGCAGTGGCCTGGTCCCAAGAGTGCTGGATCTCCTATGTCTGAAGACATTATGTCACATATGGGCTCCTTGACATTCTATAACAATCATCTGTTTTACTGACATTGATTTTAATAACTTTTCTACGTGTCAGAAAATTTAATATGAAGAATTATCATTATTATATACTTTACTATTCAGAGCAGTATGATTAACTTGATTGTTATGCTCACAATATTTCAACTATTGTATACTCGGGCCTTCTTCAGGTCTCAAGTGACACATCAAATTGATATGAAATGGCTCCTCAGCATGAAAAGCAGGATGATTTAATTTTTGAAGAGGATAAATTCTCAAGGGGTGAGATCTGAGGAATATGGTAGTTTTTGGACCTGGGATATGTTGTGCTTCACCCAAAACTTCTGCGCAAGCCATGGTCACTGAACCTCTATGGTTGTGGTCTCCACAACCACACTCTACGCACTTTCCTTCCAAACACTGATATAAACAAATAAAAAGAGCATGAATATTATAATTAAGTGTGTATGCACGATTAAGTTCAAAGTCAATCTGTACCAAGCAGCTCCATTCTATATAGTTTAGCTCCATTACCATAGCAACAGATATGATTTCTTAATCAGACATTGTATATTGTTGTAATTCTTATTTCTTTCTTGTGATATCTATTACAGTTTATTGTGTAAATTCTTGCTTCAGGTTTTAGGTTAACATTATTTTGTTATCTATAGTGAGTTTGAGTATTTGTATTGAAATCTGTTTTTTGATTTCTTTAATACAGTGAAATTTATGATAACTGGACCAGATCAAGAAATTCTAAAGAAAAATTTTGCCTCCTAATAGGAATCGAATCTGTATACCTTTTCCATCAGGTAAAACACTTCTGTAACCGAAACATACTGCTAACAGTTTGGTCATGGGAGGCCATCTTGATAGAGCAAAGTTTGAATTGCCTAATTAAGGAAAGTATATCTCTGGTTGAGTCATCTATGAATCTATTACCTGCGAGTTGCATTTACATAACAGAAATATGAACAACAGTAATTTTTAAATGATTTTTTTTTTTAATCTAAAATTATTATATTTATAATATCTATTTTGTCTATAAATGTTATTTTTATTGGGTAGACTTATTTGAATTGTTATCACTCTTTTTTTTTTATTTACTTGTTATTAATTTCAGAGTTTAAGAAAACAAAAATTAGGATCAGCAACTCAAACACGTGTACAGACTAAAAATAATATTTGTAGTGATAAGAATTAATGTCAGATAAAAAAAAAATTCATATATATATATATATATATATATATATATATATACATGGCATGGTGGTGTAATGGGTAGCGGCTTGGATTGAGGAATTGGAGAGCTGAGTTCGAATTCCAATTGAATCCATTACATTCACTTATGTTCTAATACTCTTGGGAAAGGTGTGAATCCTCTTTTTCTCCCTCCAGCTATGGGTAAATAGCAGGACAGGACTGGGTTCTATAGCCTTGGATGGCAATTGGTCTAGGAGAAGGACAAATCTGAATTCAAAACCTGCGGAGGATCGTTTGAGGACCTTGTGGCATGTAGTGCACCAGGTCTCTGTATTCAGCCCTTCAAAAAGTGTGGATGGTCCTGCACGAAACCATCACCACTATGATCAAATCTCATGTACTGTTGTCGGGCAGTCGGTTTCCTAGAACTGATCTGCTTGACCCTTATACGTCGAAGTCGACGGGAGGGTCAAGTATACACACACACACGTGTGGGATAATGATATATAAATTTTTATATATCAAGAACAGTTGTATGACAATGTGGGAAAAGTTTTTGTATGATGTGTTTCATCCCTAATCGTTCCTAAAGACTTTATCAGACTTAGTTTGTTTATGTTGATGTGACTACACACACGGATGAATGAGAGATGCTGGGAATTTTAAATTGAGAAAAAAATTTTTTTTTTTTGTTTTGAGTATATAATATAGCCAATTTCATTTAGATTCTGTTTCTTTTCATCATCTTTGTTTTTAAATATCCCACATTAAGATAACAAGATCTGCCAAAAATGGTGAAACCTAAGAACCTGGACACAAATTTATATACAACATAGTGTTCTTATATACAAACCGTTTGACCTAATGCTGTTTATTTCATCCAAAAGTCAGAATATTTCTGAAACAATAGTTACTTATTTTTGTTAATAAAATGCAAATAAATTTCATGTGACAAAAACATACAAGAACTTTAAAAAGATATTTTTTCTTAAAAAAGAAAATAGAACACTGTGTATGTGTTTGTACTAATTAACAAGAAATCAAATTTACTTCCAAGCAAGAAACTCAAAATATTTCTTTTAGGCACAAATGCAACCGAAGTAAATAGCAGAGTAACAACAAAGAAATATAAAAAGAAGTACAATTAAATGTATACACTGTGGCAAAATTACAAAACCGACTGTCCAGCCAAAAATAAAATTTGCCGAAAGTGTTCAAGAAAAGGACATGCAAAAACGTGTAGGACTGGCAGGTCTAAAATTCAAGAAATGAGGAAGGAAGAACCACATTATGTCCTTGGGACTATTACTACTAACAATAGAATTAACATGGTCATGGAAGAAGCCTGGAAAACTGAAGTTAAAGTTGCTACAAAGCTATGTTGTAAAGTAATCCATTTCGAATTGGATACTGGAGCAGATGTAATGGTCAGTCAGTTAGGTGATCATGTATCTTTTTGATACATGACTGATGAGGCAGATTTTTCCCAGCAGTAGCTTGCCATTTCTTTCTGCGGTAGACTAGTTGCCATCT
>OZ010614.1:31833418-31960918 GCA_963932145.1 Acanthosepion lycidas | reverse complement strand
GTTTGTATACATTTGTAAAAACAATACACTAGAATTTTTCTTTCTCTCTGCTGAAGCACTGATGGTTTAGGGGTAGAAACTCTGACTGATACCAAATCAGTCGGGTTTTGATCCTGGCTTGAAGCATTTGGTTGTCTAGTCATACTGATGAACTGTGTTACACCTAACCAGGCCTGTATGCGAATGACACACACACACACATATACACACACACATACACATATATATATATATATATATATATATATATATATATATATATATATCAGTTGAAGATCAGATATGGATAGGAATCTGAAAAGATGATAAAATGAATAACAAGTAGGAAAAATATCTCAATCTAACATGTTGCACTTTTATTAAAGCTTCATCAGAGATCGAGATACAAATGAAAAAGCAGAGAGACAGAATATTGGTTTAAGAATTTTGGTCAGTTCTTATTGGTCAGATATGTGTCATGTATATAAACGGAATAGATGATATATAAATATATGTGAGGAACATTTTGGACATTAAAATGTGTGATAGTGTAAGAGTGTGTATGTAAAGAAACACTTACGTGTCTTGGTGTATATATATATATATATATATATACATACATACATACATATATATATATATATATATATATATATATATATATATATATATATATATAAAAGTGAACATTGAAGTCAACACTCAGGGGCGACAGGCTGTTTCATGCTGGACGCAATTCACAGCCTGACGATTGCATCCAGCATGAAACAGCCTGTCGCCTCTGAGTGTTGACTTCAATGTTCACTTTTATATTTATATACGCTCTGTGTCTGATATTGAGCACTTTATCCCAGAAGTATAACACACCTTAAAACTATATTTCTCCATATATATATATTATTTGCAGATGCTGTAAGTAATTTGTGAGTGATTATACATTGTAAGCATTTTTTTTAATAATGGAATAAGCAGGTATCATATAAAGGGTGTTCCAGTAACTTCAATTGATTTTAAATGTGAATTAAGTTTAAGCATCTAATGATTTTTTTCTTTTTCTTTCAGATTTAACAACTTAAGTCTTTGCCAATTTCAACCATGGAAAGATTAACAATCAAACAATGTGTTAAAGTTTCAAGAGTGCAGTTAGAAAAAATTGTTTGTAAATTCAAACAAACTCAGTTGGTAGCAGATGTGAAAACACCACTGTGCGTTCGTTTATGCTGTTCAGCTCAAAACATTGCTACACTGCCCAAGAATGTGGTCAACAATCCAAACACCTCTATTCGTCATCATGCACAGGAATTGAATCTTTTCAGAATAACATTATATTGTTTGCAGTTGCACTCTTGGTGGGTCGATTATGTTGACCCCAAAAAATTGTGAAGTGCATTAGATGCATGTTTGAATGTCCATTTTTGTAATAGGCTTTGATAACTTTAACACATTGTCTGATTGTTACTCTTTCCATGGTTGAAATTGCCAAAGACTCAAGTCGTTAAATGTGAAAGAAAAAGAAAAAAACATCATTAGATGCTTAAACTTAATTCACATTTAAAATCGGTCCAAGTTATTGGAACACCCTTTATATTCATTTCATACTTATATATATATATATATATATATATATATATATATATTCGAAAATTATAACATAAATATGTTATAAAATCACTATAACTTGTGTGTGTGTATATATATATATATATATTATATATATATTCGAAATTATAACATAAATATGTTATAAAATAACTATAACTTGTGTGTATATATATATATATATATATATATATATATATATATTCGAAAAATTATAACATAAATATTAGGTTGGTGCAAAAATAATGAAGTAATAGTGTTCTTTTTTGATGTTAAAAAATACGCCAAAAACGATATTAATACGTCATTATTTTTGCACCAACCTAATATGTTATAAAATCACTACAACATGTGTGTGTGTGTGTGTATATATATATATATATATATATTTGAAAATTATAACATAAATATGTTATAAAATCACTACAACTTGTTTGTATATATATATATATATATATTCGAAAGTTATAACATAAATATGTTATAAAATTATTACAACTTGTGTGTGTGTGTATGTATATATATATATATATATATTTGAAAATTATAACATAAATATGTTATAAAATCACTATAACTTGTGTGTGTATATATATATATATATATATATATATATATATATATATATTTTATATATATTCGAAATTATAACATAAATATGTTATAAAATCACTACAACTTGTGTGTATGTATGTATATATATATATATATATATATATATTCGAGAAAAATTATAACAGATATTAGGTTGGTACAAAAATAATGACGTAATAATGTTATTTTTTGATGTTAAAAAATACGCCAAAAACGACATTAATACGTCATTATTTTTGCACCAACCTAATATGTTATAAAATCACTACAACTTGTATGTGTGTATATATATATATATATATATATATATATATATATATATATTCGAAAGTTATAACATAAATATGTTATAAAATCATTATAACTTGTGTGTGTACATATATATATATATATATATATATATATATATATATTTTAAATAAATTCCTGGTGAACAAGTGACTGACCACAACTAAAAGTTTCATACATTTTCACTCATTTATGTAGATGGCAACCGTTTTTCATGAAAATGAGCATTTTATACCCCACTTGGCAAGTTCAAGATGTTATGAAGTGATGTGTACATAATATGTGCATACCAACTAAACTCAACAAGTTGTGTAATGCCCATATGACCAAGATAGAAATGCCAAAGAATCACTATTACTTGGGAGGCGTGGAAAAACCCAGACACCAGAAAAGAATTAAAATCAGAATCATGTCTAAAATGTGGCTTGATAG
Source organism: Acanthosepion lycidas (assembly GCA_963932145.1). Lineage (NCBI taxonomy): Eukaryota > Metazoa > Mollusca > Cephalopoda > Sepiida > Sepiidae > Acanthosepion > Acanthosepion lycidas. The sequence goes on along the minus strand of OZ010614.1, from coordinate 31,958,026 downwards.
CATGGGAAACAGCCAGTAAAAGTGCATAGTCCCAAAAAAAAAAATAGTGCTCAACATTACCAATGTCCTCAAAGTTCCTACAGTCAGATTTTAAATAAAGTACAAAAGAAGTAAATTAAAGAGTTGATTACTGTGTACTATATATATATATATATATATATCTATATCTATCTATCTATATATATATATATATATATATATTGCATCTAGACATTATTTCTGTTGTAATACTTTGGTCTCTGTCAAGAACACATAGCACAGTGGATAAAGGCGTTGATTAGATCCAGTGACAGGACCCAAAGACTGTGTGTTCAATACCCAGTTAAGGCAGTGGAGAACTTGGAGAGGGGAATTAACAGGAGATAACTGACAACTGACATCCATTAAAAACCATGGCATGTGGGACTAGAACAGTCTATCCTAGTGAGCGAAATAAAGGGTTCAGTTTGACATTCCAACCACCTGAAGAAGGCCGGAGTATACAATGGCTGAAATGTTGAAATATGGCAACCGAGATGAGGACAATAGTCCAAATAATGTAAATAGTATACTTTGGTCTATTGCATGGTATGACGTCATAGAACCACATCTTGAACTTACGATCTGCATCTGCTGTTCCACAGCTGTTAACATTGCATGGCAATCTTCTATGTTAAAATAGCAAAATATCATTTTTGACAGTGGATATCTTTGTTTCATGTCTGTATAACCACTCTGAAGATGGCTCATGTCAGCCGAAAGCTTATGACCAACTTAAAAAAATATCCAAATATTGAACAATATTTGTCTTTATTTTCACCAGAAGTTAAAGTAAACATTCGAACATTAGAACGGCTCATGATCAGACATAATAGACATTCATTGTCTGTTATATTTAATAATATGTTTAAATATATATATATATATATTAGGTTGGTGCAAAAATAATGACGTTTTTGGCGTATTTTTTAACGTCAAAAAACGTCATTATTTTTGCACCAACCTTATATATATATATAATTTGACTCACCTGTCAAGCCTTTGGGTTTAACAGTCGAGGTTTTATCGGTAAACTGCTAGACTACCCACACATTAGATTTTCTTAGTGATGAAAGCTTGTGTAGAACCAGCCACACACATTTCAAGAGCCTGATATCAGTATGCCATAAAGTATACAAACAACCTCCTCAAGTTTGAATTCTGTGTTTTCCTTCTAGACTGGTTGCTCATCAAGGAAAGGGAACCTCATCTGCTCTTTTGTTTTACTTATAGCTCATTGGAGTATATATGTATTCATCCCTTTCCAAGGTTATTTGTGTGAAAGTGAATGTCACAAACTCAACTGGAATTCACCATTGATTCATTGATTTCTCTTTTTCATGCTGCTAAACATTATATTACCTACACATTCTATACACACACACACACACACACACACACACACACACATATATGTAAAAGGATGGGTCAATAAATTCATAGCATGACACTTAGTAACTGGATTTTGACTTAACAGTTTATTGAATGTATTAGTTATACATAGAATGTCAACCATAACTTCAATCTCAAGAATACTATACTTATTAAGAGAAAACAATTTCCTTAAACAAAATGTTCTTGAGAGCGCTCTTATTGATTGTTGCTAAAATGTTAACTTATGCTCTAGAGATTTTCAAATATCTCCTTTCTTAAAGGAAATAGTAATTTCTTAAGCCAACAAACATGACTATAATTTTTTTTAAATTAAAAGAAAATAGATAACTCAAGACCTTAAAATATTTAAAGTAAATAAATTAATAAAACAAATAAAATTAAATAATAAATAATAATTATATTATAAAATAAATAAATACCCCAAATTAATAGATTACATTGCTTAATGTCCCCCCACAAGTCACCTTTCCTTACACAGCTACCGTTAAGAATATATTAGAGTAGTGTTTTTCAAACTGTGGGTCCTGTTCCTTCAGTGGGTCATGAGATAAATAAAATGGGTCATGAAAAACATATGCTAGTGAGAGTAAAGTGCAGAATATAAACTCGAAATGTTGCACAGCAGTCAAATCATTGCAAGTTTTTCACTGAAGTAAGCTTGTATTATATATTTTTTAAATATAATTATATAACAGACACACACACACACACACACATATATATATATAGTCTGTTCTCATTAAGTTTATGTATCTTGTTCGTCAAACTTGTTGCTGACTGTGATGTCAGTTATCTCTCACAAAGAGACCTTGCGCCAAAAGTTAGTTACAAAGGTGTGCCATGCGTTCGTCTTCATGGCCAGTGAAAGCTGTTAAGATTGTTGAATAATTCAGTTGCATCTGAAGTCAGGACTAAAAATGAATTTCACAACTCATTGCCGAAGTCAAGTACCAGTATATTCTTTCTGTGGTAGTAAGATAATAATGTGTTGTGTTCATTTGAAGTCTCAGAATTTTCATTAAGTTGACTCTTTTTTTCGGTGAAATTTAAGAAAGGGCTAATTTTTTTAAAGGTAGTAATTTCATATTCATACAAATAGATACATGCAATTCCAATATGTGCTGACCATAAAAATATACATATAAATTGTCAATACTAAATAAATAAATCGAGTGAACAGTTTGTCTCTGATTTATTACATGTAGGTATCATGGGTCACAATGCCAAATGTGGTTCTTGTTATGGGTTGCAGTAAAAAAATGTTTGAAAAATGCTATTTTAGAGCATTCTCAAGTTTAAAATGTGAAAACAGTATTTTTTCTCCATGTTTTTGTCAGAGATGCAATCTCCCAAATGATATTTTAATTGATATGTGATGTTGGTTTTTTGCAAAACATTAGTTGACGGAGAAGAGATATTGCAAATGATTAAGTTGGTTATATTAAATTTAGTGCAGTATATAATTACTTTTATTTTTTTTATGGTGATTAGTGGGGGATATATTAGTACTTAAGAGATTTTGTAGGAGTTTTTCATCTTGTTTGACAAAAACATAAATATATTTTGGTTTCGTAAAAGTAATGCTATCAAGAAGACTTACTTTAGACAGGATGGATTCAAATTCTATTGCACAACATTTAAAAGAATATTCTTGTCAACATTCATGTTTTAGAGAAAGATTAACTGACAATACAAGTATACACCACCATGAAAATAAAAGCAAAAACTCTCAAATTCTCAAGGCGTGCTATATAAAAAATAAAACTAACACTAAAGAAAATTAGCTCAGAGTATAGCAACAGTGTTTTAAAATGTCTATAAAAGCAATGTTTTAGGATGCTCAAATTTAAAAAAATCTTTTGTAAAAATTTTTTTTCAGGAATTGCTTGCTGAGTATTTTTGAAACATTAACAATAAAAAATTTAAACTAAGTTACTTCCTTTATATATCCTTAATGTAAATTGACTATAACAAAGCATGTTTTATGCACATTTGCAAAACAATTCACAATTATCAATTACATTAATTTTTGTCTTCGCAATTCACCTTTTAGGATGATTTTGGATGAGATTGAAAGTACTGGGGAAAATAAAAGAAATATCCAAAACTAAGCTTTCTTACACTGTTTTTTAACAGTACCCTAGAAATTCATCCCTGAATTTGAAAGGATAAAAATAAATAGACATAATAATAGACTATTCAACCAAACTTGCTTGAATGAAGATATGCTGCCTAAATATATATATATTCTTTGTGGCTGAATGTTTAGCAGCACATCAGATCAAATATATATATATATATATATATATATATATATTCCACATCCTGAATATTTATAATGAATTCAGGATATGTGCTATCACTGCCTTCATTTCAGTTCCAGATATTTGATCCACTTAATTAAAGCATTGATTCGTGAATTTTGTGATATTGTAATTTTGAGTTTAATTCCTGAGTCAGGCAGTGTGTAGTTGAACTCGGTGGAAATGAAGCAAGCAGTAACTGATCAGTACTAAAATAAGAACTAAACAAGATATCCTGAAGCATGGACAGTGGAACAAGAAAAATTTATATTCACATAGATTAAATAAAGTGTTCAGTTTGAAATTCTCTGAAGGTTAACATGGATTGATATATGCCTGAAAAGGCCAGAGGGCACAACAGCCAAAATGTGATAACCGCAATAAAGATGAGGACAATAGTCCAGCATCTAAATAATGTAAGTATTGATATCACCTACTAGACACTTAGACAAAAAAAGAATGTTGTTTATAGCAATGAGTTTATACTCCTTCCATTTTTATATCACATGGTCATGAATCTTATGACCCATCAAGTTTGTAGTGCACCATCTGTATTGCAACCATGGTAGAAGTGGTGTTTCTTTGGTAAGTTAGCCTGATGGAACCCAACCTTTTCAGGTTTTGAATTCAGAGTTACCTTCTCCTGAACTGGTTGCCACTTAAGGCTATAGAACCCAGAACTGTCCTGCTATTTACCCATAGCTGGGAATTTATATACCCTTTTTATATACCCTTTCTTAAAGTTATCAGATGGTTGTTGTTAGCTGAATGACCCTGTCCCAAAGTAATAACAATGTAGCTTCCTCTTTATCTAGGGATCATTAAAATTCCTCTTTTATCTTCTCAACAGGTTTGAGTTACCTTACATCCATATAACCTTTATCAATCTTACAGTCACTGGAAAACAAAAAAAAAACAGTATTATTCATTAATAGTAACATCCAAGGCCAAACATTGTTTGGAATTTGCTTATCATAACAAGTGTTTAAATATAGATAACTTTTTCTTGATTTTTTTCCTCAGCCAGCTATTCACAAATAGTAAACTCAGTCAGAGAAGAATGAAGATAGAAGAGGCATATTTTTCACTAAGGCTTTACAAAATTAAGGATTACACTGTTTTCTTCAGTAAACTCATTAATTCATATTTATATAAAATTCCACTTCAAGTTATAAGTAAATAAGATGAATTACTTTTCACTGCTGCTAGAGTTGTCCAATTTATTGAACTCATTCTTTGTCTTGCTTTTGTTTCAGTCAATCCATTCTATGTCTACCTTCTATAATTTTGAGAAGAGTCATTTTCATCCCAAGAGTTCTTCAGACTATTGAACTCATTCTTTGTATTGCCTTTGTTGTTACCACAGTGTTTCAGTCAATCCATTCTATGTCTACCTTCTATAATTTTGAGAAGAGTCATTTTCATCCCAAGAGTTCTTCAGACTATTGAACTCATTCTTTGTATTGCCTTTGTTGTTACCACAGTGTTTCAGTCAATCCATTCTATGTCTACCTTCTATAATTTTGAGAAGAGTCATTATCATTCCAAGAGTTCTTCAGACTATTGAACTCATTCTTCGTATTGCTTTTGTTGTTACCATAATGTTTCAGTCAATCCATTCTATGTCTACCTTCTATAATTTTGAGAAGAGTCATTATCATTCCAAGAGTTCTTCAGACTATTGAACTCATTCTTTGTATTGCTTTTGTTGTTGCCACAATGTTTCAGTCAATCCATTCTAAGTCTACCTTGCAGTGCCAGTGGCCATCTTCTGTCTTCCTGAATCCTGTTCATTTATTACTCTTTTTCCTCAAAGTCTTCTCATTCCCTTTCCATACCCAGTAACCCACTGTGTCTTAGTGTCATTATAGCTTTGCTTGGGGTGAAATGATTAAAAAAAAAAAGATAATTTTGGGAAGAGTCATCATCCTTGCAAAAGTTTCTGTCTATATCTATTAGGTGAGATATTGGAACTATTAAACTATTGAAAAGTCATTATCATTCCCTGTGTTCTTCAGACTATTGAACTCATTCTTTGTATTGCTTTTGTTGTTACCACAATGTTTCAGTCAATCCAATCTCAATTTTTGAGACTATTGTCCTCATATTTATTGTCATATTCACAATGTTTTGGTTGCTGTATGCTCTGGCCTTCTTCACGTGATCTGTGCTGGAATTTTGAACCAAGCCCTTTATTTTTTCCACCAGGGTAGATTGTTCTAGTTCCATGTGCCATGCCTTTTTCTGGATATGTCCGTTTCACTTATTTCACTTGAGTAACTCAACTCTCCAAGTTATTGTTCACCTCTGCTGTGGCCAGGTATTGAACTCATAACTCTTTGGGTAAAGTCACTGGATTACCAACTGATGCTTTTATCCACTGGGCACATGGAACTGGAACAATGTATCCCAGTGGATGAAATAAAGGGTTTGGTTCAAAATTCCACCGTAGATCATCTGAAGAAGGCCAGAGTATACATCGGCCAATACATTGTGAATATGATAATAAAGATGAAGACCACCTTATGAACAATGTAAATAGTGTTAATAATCCCTCAGGTTGTTTTTATATCCTACTATTGTTATCAATCAGCATGGATCAGAGAAATATAAAACTTACTTTCTATAACATGAAAATTAGATATGTAAATCATGTAAATAATTGCATGAATTATTCAGACAATCGAGTTTGTTCTTTATATTTCTGTGGTTGTTACCAACATGTTTCAGTCAATCCATTATAATACAGTTGTCTTCAGTTGAATAATACTCCGTGATCTCTTTTTAAGAATAAATATTATGGAGTGAGCGTAGCATGCAAAGGATTTAACTCATATAATTGGGAATTCCTTAAAAAATTTTGTGGGCGCAAAGTGGGGGATCACTGTATATTTCTCTTCTGCTTTGTGCTTTATATTTACATTTACCTTCTTTAATTTAGCATTATGGACAGGAAAATCCCTCCTCTAAAACTTAAAAATATTTTTCATTCGAATTCATGGATTTTGTGGGGAGCAAAGAGAGTGATTGCTGTATATTTCTCTTCTGCTTTGTGCTTTATATTTATATTTACCTTCTTTAATTTAGCATTATGGACAGTTTTGACTTTTGGATTTCCGTTTAATTTCTTTCATTTTACATTATGACCAGGAAAATCCTGATGCTAAAACCTGCTGAAAATATTCTATTTACTATTCTTAAAATCACAGAGTATTAAAATGTTGATTTGTAAATTTTGTATCATCATAATTGACTTCAATCTCTAGACTGGGTCATACAGATAGACTCAGTCTCAGACTAACTTAATTTTTCCTTGGTACTGGTTGATGTAAACAATAGATTCAAAGAAAAATGTTCTCTTTCATGACAATGAAACATGCAGCAAGAATTACAAAGGAAATAAATTTGAAACTCACTAGGGTCTTTTCTACCCAACCCATCATATTTCCCTGAACTTGCACCAACTAATTATTATTGCAGACCTCTTTGATGAGGAAAATTTTCTCTAATGAAAACCAAAAAAATGCTCATTGAAAACATCTTCACATTAAACCCTGTGGAATTGTATCCAAATGTATCATAGTGTGGACTAATAAATGGCAAAATTCATTGCAAATAATGGTGAATATATAATTGAATAAAATGAAATTATACTTTATTTTTTGAAGAATATGAATTACTTTTCATTGTTGCTAAAGTTGTCCAGTTTATCAAACTGATTATTTGATCTTCAAAAATTTAAATGAAATTTTAATCATCTTTTGATTAATTAATTCCTGTTCATTAGTATTCTTTTTTCTTTAATAATGTTTTTCATTTCTCTATATTCTTTTAAATTCAGTAACCACTTGCATCTTAGTGGATTTATTGCCTTCTTGGGATGAAATGATTAAAAAAAGTACTAACTACATAATACTGTAATATTAATCTAAATCAAATACTGTATATCATTATGTATTATATACATCATTTTTTATATTCTATAGCTGGAGGTATTGTTAGTTTTCACTTCCAAAATATGTAACTTTTTCTTACTGTGTTGAACATTGTATTGTTCATAGTTTTTGTTGATATATTGTGATTGATAGTATTATGAAATGGACAAAGTCTGACAATTATTTTAAGACATTTTTTATGTTTATATGTTCTTTTTATAGATACAAATATTTAAGTAAATGCATTTATGAACCTGTATCCTATACGGAACCGTCATATAGCCTGATGTGCTTTTACTGATTAGCCACAGAGGAATGTTTTGGTTAGCAAGGTTGATTTTACTGTTTTTTTTTTTGTTTTTTTTATGAAAATTTCTCGGACATTCAGGCCAGTAAATGTTGTTAATACTGTTTATTATAAACAGAGCATTTAATGAAATATTTGTATCTATAAAAAGAACATACAAACATAAAAATGTCTTGAAATAATTGTTGGATTTTATCCATTTCATAATGTGTGACATCATTTGTTTACATTTGGATATGCATTGAGCAGATATGAATGATGAGAGAAAATGATGGAGAATTGTAAGTTTAAAAATGGTAAAATTGACCTTGCTAACCGAAATGCTCACCTGTGACTCAGTCGGTAAAAGCACGTTAGGCTATATGATGGTTCCATATAGGATACAGGTTCAATTCCTGTCGGAGGGCACATATTTTCTATGAAAATTTCTTGGACATTCAGGCCGGTAAATGTCGTTAATCCTGTTTATTATAAACAGAGCATTTAATGAAATATTTGTATCTATGAAATGATAGTATAAACATAGAAAAAATGTCTTAAAGTTGATAGTATTGTAGATACACTGGAATTTCCTCAAACAAGAGATTAAGAATGATTATCCAAACAATTGTGTAAAATTAAGAACAATATTTTATTCTCTGAGCAAGCTAAACAGAAAGAATACAGAAGTAATAAACGAAGTTAGTGTTATTTTTAAAAAATTTTTGTAATTAATATTTTTAAGCACATATATAACATCAGATATTTACTTCTAAAGAGTGTTTTATTAAGACAGATCAAAGTCAGCAGTAAATAAATCAGTGTTATTGATAAAAATTTGTGTATGTGATATTAGTAGAGTTCCTACGATAGATTATGAGAAATTTATGTTTGAAAAGAGTTCATTATCTTTTGGTTTGGTTGAATTTTTTAATATGTCTGTGTAAAATCAGCTTAAATCACTGTATGCTGTGGACTATTCTATACTATGTTCAGTGGGACATTAAGTTCACTGGGGAATGGGAAGTCTCCCTGAGGGGAACAAGACATTTCTAAGTCAGCCTGTGGGTCAATGAGTGAAACTTTTGCACCATTTTGGCTACATCGTGTGTTGGTCATTAGCAGGAATTCTTTGGCAGACAAGTTGGGTAATCCCACACCTGTAATTAGATCTTTATAATTATTGCATTTATAATTAATGGTAGAAAAAATTAGTAGTTACTATTAAATCAATAGTATCTGTTGTACAAATACACTGAAAAAAATCAATTCTCATAATTATCTACAAATAAAAGTTACTCAAAATAAAATGATATTAAAAAAATTGCAGCATTTTAAGCCATCTTTACTTGTCAGAATGCTACCTGCCAGGTGCCTCGTAACTTATAAAGCCTCTGGTAAGGTTTCTGTACAAACTTTTCCATTGGGTGGGGTGATTGGGTAAAGTACAGAAGGAAAAAAAGTTTGGTAAATTTTAACAGAAGATGGAAAGTGCAACACTGAAATCTAAAAATGCATTGGGGTAACCAAAGATGCATTTCAAAAGTTAAATAGAGTATTATGAAAGAAAAATTTCATTAGAAACAAAAAAAAAAAAAGAGTATTGAACTGTTATGTGGGATCAATCCTCTTATATGGCAGTGAATGCTAGACAATCTCCTACAAGATAAAGAAGAGACTTGAAACAACAAAAATGTGGTTCTACAGAAGGATTCTGAGTATACCATGGACTGAACATGTGAACAACGACAAAGTTTTAGAGAAAATGGAAACAAATCAGGGATAACTCTAGGTTAATATTCTTAAGGACAACTAGTCGGATTTTATCTGGACTGAGGCCTTCTTAGGGTCAAGAAGTCTTGATACTTCATGGGTTGTAATGTGATATTGGGGATACTTTGAACCAAACATGTGAGCAACAATGACGTTTTAGAGACAAAAAGGACATTTATACTTAATATTAAGAAGAGATTGTTGAAATTTCTGGGACATATAATTAGGAAAGAGGGCTTGGAAAATCTGTCACAGGTCAGATTGAAGGCAAGATGAAGAGAGGAAAACAATGCATAACATACTTAGTGAGCTTGAGTAAATAGATAGTGGAAAAAGGTGTAGCAGAGATAACAAAAAGACAAAATTTATTAAAATCTACAAAGGACAGGAAATTGTGGCGAGCCATTATCAAATATATCTTGAAGGGACAGCGTATATAGAAAAAAGGTGATTGAATCTATACCAAACCTCTGTACTCTGAGGAAGGATTAGTTTTCTGCTGGGGTTTTATTTCCTTTACATGACCACATATTCCTATGCTAATAAGTACTGAGGTTTGAAAATTCAGAGTTTTCCTTCTCCTAGACTAGTTGACAACCAAGGCTGAAGATCACAGTTTGCCCGTTTTTGTTAGAATAGTCCAAGCACATTCTGCAATTTCACAAATAAAATGATGACATATGTAAATAAGTTTATCAATATTGTTAAAAAATGATACCATATCTTAAATCCTTAATAACTATTTTTTTTTAAAAAAAAAACAGCTTTTTACATGTGAATCTTGAAATATACTTTTTTTAGTTGTTATTAGGTTGGTGCAAAAATAATGACATAATAATGTTGTTTTTTGACATATTTTTTAACGTCAAAAAACGACATTATTACGTCATTATTTTTGCACCAACCTAATATTTTTATACTCTTCTCTTTCATAGTTGGTCTTTTCAACTCAAAATTTCAAATAGTTTACCATTGCTATAACAAACATACTGCCACATAGCCTCACCACAAGAAGGGAAATAACTATACAAGAAGACATTACAGATAAAGCATACAAATACAATTGATGTATAATGTGTAAAAATTCAGATATAAATAAAAATTATATTTGTAAAAAGAAAATAGGAATAAAGACAAAGGGAAAAAAAAAAACTTTTTACTATTGCATTTCAACTTCTTATGGACTTTATCAAGGCAAATGTAAGAATTTTATTTTGCAACAAGTATTTATAAACAAAAATAAAAAATATGTTTCACAATCTCAATAACCATCAACTTTACATACACAAGATTATTATAGATATTATAGTGTATCTGTTTAATTTTTTATCAGCAACTCGTTTATTGTAGCATTATTGTTAGTGTTATTTTTAAAAAATTTTTGTAATTAATGTTTTTAAGCACATATCTAACATCAGATATTTACTTCTAAAGAGTGTTTCATTAAGACAGATCAAAGTCAGCAGTAAATAAATCAGTGTTATTGATAAAATTTGTGTATTTCTCTATTGGATCATGTTATTTAAGTCACGGTAATTATGTGTGAAAAATAATATTGCCCAAATGTCCACCAAATCTGAAAGAAAAAGAAAAAAATCATTTGATGCTTAAAATTAATTCACATTTAAAATCGATCCAAGTTATTGGAATACCTTATATATATATATATATATATATATATATATATATATATATATAGCATAATGAGAAGCCATGTATACTTTCTTTATATATAAAACAACTAAAAAGTTACAAATTAAAAAAATAATAATGTTTTTTATGAAAGTATTTATATTTAATATTTCAGATCGACCTCGATCTTTCTTCAGAAATAACTCTGAAGAAAGATCGAGGTCAATCTGAAATATCAAATATAAATACTTTCATAAAAATTTGCAACTTTTTAGTTGTTTTATATATATATATATATATATATATATATATATATATATATATCACTTTAAATATGTGTGTGTATGATGTATGTATATATATATATATATATATATATATATATATATATGTGCGTGTATGATATAAGTATATAGATAAAGTGTGATTCATTAAGACAGATTATATATTATACTTATAAACAAAAGTAAAAAAAAAATATTGTTAGGTTTTGAAAGTTTTTAAATTTAAGAACATTCATAAATATTCTTCAGGCTGTGAAAATCAAGATAAACTATGGAAGATACTAAGTGATGCAATTTAATGCCCAATAAAGGAAAGTGAGTTGTTACTGAAATTTTTTATGGAATAATTATTTATTATTTTATTTTAATTAGATAATTTATTTATGTATTTATTTTAAATAATAGAAAGTTTTAATTTAACTTTTTTTTCTTTTTTTGGAATTTTAAAGGTTATGCTTGGTAAAGAAGTATATCTTTTAGGAAAGGAAGATTTGAAAAAAATCTAGGATGTAGATTTACATATTGGCAAGTTTTGATACTGGCACTCTCAAGAACTTTCTATCTAAGTAACTTAGATTCTTTTAATAAGTGTGGCATTTCTTAGATTGGAGTTGTGGTTGAATTTATTTCTATGTATGACTAATGAATTTTTGGTAAAATTGTTATATATAAGATCCTTTTTGTGTTCATAGATACTTTTTTTTCATTTCTGTAAGTTTCCCCAATATATTATGAGGAACAGTTGTGACTATTTTATATATATATATATATATATATATATATATATGCTTCAGAATTATTATTGTTATTGACATTTTGAGTTCTGATTCTTATCATATCCATATGTATTATATATACATAGACAAGGAGATAGCTAGTATAAGATTATTACAGTGCCCACCATAGCTAAAAGTTCAGATTCAGATAAAAAGCCAGATTTTTTATTCTGATTTTCCAGGCACACAAATCCATCTCATTTGCAAAGCTTGTTGTAATACAATTGTCCTATCTCAAAGAGGCAGTCAGTTAAACCTGTGGACTTCTTGTAGTATTTTAAGCCATGGATTCACCTCCTGCTCTAGTTTCAGTAACAAGTAGGTTTTTATGGGGTGGAATTGCTAGCCCCACACTCAACCAGTTTTGAATTTAGAGTCCTACTTTTTTAAGTCTGGTTACCAACCAATACTAGAGAATCCAGTCTACTTGCTATTTAATATATAACTCAGACAAGTAGAGATTAATTAATACCTTTCCAAAGGCCACTTTTGTGAAAGTGAATGCAACAACTGGGACCAGGATTTGAATCCAGTTTGTTGATCCCACTTTCTGCACACTACCTCATCATCATCCAATTATTGGTCTTGTATAAGTTTAGCAAATATCAAGTCAGTTCAATCTCTGTTTTTATCTTCTATTTTTCATTTGCTAATTACTTTTGTCTCCATATAACAAAAGAATATTTGATATATTATGTTTTTTTTTAATTGGAATCACCTTATGCAAGGCAGTAAAGCCACTAAGATACAAAGGATTACAGAGTATAGAAGAATTAGGAACACAAACATTAATAATGAGTAAGAAGAGGAAAGAGTAATCAGGACAGTAGATAGTGATTGACATTGCATTTAAATTTTTGCAGATTAAAGTTGGCTGGAAAGCATGGAGCCAGAAGTGAGTTCCATAAATGTGAAGTGCAAGAAAAGAAACTTTTAGCATAGAATTTATGGTTACATCTAGCCAGCTCAACTGTAAATTGATGAAATCTCTAGTACAACACTTGAATGAAAAAAAATCTTGGTACCATAGTGAAGAGCTCATTCGAATAATTACCATGAAAGTATTTATAGAAAAGGCACAGAGAAGCAAACTTGCAGCGATGGGAAAGTGACTGAATCCAAGCTGCCAGATCAGGCCCAATAATATTGCTGGTTCTTTAGGGCACTTCGACATGGTGTAATGATTAGCAAGCTTGTCTGGCTAGATCAATTACGACTGAATAGTGGGTTCGAGACTTACTGGGTGCCCTATACATTCGGCCTTGTGCCACATCTAAGCTATGCTTAGAAAAGCATTTAATATTGCTGGTTCTCTTTTGTATTTTATCAAAGATCTCAAGGTAAATAGCACATGCACCAGACTCATCTGAACAATTATCATGAAAGCATTTATAGAAAAGGCAGAGGGAGGCAGCCTTACAGTAGTGGGAAAGTGACTGAAGCCAGTCTAGCAGATGAGGGTCAATAATATTGCTGGTTCTCCTTTGTATTTTATCTCAAGGTAAATAACTGGTGCACCAGACCATATGTGGCAGCAATATTCTAATTTTTCTTTGAGTTACATGTACAATCCTTTTTAGTTATGTTTCCTCACTACCAACATGAAAAAGTTTGAAAGGAAACTCCCATAAGTATGACAAAGCTATAACATTTAGTGGACCTGAAAAGTGTAATTTCCTGAAAAGCAGTTTGAATTAAAAGATTTTATAAATTTCAACCAAAAGCAACACTGGTCAATCAATGCATGGAAAAGGCTAATTTTAATATTGCTATTATTCTTCTTTTATGGATTTGGGTAATGATGACTCTCCACAACTTCCCATCCTTTGTAGCACTTAGCAATTTTTTTTTTTACTATCCTTTCCAGTCTCTGTTCTACCAACCACCTATTTATTTCCAGATATTTAAATTTTTGTACTTGCTTGATTTTGATATCACCAATTTTTAATTTGCATTGAGAGATTATATGATTTGTGCAACATCAGAATCTTGAAGGTTAAGTTTCAAAGAATGCCATTGAATGAGAAAAAAATTAATGGCACTTAGAGAAACCCAGTTTCCTTACTACTATATCTTGGGTTTGATGCTGACTGGAGTCTCATACTTGTGACCTTGTGCCAAACTAAGCTAAGCTTAGTAAATGCTTACAGTACTTAATAATGATTAGCAAGCTGTTTTCTTCTTGCCTTTGTATGTTCCCATGAGCGTGAAATTTTCTGGAACCCTTTCTAAGAAATCTCAAATTTCTCACTTGCAGTTCTTATCAGCAGAAAACCATTAATAATAAAGATTTTTATTATAAAAAATCATTTTCAATGCAGTTGCCAACAACAAATATAAAACCTGAATTGATGAAACATGTTGCCTGGCAAATAAATTTTTCTGTTTATTCAGATAAAATATCAATATTTTGTGGTGCTATTTGCCAAACAATTTGAGGTTTGAATCAATTAAAGTCTGTGTTTCCTATCATCCAGCTGCATTGAAATAATGCAGGTACACCAATTTTCAGGCATCCCATGTTCCAAAACCATGCTGGATTACACATTTTACCAAACCAATGGAAGCCATATAATAATAATTCAATAATTGACTTCTGACACACTAATTATGCATATCTCCTCTTGCTAAAGTATTAGGATTGTTACAAATGTAAAATAAATATATCAAATTCTTTGATCTATATTTTAAGATGGTGGAGTAATCGATAGCAGCTTGAACTGAGGAATTGGAGAGCTGAGTTTGAATTCCAGTCAAATCCTTTACATTCACTTGCGTGCTAATACCCTTGGGAAAGGTATGAATCCTCTTCTTCTCCCCCAGCTATGGGTAAATAGCAGGACAGGTCAGGTTGTATAGCCTTGGATGGAAACTGGTTTATTGCAGAAAGAAATGGCAACCTACTGTGGGAAAAAAACTGCCTCATCAGTCCTGTATCGAAAGATACATGATCGCCTAAGTTTGTATTAGGTTGGTGCGAAAATAATGACATAATAATGTAGTTTTTTTGACGTATTTTTTAGCGTCAAAAAACGACATTATTACGTCATTATTTTTGCACCAACCTAATATCATGCATGGCACATAACTGACTGATGTTTTAAGAGCCTTGCTAGAATTATGTGCAGCTAACATAAGCTCTAAGAACAATAAGCAATACTTAGCCTTTAATACTTATCATTGTATTTATTGGTCATAATCTAAAATAATGATGCAAGAATTGATGTATTGATTAATAAAAAAAGATTATGTTGAAAATATTGTTGTGATTAGGCTACAAACATATTGACGTATCTGTGTCTGCAAGTGTGCAAAAAAGGCTGACTATGCTTGAGTTATACTCGAGATGTGATATCTTGCATGCATTAATTTCAACTCTTATTAATAAGTGCATTGTTTCTTGCTCGGCAAATTGATATCTGACTGTTCAAAAAGACTGTTCATCCTGTTGGTCAAAAAAGTCATCAACAGCAGATATGATGTCATCATCACTACAATACTGGTTCCAAGTCAAGTGAATTTTCATGTTGGGGAACAGATGACAAACAGATGGAGCCAAATCAATAGTTATAGGGAAGGTGATCAACCAGTTCAAAGCCACAGTTATGCACAGCAACCATTGAAACCAATTACTTGCTGAAGTATTGTCCTGATGTATGGAGAGCTGGCCGCTGGAAGGAAACTGCCGGGTGGCCACATCTGCGATACCACAATGTCATGAGATGCAACATGAATGCTGTGGACATTAACACAGAGTCCTAGGAGAGCCTGGTAGTCATATGATCCAAATGGAGAGGAACCCTGACCAAACATTTCATGTCGGGGGAGGAGAAGCTGACACAAGTTGCCACAGAAAGGCAGGCCCGCCGAAAGCAAAGTGACATCTCCAACAGACCAGAGACAGAACACAGATATGACCTCTGCAACTGAGATTGTCACTCTTGCATCAGTCTCTACAGTCACAGACATTGATGCTCCAGTCAAGCAGACAACTAGGATGCTACCCATGGTCAACCCTGAATGACGGAAGCCTACAATGTCCTGATAAAACAAGATCCCTTTCATCAATTTTACTAGCATTTGATCTCGATAGCTTTTTGTAACTGTCTTTCACAATTTCAGCATTATTCACAGCTCTAGTATCATTCCTTCATAGTCAACC
This sequence comes from Acanthosepion lycidas, assembly GCA_963932145.1. Lineage (NCBI taxonomy): Eukaryota > Metazoa > Mollusca > Cephalopoda > Sepiida > Sepiidae > Acanthosepion > Acanthosepion lycidas. Next base: position 31,941,462 of record OZ010614.1, on the reverse strand, counting down.
TATGAACTTTTCAGCCCACCCTCATAAATGCATTATAGGAAACAATTTGTGGAGTATATCAAAAGCTATCTGGTTGGAAGAAAAGATCTTACAGTTTCTTGATAAATTTGATTATTTACAAACTGCAAGAACTTTCCTTCTAACCAGATATTTTTTTTATAGATCTTTAGTATTGTAGGTATTTCAAATCAACACACATTTATATTTATTAAAGAAAAAACAAAACCATTGGTGGAACCAATGGATAACAAATACCTAAATGCGCTTAAACAAAATAAAAACCTGAACAAAGATTGAAAAAATAAAAAAAAAATAAAGGCAAACATATGTATAAAAAGGGTGTTTCATTAAGATGGATCCAAGTCAGCAGTAAATATTAGGTTGGTGCAAAAATAATGTCGTTTTCTCACATATGTTACTATGTGAGAAAACGATATTATTTTTGCACCAACCTAATAAATCAGTGTTATTGAGGAAAATTTATTTATTTCTCTATTGGATCATGTTATTTAAGTCATGGCAATTATGTGTGAAAAATAATATCACCCAAATGTATGTGAAGGCTATCAAAGCCTTCACATACATTTGGGTGATATTATAGTCAAAATTTTTTTATTATGCCTCTGCATAGTTACTCCTTGATCTCACCAATATGCCTTATTATCTCTTCCTTCAACTTTTGAAGTGTTGTTGGCTTGTTGACCCCAAAGGGAGAAATTTAAAGGCGTCAAGTTGCACGATTGTCATGGCCAATTGACTTCACTGTTTTGGGAGATGATGCGACCTGGGAACTTCTCATTCAAATTCTGTTTGAATGTCCATTTTTGTAATAGGCTTCGATGAATTTAACACATTGTTTGATTGTTAATCTTTCCATGGTTGAAATTGCCAAAGACTTAAGTGTTAAATGTGAAAGAAAAAGAAAAAAAATCATTAGATGCTTAAACTTAATTCACATTTAAAAATTTGAATTTTATAGTATAATTTAATATTTATTAGTTGGAATGAATTCTATTTTAGTCTTACCCTAGCATTAAAGTAAAGTTCATTGTCAAGTTTTTTGAATTCTCATATACTTGTATTTTGATTGGTCATTCCAGCTTATGTATAATGTTTCCCCTAGCGAGGAGTGTTTGATTAATTTGAACCTTTTAAAACCCTTTATTATACATTCAACAAGATCACTCGATAAGACATCAGAAGTGTTGAAACGAAATGGCTATTTTTGTTGTGATTTTATAACATTTATGTTATAATTTTTGGATATATAATTATGCATATCTCATATTGTGAAAGCATTAAAACCTTTAGTAACTTAAATGAAACAAATATTTTTCATATTAAATTATTTGATAAATGTCGGGATAGTCTTTCCAGAATTGACCACATCTAACGTTGACTTCATTAAAATCGGTCATTACAGTGAGCTATGAAAGTTAAGTAATTACTTAGCTTAGTATTTTATTTATTTAATTTTAATCCTTTTAGCTCAAACAAGGCGGTAATGCCACTCATACATAAGTAATTATGGCAAGTGAAAGTGCATGAGAAGACTTTAGTAGGGATCAGTGAGGAAAGGACAAAAAAGGAATAGGGTTCAAGATGACTGGTTGAATTTAAATTTTTAAAGATTGTAGTTATCAGGGAAGCAAGAAGGCAGTTCCACAGGGGATAAGTGCAAGAAAAGAAGCTGCTAGAGTAGAAGTGGCAGTTGCATTTAGGTATCTCGACAGTAAAAGGGTGGGGCCTAGATGCCAATTTAGTAGCATACTTCAATTTATGTATTTGTGGTAGCATGGGTACAGCTTTTCAGAGCAGTTGACATGAAAATATTTGTAGAAAAGCCAGAGGGAAGCCATGTTGCGTCAGTGAGAAAGTGACTGAATTTGAAATGGCTGGTCATACATTAGAATCTCGTGATATACAGAAGTAGCACTAGAGCAGAAATGGCAATAATATTTGATTCATGGATGTTGGTTGGTTTTGTTTAGTGTTTTAAAATTGTATTGTTGGTCATTTTACTATAAATATGTATTGTTGGTATTTTTGCTATAAAAAATTTATTTTTATACTTTCATAGTGGTTTTTTTTTTCAGGATGGGGGGTAAATTATTTGCACATAGCTGGGGCCCTAACAGGTGCTACCGCCCCTAGTCAGGGTGAACTTGGAAATGTTTTAATTTGGAAACAACATGAAAATTAAGAGGTATTTCCATGCTCCTCAAAAAATCCAATCTCCTGACCAGAGGCCTTACTGCCAGGTGTAGTTTATCATCATACCCAGGACTTTGAATGCAAGTATGAATGATAGATTTGTAAATATGCAACATAGTATTTCTTGTTCTTGGGGTTGGATAAAGGACATCAGTTTGGTTATAAATAAACGGTATAGGCATGATTCTTACACAGCATTTCAATTCTTGGATAGGCTGAACAGTTGTCCAGAATAAGAATTTTAGTCTCCAAGCAGACCTACAGATGTGAAGTGTGTTCAGAATTTAAGCGATGCAAAATTCTCAACTGTTCAAACTTCATTAGTCTGCTTGCATGTAGATGCTTGTTATTAAGTGTAGCTATATTTTTTTGACAGTTTTCTTAGATAAGATAACCTTGTAATTTGGGAAATTAGTTTGTTGTCCCTGTTTCGGTGTTATCTATATCTTTATTAGATCAGTCCTTCTGCTTGTGCTTCTGATCATCCTTTTAGCTAATTGTTTGCTCTGATTACAGGCTAAACACTCAGTAGCTTATTTGCCAACATATCAAATATTGATAGTGTGTCAGTGGATTATCAACTTCACTGCATGTTAAAACCTTTCAAAGTTTCTCCAAATTGAGAACTTTATTTTGTACATCATGTGTTGTCTCTTGAAGTCTTTGGTTGAAACTTAGGTAACTAATACTATACAAAGTAAAACACAATTTTACTACTACTGCTACTCATGTAGAGTAATTTGCCTTGGTTAAATGTAATTGACAGAAATGTCCAACAAACAACATTGACAAAGTTTCCAATAAGAAAAGAAAAAACAGGGCATAAATAATACTAAGCAGACATATATATATATATATATATATATATATATATATATATATAAATAAATAAATAATCATACATAGAATCAATCAACAATATTGCTGATTGATTCTATGTATGATTATTTATTTATATATAAAATATATGCTGCCTAATATTATGTTATATATATATATATATATAACAAAAATAAGTGAAGCAACAGTAAAAAACAAAAAGAAGTCAACCATAGTTGGGATCATTGAGTTAATGTGAACAATTATTTCCTTAGCTGCATAGTATGTGCTTTGCTAGAACTACATTTCAGAATTTCCTTCTTCTAGATTGGTTGTCACCAAAGGCTATAGAACTCGGTCTGTTCTACTATTTACCCATAGCTGGGGGGTGGGGGTGGGGGAGAAAGAGTTGGTTTCATACCTTTCCTGTGGCTATTGTAGTGAATGTAATGAACTCAACTGGAATTTGAACTCGGGATCAGTAATAATGCATCAAGTTCATAAAGAATGTTGTGTATATAAACATATATATATATATATATATATATATATATATATATATATATATATATATATATATATATATATATAATTATTTATTTAAAAATATGATTCCAACTCGCTACATAAGAGGTCTCATGTTTCAAAACAAGAGCCGAAAACTTCAAAATAATATTTGAATTAACTTGAGTTAAAGTAGGCTCTGTTCCATCTTCAAGCAAAATTTTTTGGGAATGACTTATTTCTGAAATTTACGAGTTTTAATAGTATGGTCAGAATTGAAATCAAAAATTTCCATGGTAACATCAAGGGCGGATTGTTTAGAATCGGCAGGGGTGGGGTGTTAATAGTTTGTATCGGTATAGAGTTACTTTCATAGATGCCGGGTCACGGTAAGGTGGGGGTGGCTAAATTTACGACGGAGGAAGTTTTCGTATAGTCTGGCTTGAGCGTCTACGGAGATTTATTTATTTATTTTTATTTTATTCTTTTATTATATCTCTTTATGAAAGGGATTTGTGTATATGAAAAGGCCGTAATGTTTGTTATTTGACGACTTCATAAAGGGTTATCAATTTTTGTAGGTTATTAAAACTATGTATATGGGCTATGGATTTCAAAATTTATTTTTTTGTATGCGTGTTTTTAGCTAGTTATTCAGAACGTAAGTTCGGTTGTGTCGGCAGAAAACCATTAATTCTTGCCGGTTGTTTAATAGGTTTTTATTGTTTAGAAGCTTAATAATGTGTAGTTTCTTAGGCACAAAGGGCATGGGTCATCCCAAGTTTTGCAAGTTCTAGTCCTGTTAATGATTTTCCATTTTACTTTAGGTGTCCTATTTTTTTCTTTCAGGTGCCAAAAATATTTAGAGAGGTCTGATGTCTAAAGTTTATGTTGTTGAAGGAGCATTTATGCTGCCTCCATCTGGTTTTAAAGGCATTTTTCGTGGACCCAATGTATATCATTATTGTTAGGGTTCTCCGTGGATGATATAGTGCATTGGTATACCACAGATTTGATGCAGCACTTATTTTCTAATGGGCAGTCTACCGGGTTTCTACAATGATTACAATCGCATATTTTTTCCCTATCATTATTTGATTTAAGTGTAGAGTTATTAAAACTATTCAGGTAAGGGGGTTTGTTCAGGATATTATTATTGTGTCTTCTTATTATACCTTCTAGATTTTCAGTGCAGCAATAACTCAATTTTAGTGTGTTCTTATTGAATATATTACTAAGCCTACTTTTGGTGGGAAAGTGTTTATTGATTAGAGCTAAGAACTTATATATATATATATATATATATATATATATATATATATATATATATATATATATATATATATATATACAAAATGGATGAAGCCGAGAAGTGGCCAATCATATTGGCTAGGAAGAAATTCCAGCATGCATCTTCATGATTTGTCTATAAATTTGGGGCGTGGCACGTTTACACAGTCATTCCTTAGCAGATTGGAACCAACGACAACTAAAAATGATGATGATAATAATATAACGCTGTGGTACGTTCTAGTCTCTGTGCTACATGACAATGCTGTCCTGCAATTCCAAACTGAACCATTTATTTTATTTATGGAAAGACTATTCCTGTTTTACTCCCATCTAGGTCTTATTTTTAGTACTGCTCAATTGCTTGACCTGTTTCCACTGAGTCCAAGTACACACTGCATGGCCCAGAGATTTAACTCATAATTACTATGTTGACAATCCACTAGGATATTGTCCAAACAGAAGTTGAAAGTTAATCAGTTGCAATGCCCCAGAAATTGTGAAGTTTGCTTGGATTTAAAATATCAATATTAGACTGACTACTGATTAATGAAAACTGATATCTGAGTAAAGGTCAGTTTAAGGAAGACATTTGAGTCACTAACACACAAAAAAGAGAATGTCTAATATCAAGAATATTGAAGATCGAAAAACATAAGAAAAATTAATTCCTTTTAATAATATGTGGAAATATCCACTCTTTGCCTGATGAAGGTCGCAAGACTGGAAACGCAGGTAGCAAAATTATGGAAAATAAAGCATAATATATTTTTTTTTAAAATCTACATTACAACCAAAAACCTTTGTGGTTTCTCTCTTTTTAATATACACACTTTTCTCTCAGAACAACTATAACGTCTTCCCTTTTATATATATATATATATATATATATATATATATATATATATATAGCACTGGCATTCTTGTGAAATGTATGAATATGTATCCTTGAACATTGTCAAGTTATCTGAACTGTTTTGTTATTATCATGTCATTGTAATGTTAGCATTGCACAGACTAATAAGCAGGACTTTGTCAGTATTGGCATAAAGGTGTGTGGTTTTGGGGGATTTCTCCAACATTGATTTCTCACAAGAATATGAGAGACTCTTTTCCCCCTCTTGTGTGGGTGCGTGTATATCTTCCTGTCATCTGGTTGTTTTACATGTGCAAATTTGCACCTGGTGGCTAAGAGGTTATCTTCCAGGTCACCCTCTTGATGCTCTTTCTGTAACACTGAGTTCAAGTTCTATTTTGGTGTCTTTTTGGGCTAGCCTAGTACATATTAGGATCATTGCAAGTCAACTTCTTTAAGAAGAAAGGTTCTATATTGTCATTAAATTTTATTCAGATCATCTTGTATTTCCTGTTGTAAATCACATACTAGATCTCAATGGTTGACAAAAAAAGTGACTGAGTACCTGACCAAAACGCTCTTTTATAACTACCTTTCCATGTAAACAGTAGAAATGTTTTGTTTTTTTTAATCCTTTCACCCCAAGCAAGACACTAAGATGTAAGGGTTACTGAGTGTGAAAGCATATGAGAAAAAATAAAACATTATTAAGAAGAGATAACAATAAAAGAACAGGAATAAAGAATGCAGTACATAATGATCGACATTGCATTTAAATTTTTGAACATCAAAGTTAACTGGAAATCGAGAAGTCCCAAGAGAGTTTCACAAGTGAGAAGTGCAAGAGAAAAAACTGTTAACATAGGACTTAGGATTAAATCTAGCCATTTCAACTATAAAATGATGAGACCTTGCTGCCAATCTAGTACTGAACTTAAATTCATAAAGTCTAGGTACCATAAAGGAAAGGTCATCCAAACAATTACCATGAAAATATTTATAGAAAATCCACAAGGAAGCTCAGTCATAGCAGTAGGAGAGTAACTGAGATGCCAGGTCAGAAAAAACAAAACTATATGTCTTTTATATTAAAGCTGTTAATGTCTGTTGGATTCAAAATTAGCCCACTCAGAGTAGGTTTCTGTTATTCTCTCTATTAGCTTTCTAAACTGCATTGTGCTGCTATTGTTTTTGTGATGATCATTAATATTATGTATAAGCCTGGTCTTAGGTTTATCATCAAGAATTGTGAGATCAGTGCAATCTCAATGCATATTCTTCTTAAGAAATCTTTTTTTTTCTCCTGGCATTTATTAAGTCAAAATTGTGGCCAGATGTGTTATGGTAAACTACCAGTGCATTCAAAGTTTTGTTATGTAGCATATCCCCATAATAGTCATATAGTCATAGTTTTTAAATTTCTAGATGTTTCACCAATGTATATCAGTGAGCACTTTGCACAATTTATTTTGTATATTCCTATCTCTGAGTGGAAGATGCCAAACTAGTTTCCAGATGTGAAATGCGTTGTCATTTAAAAAGCTTTCCCACTTTCTTATTTCTCTGCTTTTGTTTAGATATGATTCTACATCATACTAATATGTATATATTTAGATGTAAACATATGTAGGATCCCTCATTTGGTTCTTCATAAATAGGATGTTGCGTTTTGATTTCAGTTTGTATTTGCATCTTCTATGTAATGTGTTTTTTCAGGACATAGGTGATCATAGCTCTTCGCAAATATTTGTTCCATGTAGCTTTTAGTAAATTTTACACAAAAAACTGACTCTCTTATTTCTCTGCACACTGCTGCTGAATGAGGTATGGCTAGCAACTCAAATCTAATTGCAACTCTGTTTATATAAACCTGTGATTGGAACCTCTTTACACAGGCAAGAAGTGCAAGAAAAGAAATAGAAAATACATTTCCATCTCGCTAGTTCAGCAGTAAAATGGTGAGGCCTAGTTGCCAATCTAGTAGAACATTTAAGTCATGCAGACAGGCACTAAGGAAGAAATAATTGCCACGAAAAAACGTCTAGAAAATACAAAGGGAAGCAATATCATGTTGGTGAGAAAGTGAAGTTGAGATGTCTGATCAGTGGAGGGACAAACAAAATAACAAGCGGACAAATGCATGAATACATAACCTTTGTCCAACCTTGTTGACGAAGATAATGAATTAGTCTGTGAGACAGATTTGTTAATTATCACACCACAGTACTTAACTTTGAGGAACAATATTACTATTAAGCTGAAATTGCTAGTTGCCAGGGATACTAGTCATTTGGCTTTTATTAAAATGTCTAATCTGTCAAGTCTGGTGTTTGCAATCAGTCCTGAGTGGATAAGTAAAGTAATCAGTATTGACAAGGCTCTTATATTAAGAGATGTTCTTTTAGCAATTGTAATGGTTTGCTTTTTTTGTTCCAACAGTTTCTGTTGATAAATGTAGAAATAAAAATATTCTGCTACTTCTATCTATTCAAAAAGGTGGTTGTCATAGTATGACTGGAGTTACCTCCCCATAGATGGAAATTTCACAATAAAGATATAGGTGGCGGCAGAAAGATGGCTACCCTTGTATGAGTACATATGTGTTTCTTCTTTCAATTTATTACTAACCATTGAAATAATAGAACAAATACTATTACAATGTGGTACTTAGATTATCATGATGCATGATACTTCTCAAAAGAGGTCAACATTCTTCAAAAACTAACAAGTCTCATGTAATTTTTAATTTTTGAAAACTTGTCCAAATTATAAGCAACAGTAAAATCTTTTTAGTGGTTTATCAAAATGGATTAAATTTTGTTTTGTGTATCCAGACCTTAAGAATTTGGGGTACCATCATTACGTATATTCCACCCCTACTTGTCTATTTATAAAAAAACAATGAAAAAAAAAGATATATCTTTACATGATACTTTTTGGTGTAAAACATGAAACTCTTAAAAAATTTAAAGGACCTAAATCTAAATTGTTTTAAATTAGCTCAGAGGAAGGAATTTGCCAACTCTTGGGACTTTGAGCACATCAGCTCAGCTCAGCTCAGCTCAGCTTCCAAATACTCACAATCGAATTTCATGGCTGACCAGTGCATACAGACTGTTAATTAGCCACGACGAAGGCCATGCTGAACAGCCGAGACATAGACATGAGCCTGCTATGTTTCCGTTCAACTTCAATAGATCACATCGTTTCACTCCCAGTTGAACTGCTATACAATCAGAAGCTAGTCAGCAACCTTCCAGCAAAATGCACCAACAACAATGCTTGAAAAGAGGAGAGTTGAGATCGTCAATTCCACAGACAACTGATACAGAAAAAACAGTATGATAAACACACAAAGGACTTCCTTGCCTATTGAAACTCCAACAGGACATGTCCTTCGCAGAAACCATAGGCAACTTAAGGAAAACTTCAGCAATTCTGATAAGACATTGACACTGCTTCCCAAAATCTCTCAGCATCACACCAAACCCTCACCCACTAAAACTTTAAACACATATTCTGGTGAAACATCCAGCATACATGCCAACACCAATTCACCATCTGGAGTAACCACCAGATCTGCACACAAAACACAGCCCAGTGACAACACATCTACTGAAATAACCGCCAGATTGGGACGTGTTATAACCCCCCACCACCAAAAAATAGAACCTATAAAAAACTTTCATACATGGGAATTACCAGTGAACACTTGTCATGAAAAGAAGGATTTCATAGTATGACTGGAGTTACCTCCCCATAGATGGAAGTTTCACAATAAAGATATAGGTGGTGGCAGAAAGATGGCTACCCTTGTATGAGTACACACACGTCCTTGTTTCTTATTTCAACTAATTACTAAGCATTCTGTTAATAGAACATACTGTTACAGTGGTATACACTGATTGCATTCTCTGTGGTTGGTTAAGACTAAATATATGCCTACAGATTCAAATGTATACAACCAATTATTTATATCTCCCCAAACTAAAATAAATGCTTATAGATTCAAATATAAATTACTAATATTTACTTCTCTTCAAACCATGCACTCAAATATAAATTACCACCGATTACCTCTCCTCAAGGCAAGTAAATGCTTATCGTGATCACGAGTCATGTAACCCATTAGGGTCATAGGTGCATCACATATATTACAGCTACAGCAGCAGTGGTGTTTCCTGGATAAGATAACCTGATGGAGCTCAATCCTCTCCAGGTTGATTGGAATTCAGTTTTCCTTCTACTAGACCAGTTGTCAACCAAGTCTATAGGACTCAGTCTGTCCTGCTCTTTACCCATGAGGTAAAATGATGTATTCATTCCTTTCCCAAGGTATGTTGATAAATATAATGAGCTTGACTGGAAATTGAACTTGGCACTGATTCCTTAATGCTATCCATTACTCTACTATACCTGCCAATATATATTCAAATATAAATAACCAATATGTACCTCTCCACTAACCAAATAAATGTTTATAGGCTCAAATATAAATAACCAATATTTACTTCTACTTGAACCAAATAAATATTTATAGACTCAAATATCAGTCAGTTATGTACCATGCATGATACACACTTAGGTGATCATGTATCTTTTGATATGTGACTGACAAGGCAGATTTTTCCCGCATTAGGTTTCAATTTCTTTCTGCGGTAGACCAGTTGCCATCCAAGGCTATAGAACTTGGTCTGTCCTGCTATTTGCCCATAGCTAGGGGAAGAAGAAGAGGATTCATACCTTTCTGAAGGGTATTAGCACATAAGTGAATGTAATGGATTTTACTGGAATTCAAACTCGGCTCTCCAATTCCTCAATCCGAGCCGCTAGCCATTACTCCACCATGCATCTCAAATATAAATAACCAATATTTACCTCTTCTCAAACCAAGTAAATGCTTCTTGACTCAAATAAAAATGGCCAATATATACCTCTTCTCAAACGAAGTAAATGCTTCTTGATTCAAATATAAATAACCAATATTTACCTCTTCTCAAACCAAGTAACTGCTTTTTGATTCAAATAAAAATGGCCAATATTTACCTCTCCTTGAATCAAGTCAATGCTTATGAACTCAAATGTAAATGATCACTTATTACCACTTCTCAAAATAAATAAATGCTAATAGACTCAAATGTAATAATAATAAAAAGACTGATTTTGACTTTTAAATATATACAATATATACATCAATAGTTGACATATAGTAATATACAATATATACAATAGTTGACATATAAAATCAACCAACCCAATCCTATTCATAAAAGATTATATTCACAAAAAAATATAAGCACTATTTTGTGCACAATTTTAGAGAAATTGAATAAATGTCTTTGCTGTTTTCTCAGTTCTTTATTTTTTGTTCACTTCTTGAATAATAATAATTATATATCACTGGGGGTGGTCATGATTTTATAGATGCTTAGGTGGGGTATGATAAAAAAAAAAGGTTTGTAACCACTGCTCTTATACATTAGGCCATGTGTATCTTGAACAGACTAGTGTCTAAATTTTTGATATTTAAACCTAATGAGTGTTCTATTCAGGTGATGCAATTTTTTTTATTTTCTTTTCTTTATTCATCAGAGGCTCCCAGATGGTATTTATATCTATGCTAGGTCTACTGTGGTGATTGTCAGTGCCTAACATGTGAACTGACTTTGTCAGTCATCTTATTCCCCAGTGTTGTTCACAGTCTATCTTAACTTCATTCCACATGAGTTGTTGACTGTCCTTCATTCTATATATGATCAGCCATGTTTGATTTTAATGTCTCTTCTCAAATGACAGCTTATTGATGCTCTTTTACTTTCAACTTTTAATGGGTAGCTAGTCTCACTTTTGTATTCCTTGCCACAACTGTATTAGATGGAATACTCACAGTTTTTGATCATGTTTTTCTTCTGGGGATCATGTTTTAGTTTGGAAGTGATATCTCTTAAGAGTTGAGTGGGTTTTGAAGACAGTTCTGATGTTGTATGGACTGCAGATTTCTTGTGTATGGTAGAAAGACCATGATAGATTTTTGAGTGTTGTCCTTAATCCTTCTGTCTTTGCTCGTGGTAACTGATGTCATGCTCAAAAATTAATTGTTATTTTGAAAGTTTTTTTCTAATTCTGATTATCCTGTGTTGGTTTGTATCTGGGTAACCACTCTATAAGTTTGACCTTATACTATAAGCAGAAAAATTCATTTTTTGACCATATGGATGGTGGTGATTGAAGTTCAGGTATTATATAATGAATGTTGCCAAATTTACTGTGGAGGTTGTCTGTGCTTAAGATGTGTGCAGATTCTTTCAACCTTCTTATCCTCCAGTGTTGTTCCCTGTTTATTATCTTGACTTCACAGGAATGAATGACTGCCCCTTGCTTTTCTCTCTTAGCTGTGCCTGATTTCAATGTCTTTCAACTGACAACAGTTTGTCAATGCTTCTCCACTCTTACTTTTAAGGGATGACTGGTTCTTTTTTTGGCATTCCTTGGCATAACTGCATGTTATGGCATACCATTTTTGGTCATGTTTTTTGAAGGTGCCTTGGTTTGAGAGAGAGATATCTTTGAAGCATTCAACTGTTTTTAAATACAATCCAGATCCTGTATGGATCACTGATCCTATGAATATTTTCAGATATACCTCTTATATATAGTAAATAGACCATGACACATTTTTTATTGTTGTCTTTGACTCTTCTGCCCTGCTCATGGAAGCTGATGTTATGCTTGCAGGATTATTACCCTGAAAAGTTTATCTAATGCTGATCATTTCCTGCTGGTACATGTCTGGATAATCTTTTCTCCATTTGGTCTGATGTTGTTATCAGTGAATGTCCATTTTCTTGACTGTATGGATGGTAAGAACTGAAGCTCAGGTATTGTCCAGTGAATATTGCCAAGTAAAGACACCAAATGAAGGCCAGAGGGTATAATGGTCGAAATGTTGAGAATATTAAAACAATGTTGGTCTAAATAGCAAAGCATATAATTATAACTTCTTACTTTAAAAATCCTGACAAAGATTATTAAAGAATTCCTTAATCCATTAATTGAATCAGAACCAAAATGGTTACCAAGGAAAATACATTGAAAACTAAATAATACTATGAATTTATATTGAAGGATTTTGTCAAAATAATGCTAGAAACATCAAGCTAATACCAGAAATGTGGTGGAAGATGATGGAAAGGTCATAAGAAGACTAAAAAATAGTTGGATGACTGAATAATGAGGTTAAGAATTGATAGGAATAAAAGATTTTGCCAAAATAATACTGGAAACTTTTACATCACTCTAAAAGTGGTGGATGGTCATAGAAAAATGGGGGAAATACTTTGATGACTGAATAATGAGGCTATGATTTAATAGGAATAAAAGAATTTGTCAAAATAATTCTGGAGACTGATATCAATCTAATATGATGGAACATATAATTTTGCTGACTGTTGACATAATAAAGAAAGCCTTGGAAAAGACTTTGGTGACCAACTAATAATGCTTCTTATTTTATATTCCATGTCCTTTCAGGACAGGGTCTATCATAGCCCTCCCCAACTTCACAGCTAACACCTACCATGCCACGTACATTGCTGCAAACCACCATCATTCCCTTCCTATTCTATCAGTGAGATGTAATTTCCACTCAAGCAGCTTCTTCCCACAAACTGCTGCCTTGTGGAACTGACTCCCAAGGGGATGCTTTCCTGATCACTACAATTTGGACCTATTCATGTTGAGGGTTAGCTATTTCTCTTTTTCACCTATCCATATAAACTGTGCCTCTGACTCTGTAACCCTTTATTTGAAGTGGCCTTGTACAGGGTGAATCACTTTAAATAATAATGTACAAAGTTGAGCATTTACATAAATATCTATTTGCATGTCTATTCATTTTAGTAGCAACCTAATGATCGATCTGTTTGTCTATAGATTTGGTTATTTTATAATATAATGCACAACCATAGAGTTGTATAAAAATCTTAAACAACAAAATAAGTTAAAAATATTTTTCATAAAGGGCAGGTGAATTCAAAAGGTATATTTATCATCTATCTCTCTCTCTCTCTCTCACGCACACACACGGTAATGATAGATAATTTTTTATTTATCAAGAAAAATTTTTTTTTGAAAAATGTATGGCAAAGTGGAAAAGTTTTTAGCTTTGTGGAACTGACTCCCAAGGGGATGCTTTCCTGATCACTACAATTAGGGCCTAGTCATGTCGAGGGTTAGCTATTTCTCTTTTTCACCTATTCCCATAAACTGTGCCTCTGACTCTGTAAACCTCTACTTGAAGTGGTTCTTAGGCCTTGTACAGGGTGAATCACTTTAAATAATAATGTACGAAGTTTGACATTTACATAACTATTTGCATGTCTATCTATTTAGCTTGCAACCTAATGATTGATCTCTTTGTCTATAGATTTGGTTATTTTATAATATAATGCACAACCATAGAGTTGTATAAAAATCTTAAACAACAAAATAACTTAAAAACATTTTTCATAAAAGCAGGTGAATTCAAAAGGTATATTATCATATCTCTCTCAAACACACACACACACACACATAGGGTAATAATAGATAAATTTTTATTTATCAAGAAAAATTTTTTGGGGAAAAATGTGTGACAAAGTGGAAATGGTTTTCATGTGATATGTTTCTTTCTTTAGAACTTCATCGGATTAATTTTGTTTATGTTGATGTGACTATACATGTGCACAAACGAGAGACACCAGGAATTTGAAATTAATATTTAAAAAAAATAATTTAGCTGATTTCATTTAGATTCATTTTTTTCTGTCAGCTTTGTTTATTGTATCCAGCTTCTTGCATCTCACTATTCTTGGAAGATCTTCATGTTAACACAATGTCAGATGTTTAATAATAAAGTTGATGGCATCAAACACAAAAAGAAAAAGGATCTAAATGAAATTGGCTCGATTATTTACCAAAAATGCATAAAGAATGAAAAAAATTATCCGCCATGGAATTTTTCTTTTATGGTGGAATGTCGTGGATAAATTTTCATGTTCTAATGAACACTAAAGCATAACTGTCAGCCTTTGCATTTAAATGCAAAAAGAAAAAATTCAGTAATGGATAGCTACACAGTTTTTGCCTTACTAGTTGCATCCCTGATGATGATGATCTCAGAAAGAGGTAGAAAGTACTTGAGAAATAAAAGTGAATTTCACTGTTACAGTGAATTTCTTGCATCATTTGATTGTAATACATGGAAAATTATCTGTGAATAGGAATGGATTATGCTAAAAATAAGCAGACATAAAGTTTGTAATTTATTTAATCAGACATGCCTAAAAGAGAATTTGCTGCCTGAATACACAAATCTTAATATCTATCTATCTATCTATATATATATATATATATATATATATATATATATATATATATATATATATATATATACATACAATGTAACCTGGATATAAGAGAGTTGTCGGGACCGGATAAAAAGTCTCTTATATCCGGGTTTGGTCTCTTTTGTTTAGGTAAGTATGGCTCTAATTTGTGACCAGAGAAGATCTCTCTTATGGCCGGGTTTCACTTAGATCCGGGTTACACTGTATATGCATTCAGGGTGAGTCAAATGTACCACCCAGATTATGTGAAGTTATATTATAAATGTATATTCTTAGTTAATTCCTTTTTTGTTTTACTGGTTTCTTAATAATTCAACCTCTGCCACCTGCTGTCAAATAAATATTTAAATAAACATGTCTTTGACTTCAACAAAATTGCACACTCAATGTAATACAAATAGCAAACATTCAACAGAGATTTGTAAAAACAGAAAACAGTCACTTTGTTTGATATGAATGTAGTTTTGCAGATATAACTTTACTCTTCAGGAAGAGTTATTTCTGCCAGATTTGGAATTAGGAGATAAGTCTATGATTTTTTTTTTTATTAATTTATTTGCTATTAATCTTCTGTTTCTAAATATTGATCACTTTATCTGCTTGCCTTAAAAGCATCATCCTCCAGTAATATACTGGCCAACGGTTTTTCTAGTTGAAAACAATCTTTGCTATTATAATTGTCAACTTATACATATAGTAGATGTGTTAGCCACTGCTCTGGTACTTCAAGGTGCCTCAGTTTCTTAGTTACTTAGTTACTATATTAAAAACAAATAAAAAATTTGCCTGAAAATGAAACGTCGGTGGAGTAATGGATAGCAGCTCGGATTGAGGAATCGGAGAGCCAAGTTTGAATTCCAATCAAATTCATTACATTCACTTACACGCTAATACCATTGGGAAAGGTATTAATCCTCTTCTTCTCTCCCCAGCTATGGGTAAATAGCAGGACAGACCAGGTTCTATAGCCTTGGATGGTAACTGGTCTACTGCGGAAAAAATATCTGACTCGTCAGTCATGTGTTGAAAGATACATGATCGCCTAAGCATGTATCATGCATAGCACATAACTAACTTTCTCAAAATAATTGTTAGGGAAGGGGTTAAACAAAAGGTTAGGAAGGAAACTGCTAAATCACCCTCATTCCTTCTGTATTTCATTGGTGAAAATTAAGTTCTATCCAAGCAGCTTCTTCCCACAAACTACTTATTTGTGGAACCAACTCCCAAGAGGATGCTTCCCCAATCACTACATGCTTCACATTTTCAAGTTTAACATTAACTGTTATCTTCCCGACATATCCCCATAAACTGTGCCTCTTCTTCTTCTACCTCAAGTAGCTCTCGAGTCTTGTACAGAGTAATTTTTTCTATTATAATTACTATATTATGTCATAAATATTAATATTTATTAATATATTTCATTTGAATTTCTAGTGATTTAATGATATCAGATGTACATAATTAAAGGATCAAAGGTATATTATTGAATTATTTTCCCCTAACTCCTGTTGGTTGAATGAAATGGATAAATCAGCACATTTCTGGATTTAAGGGTTGCCAAAAAATTGCTTTTGCGCTTGTATTTCCTCCTTTTCTTTTTTCTTTCACTCTCTTATATGAATTTCTATTCTATTCTTAAATAGCAAGCATATATTCAGGATGATTTCTGCAGCTGCTACAGTAATGAAATATTGCACAAGGCTTATTGATATTGGACAATTACTTTAGTATCTGAAAATGAAATGTTTAACTCAAGTCAATCCACACTTGTTGCTGTGCCTTTTAGAATTGAATCTCTGGAATTTTTATTGGCTTTGGTTGTTTCCTGGGTTGCAGTTTTTTTCCTTTTGACTTATCTTTTTTTTTTTTTTTTTTTCATTTATTTTCTAATCGGCTGTCCACTTTTATTATTGGCATTAAAATGTTTCAAATGTTTAATCTTGGTAAAGGAATTTCTAATGAGGCAATTGAATTGTCATGTCTTATTTTGTAAATACAAGGTTAGTTCAAAAAACTGTCCGTTTACTATCAACAAAACAAATGCCTGCCTACAGCAATTGCTCTTTAGTCTTCTCCAAAGTACTCTTCTTGAGACCTCACACATATAGGCCTGCATTTTTACAATTATAAATAATCAAATGTCTGAAAAGTCCATTTTTGGGATTAACATCATCTGCCTTTTGTCCTTGTTAATATCCATAATATTTCAGCAGCAGTATTTAGCCTTGAGAATCAAATTGTGGAAAAGACTAACAGATACATATATGAGATTGGCATCAGCTGCCTTTAGTTCTTGATAACATCCATAATGTTTCAGTAACCTTCAGAGTAAAATGATTGACTCCCTATAATGCTTCAATAAGTACTTGACTCTTCATACTATCCTCTACCTTTACAAGAGCCAGATTAATCTGAAAATGGAGTACTTCCCAGTCTTCACTTTCCAGTCTCAATAGTCCAAAAGCATTTCTGCTATCCTCTGCCTTTACAAGAGCCAAATCAGACCGAAAATGGAGTGCTGCTTCCATATATGAGCAGGAGCTGCCCAGTCTTCACTTTCCAGTCTTAATAGAGCTCAAAAGCATCTCTGCTATCCTCTGCTTTTACAAAAGCCAGATCAGGCCAAAAATGGCATACTGCTGCTATATATGGACATTAGCTGCCCAGTTCTCACTTTCCAGTCTTGATAGATCCCTAAAGCATCTCTGCTATCCTCTCCCTTTACAAGAGCCAGATCAGGCCGAAAATTGCATACTGCTGCTATATATGGACATTAGCTGCCCAGTCCTCATTTTCCAGTCTTGATAGATCCCTAAAGCATCTCTGCTTTCCTCTGCCTTTACAAGAGCAAGATCAGACTGAAAATAGAGTACTGTTGTCATATTTGGGTGGGAGCTGCCTAGTCCTCACTGTCTAGTCTCAATAGAATTCAAAAGCGTCTTCGAGTCCTTTTGGGTGACAAATTATTTTTCAGCCTTTTACAGGCGGGATGTGGCAAGCCTCTCACTGCTCTATCGCTACTTCCATGAAAAGTGCTTGGATGAACGAGTTCAGATGACCTTGTTTCTGCCAGGTCCATCCTGCATTCTTGGGACCTGCCATGTCATATATACTGTAGCAAGCTATCCACATTCCCTTTGTATTCCATTGGAGAAAAGTAAGTTCCACTTGAACAGATTCCACTGCTCTATTTCAACTATAAGGCACTCCTGATATTCATATATCTCCTATGGATATTTAAAAATCTGATTTGAATCAATAGTGGATTGCTTGAAAAAAAAAACTTACCTATTTTTAATAGTTAAGCATATAAGCAGATTCTAAGCTTGTATATTGTCATCACAACTAAAATTGGTAGCACATGTATCTAGAAGGGAAAATAATAATATAATCAAAATATTGACTTTCCATACTACCATAACCCCTTCCCCAGTGTAGACGTGTATATACAGTTTTACCAAAAGTGTTTTTTCAGACAAGGACAAATAAACATGTTCAAAACATAATGTTCAAAAACCAGCTACAGATATATTTATATGTTGATCTTGATTCTTTTTATGCCCTCCTGAGCTTGAAACTAGTCCAATTGTCAACTTATATATATAGTAGATGTGTTAGCCACTGCTCTAGTACTTCAAGGTGCCTCAGTTTCTTAGTTACTTAGTTACTATATTAAAAACAAATAAAAAATTTGCCTGAAAATGAAACGTCGGTGGAGTAATGGATAGCAGCTCGGATTGAGGAATCGGAGAGCCGAGTTTGAATTCCAGTCAAATCCATTACATTCACTTACATGCTAATACCATTGGGAAAGGTATGAATCCTCTTCTTCTCCCCCCAGCTATGGGTAAATAGCAGGACAGACCAGGTTCTATAGCCTTGGTTGGCAACTGGTCTACCGCAGAAAGAAATGGCAACCTACTGAGGAAATAAATCTGACTCGTCAGTCGTGTATCAAAAGATACATGATTGCCTAAGCATGTATCACGTATGGCTCATAACTGACTGACCCTTGGGAAAGGTATGAATCCTCTTCTTCTCTCCCCAGCTATGGGTAACTAGCAGGACAGACCAGTTCTATAGCCTTGGATGGCAACTGGTCTACTGCGGAAAAAATATCTGACTCGTCAGTCATGTGTTGAAAGATACATGATCGCCTAAGCATGTATCATGCATAGCACATAACTAACTTTCTCAAAATAATTGTTAGGGAAGGGGTTAAACAAAAGGTTAGGAAGGAAACTGCTAAATCACCCTCATTCCTTCTGTATTTCATTGGTGAAAATTAAGTTCTATCCAAGCAGCTTCTTCCCACAAACTACTTATTTGTGGAGCCAACTCCCAAGAGAATGCTTCCCCAATCACTACATGATTCATATTTTCAAGTCTAACATTAACTGTTATCTTCCCGAAATATCCCCATAAACTGTGCCTCTTCTTCTTCTACCTCAAGTAGCTCTCGAGTCTTTTACAGAGTGAACATTATTGTTAAAAAAAAATGATGAATGAGAAATTAGTAGTCTTGAGAAATCTATTCTTCTGAAAAACTGTTGGTTCTAATGTAAAATAGGAATGACTGCAAAACATTTTCCCCTCCCCAATTTATAGGCTGAAGCACACAAATGCATGATGTAATTTTTTCATAGCCAATAAAATAGGCCGGTTCTCAGTTTCATATGACTCAGTTCCAGTCTGTCTTATCTTGAAGTCAGAATGCTATGTTCACTTATCTGAACTTGCTCTTGCATGTCAACTCCAATTCTTAGCTTGTGAACATTTTTGTCATATTACTGTTAATTTACCTTCCATGTATTGTTTGTTTGCTTCATATTATTTTTTGCCCTTTCCTTAGTTTTTTTCTTGTTATTGGTTATTATAAACTTTGTCAACTTTGTTTTTTATGCATTTCTGCCATTTATTTACATTTAACCATGGTCACTCACTCTACAAACTGTTTTATAAAATATAGTTTATAAATTTCAACCAACAGTAATGCAAACTATTTGGTCAATGATTGCCAGATGTTTCCTATATGGAAACAGCTATTCTCACCATTATAATTACTATAATTTTCAAGTAAAGCTTTCTTCACTTTTAGACTATTTTTTCTTGTTCTTTTTATTTTTGTTTTATTTTTCAAATTCTATATATTATGTTATTTTTCTATTTCTCATTGTGCCATGTCCTATAATAATTTAAGTGATGGTTGTTCTCCACAGTTTCCTTTCTTCTATTTTCTCAGCAATACTTTCTCCTTTATGAGCCTTTTTTTTTTTTCTTTGGGATTCTTGTTCTTGTCCAAAACTGTCAAGTAGGTTCCTCATTTCTTTCATCTGCTTCTTTGCCTTTGATGCCACCTTGTGCTTGTTTAATTCTCCAAGTCTTCTCATGAGCCTCAAAAATTTTAGCTGTTCCTTTCTGCTTGTTGTTCTGTGTAAAATTTCATTTGCCACATATTCATTGCAAGAACCATATCTGTGTCATTTCAAGCCTTTTCTTCATCACTGATAAAATTGTCCAGCATTCATTACCGTACAGGAGATGTGACACTGCAGAACAATAAAGCTTGTTTTGTTTGTTTCTTATATTATTTTTGAATCCCTCAAGACTGTAACAGAAGTGTTATTAATTGTTATGGATGTATTTGTAACATTTTTAAAATAAATGAACTCAATGTATATGGATGTTTCTAATATATAAATAACATAGTTCATAAAAAAGGAAAGAAAAACATTTATGCAATTAACTGAAGTGTATGACTAATGCACCACATGGTTTGTTTGAAATTAAGAAGTCGGTTTGCCTGTGGAAAGATATCCTCTCAGTGGGGATGAATATGGTCTTATATAGCATCCTGTGAGTGGGAGAACAAAAAAAAAAAGAAAAGATATTATGTTCTTTCCTTTTATACAGCTTATTTATACATCACTGTTAAGAGAAGTCCCTATGAAGATAAGTTGGGGCAATCCCACAAGTCTTTGCTGAGTTTTTGAAAAACAACTTTTTCTTTGCATCTTAGAATTTTTATCAATTTCTCCGCCAAGCTTTGCACTCAGCATTCACTTTGATAACCTGTTTTATATAGCTTCAGCATAACACTTGTTGAAATTCATTCTGCAGTGTTTATTTTGGCATCATTGAAAAGCCTGTGAGGTGTTGATGCATGTCATATTTTTTTTTAGTTCCACATAGGCTTCAAAATAGCCTAATGTTTTTATCACAGACCAGTCAAACTGATTCAGTTGGATATGACTTTTCTTTAATCTTGGTTTCCTTAATTTCTTCCAGAAATTTCTGGGTATCAATATCCTGTCACCTCATGTATCTAGTTGCATGTCAAATAAAACATTATTGATTTGAATTTTTAATAAGCCTTTTTCATTTTTTCTTTTCACTGAAAAGATGTTCATACTTATTTCCTCTTCGTTTTGTTGGACCATCCCTATGTTTTTCTTTTTGGATTTACACATGTATATAAAATGATTCATTTTAAAACATTTTACACATTTTTTTATATGCCAGATATTTTTGTTTGTCTTTTATGTTGATATCCACAAAATGTACACATTATTTTTTTTTCTTTATTGCATATGTGTCCATTTCCTATACCAGATCCGTGACTTTTGTTCTACTAAATTTTCCAATTAATTTTTGTGTCCAAACAAATTCAACACCTTGTTCTAGTGACAACTTTCCCAGTTGTAAATGCATTAGTCATTTGCCAATACTCCTAATTTTGAAGGCAGTTTGGAATAAATCCTCTTTGATTGACTGGTTTTCCGATCACAGTTTCTCAAATTCACAATATTTAACAGCCTATTTTAAATGAAGAATATATTCAGTAACTGGTTCATCGACTTTTTGAGAAGTATTCATGATCTTATCTCTCTCTGCATTCATTATTTTTTTCTTGAGTGTTATGTTTTTCACTATTAGTTGACTATTATCGTCAAATTTCATTTCCTCCAACTATCTTGAGTTTACAATTACTGTTAATTTTATAATGGCCAGCAGTTGCCAAGAAAAGATCAGTTATTTGGTTTTCTCCTCCGACTGATTTTAAGCTTTTTTTTTTCTAGCTTTAGCTGCTATTATCCTAAATTACACTTGTGCATATTCATAATTATCCAGTGATAATTGTTTGTTCGGTTCTTTAAATATTGGCAACAGCATTATAGTGTAGTGTTACTGACTCATGGGATGTAGTATGCACTCAACTACCTCATGGGTAAGAGTTGTAGCTATTTATAGTTTTTGTGACTTTCATATGTAAATGAGTCACCTCAGGTTGTTTATTTCAGGGACTCATTTGCATGGTCTGGAGAGTAGGTAGGTGACACTTTGGGCAACTACTGCTACTTCTGCTATGGTAGCCGACAGATAACCCTTCGGCTTATGAGTCCTCTCTCCTACCAACCCTTTGCTCATCTTCTGCAATTTGCCCATGACTGGATTGAAACTATTTTTTAGTCTAACTCTGACTGTTTTTATGAATCTGCAAACAAGACCTTTAACTTCCGACCAAGTGGCACGGTTCCGTATAGGATACAGGTTCGAATCCTGTCGGAGGACGAATATTTTCTATGAAAATTTCTCAGACATTCAGGCCGGTAAATGTTATTTAATACTGTTTATTATAAACAGAGCATTTACTTAAATATTTGTATCTACAAAAAGAATGTTAAACATAAAAATTTTTTAACATAATTGTCGGACTTTGTCCATTTCATAATGTCAGACATAATATTTTTAACTCAAGATGTCTGCATTTCTAAGATAAAAGCAATAAATATTTTTATCAAGGTGTGTGGTAATAAAATAAGCACATCCCATTTTTCCTCTTGCTTGTAGCCATCATTAAAAAATTTTAACATTAAAATAAACATTTTCAGTGTTAAAGCTGAATTAGTCAAATAAAGTTTCATGAGCTTCTACTTCTACTTCTGAGATGTTTTCTGTGGTACAGTCTGATAAATATATTGACAATTTAATCTAAGAAATATGTTTTATATTCTTGCCGAAAAACAGAAATATAAAAATAACT
This sequence comes from Acanthosepion lycidas, assembly GCA_963932145.1. Taxonomy (NCBI): domain Eukaryota; kingdom Metazoa; phylum Mollusca; class Cephalopoda; order Sepiida; family Sepiidae; genus Acanthosepion; species Acanthosepion lycidas. The sequence continues at coordinate 31,918,346 of OZ010614.1, read as the reverse complement.
TTAATCTATGATTATCTCATTGAAAAATAAACAAATAAATCATTGATCAGTTTGAAAATTACAAATTATGATACTTTGAAGTTTATGTTCATGACATAGTTATGTGTGTGTGTATATATATATATATATATATATATGTATATGTAATTAATACAAATATAAATTTTGTCACTTAGCTGATTGATGTTATCTTCAGTATCCCAACTCCAGAGTTTTGTAGACAGACCCTCTTGAAATCATGTTTTCGACTCACCAGAGGGTATCAGCAACTGAATATATATATATATATATATATATATATATATATATATATATATATATATGGACAATATAATTTTATCTATTTTAGGATATTACTCCGAAAACATGTAAAAATCCCTACGCAATTGTAAATTACTGGTGAGCGAATGATTTATTTAGATTTAAAAGCAAAATACAACCCCTTTTTTAGCAACAAAACAAAATCAAGTTTAGAAAATATGATGATAGTGCTCCAAAGAAAATAAATAGAAATAGGAAGATCATTTAGTACACATCCCATTTAATCAATTACTCAGTAATATGTTAGGCCAGAATTTCTGCCATCTGATTGATTCACATTTTCCTAAAAGTAACCCTCTTAGTAAAATATTTAACAGAAACACATTAAAACTGAGTTATAGCTGCACTAATAATCTTATTATAAAGTTACACAATAATAAAATGTTAAACCAATTTAATAATCTGGATCATAATACACATTCCAAGATAAATATTATTAATGATATTGGCTAATGTAATTGTAGGAATTCTGACCAATGCCCATTGCTAAACAAGTGTTTAACTAAATCTCTTGTTTATCTTAGTACTATCTTTACAATAGAAAATCTAACAGTTGAAAAATTCTATATTGGTATTACTAAGAATTATTTTAAGACTAGGCAGTATCAACATATCTTGTCCTTCACCAATACTACTTACAGAAATAGTACATCACTTTCAAAATATTTTTGGAGTTTAAAAGATGATAATAAGACCCCTAAGGTGAAATGGAAAATTTTTAAAATGGCAAGGACATGTAAATCTCTACATGAATCCTGTTTTCTGTGTTTATATGAAAAACTTGAAATAATCAAATTTTTGACAAAAATTCAATTTTAAATGAAAGAAGTGAATTAAGAGTTAATTGTAAGCATAGTTTACCTTTCACTTTACAATTTAGTTAAACTTTGGAATTTGATAATGCTTTTTCTTATATCTCAGTGGTACTGCATTGCACTATATATGGCTTATATTTCTGGATTTAAAATAATTTCCTGGTAGTGTTAGTAACATCCTGTACAGATGTATTGGCATTTACTATTTTGACTGGTTAGAGTTCTTAATATCTTATATGAAGAATCTTTATTTAACAGTTGCATATTAATTTACCTCATAATTATTTGTTTAAATTATTTACTAGTTTCTTAAAGAAGCCATTTATTTATTAACTACAAAAAAAATTATGTAGGAAATTCACGAAGCATATAACTTGTTTAGCATTTTGTTAAATTATCCCTCTAGCCACTTATTTTTTAGGAAACTGCATTGTCTGATTTCTGTATTTTATGGAATCATATGTATCTTCTTTAAGTTTATGTCTGGCTGTTGTTACTGGTCATGATCCATTTATAAAAAATAATTTTTAATTTTTGATTAGTTTAAATTTAACCTAAGTCATATTTAATTGGTTGATCAGAGTAAAACCCTCAATCCTTATATACCTTCTTTTTTCAAAAAAGAGGTTGTATTTTGCTTTTAAATCTAAATAAATTGATCATTCACCAGTAATATACAATCACCTGATGAGATGCATTGATGCACATCAAAACATGACTGCAATTGTGTCATGATTTTTACATGTTTTCAGTGTAATATCCTAAAATATATAATATTGCTTTACTCTGTATTGAGTCCTCTTTTAAATTAAATGTTACGAATGTTGGAATTGTACTCTATCCAGTCTCACTGTGCCTGGAGATATATATATATATATATATATATATATATTATGAAATGGACAAAGTCCGACAATTATTTTAAGACATTTTATGTTTATAAATTCTTTTTATAGATACAAATATTTAAGTAAATGCTCTGTTTATAATAAACAGTATTAAACACCATTTACCGGCCTGAATGTCTGAGAAATTTTCCTCAAATATTCATCATCCGACAAGATTCGAACCTGTATCCTATATGGAACTGTCATATAACCTGATATGCCTTTTAACCGATTCAGCTACAGAGGAGCGTTAAAAGGCACGTCAGGCTATATGATGGTTCCTGTACAGGATACAGGTTCGAATCCTGTTGGGGTACAAATATTTTCTATAAATATTTCTCAGACATTCAGGCCAGTAAATGGTGTTTAATACTGTTTATTATGAACAGAGCATTTACTTAAATATTTGTATCTATAAAAAGAATGTATAAACATAAAATGTCTTAAAATATATATAATATATATATATATATATAAATACACATATACCTACATTTGTATTGCTATTCAGAGTTTCATGGTTACCTAATTCATCAGGCACAAATGGTAAATGAACTATATAATATCATTGTTTTTTTAAAATATTCTGGGTTTTATAGGAGGAATGCTATATTATATGCAGATTCAAAGTTCAAGGTTATTATAAATTTAATATAATATTGGGGTATAAATTCACATGCATATCTAGGTCCTAATGTATCATTATTTAGTTTATATTCACACTTATATATACGTACACATATATAGTCATCCACAGACAGACTATTTCGCTCTATCACAGCTTCTCAGTGTGGCTACACGTTTGATTGCTTCAATCAGATATCTTATATCAAGGCCATTATTGGACAGAAGAAAAAAAGAAATTTTTAAATCATTTCACCTAAAGCAAGGTGATAATGCCACTAAGACACAAAGGGTTACTGGGAGTGGAAGAGAATGAGAAAATTTTAGTGTGGAGGTCAATAAAAGAATGTGTATCAGGAAGATGTAAAATGACAATTGACATTGCATTTAAATTTTTAAAGATTGTAGGTCACAGGGAAGAAAGAAATCAGAAGGGATTTACACAGGCAAGAAGTGAGAGAAATAAAACTATTAAATTAGAATTTATGGTTACATCTAGCTAGTTCAACAGTAAAATGGTGATGCCTAGTTGCTAATCTAGTAGCATGCTCAAATTCAGGCACTTGAGGTACCAAGTAGGAGAACTCGTAAAAAGAATTGCCATGAGAATAATAAAACAAAGGCTAACAAGATTAGATTTTTTATTTTATTTATTTTTTTTTTTTAAATAATTTCTAGACTGGTCCTTCAGAAAATAATAACTAGATAAAGATTTTAAAAATAAGTTTAATCCTTCTCTTTTTTTTACTTTGCAATTACACTACAAACAGGAACTATTTTAGTATCTAATATAAAGTAACAACTATGGTATAAAATTTTGCAAAGAAAAGAGTGAGGAAGAAAGATGAAACATAACGATTTATGATATTAAAAAAATTGAATAACTCCAAATAACATTTCAAGAAACCAGAAGAAATAAACCCATAGAGTAATATACTTGCATGGGCAAATTTCATTGGCTGCTGGCAGAATGGTCATAACACTTAGGCAAAAAAAAAAAAAAACTAGCAAAACAGAAAAAACTCTCCAAAAGGGAAAAATGTTGCTAAAACAAGCATGTCCAAAGAATTTGTGGCACAATGAAATGAGAGCTTGTACTTGATCAACATAAGCTGGGTTACCGGGTGGAAAAACTTTTTTGTTGAAAAACCTGAAAATTTTAATGAAGCTAGGAAAACATCACTGATGACTCATCTTGGAGCATTTGAAGAATGTATGCTACAAATCTAAAATTATGTAATATCACAAATGATTAAGATTCTTAGAAAGAGACAAAAACAGTTGAAGGTATTTGCGCAATATTTTCTTGTCTTTTTTTTTTTGTCATTTCACCCCAAGCAAGGCAATAAAACCACTAAGACATAAGGGGTTACTCAGTGTTAGAGAATATGAGAAAAACTACTATTAAGAAGAGAGGACAATAAATAAACAAGGATTAAGAAGACATTAAGATAACAATTGACATTGCATTTGAATTTTTTTATACAGTTGTTATAGTTCTACAAAATTATTTTACATCTTTCAAATTTCATGGTCTTTAAAATAATCATGGTGATCTTTAGAAATTTTTTAATTGGTCTTTAAAATATTCATGCTAATCTTTAAGATTATTTTAATTGATCTTTCTAATCAAATAATAAAATTGATGTAATGAATATGCATACACCGGGATTCCCCCTCACAGTAATATGATTGGCTGGTGTCAGCCATAAATACAGACTGATATGGAGGTACAGACAATGCCTATTGGCTTCGCCTATTGCCTACCACTACGACGAGGACCAGTTCATTACAGTTACCTACAAATTGTCCTACCTGGTTACATTAGTCAAGAACTACTTTGCTACTTCGAACAAGTATATCACTTTCCAGGACATATCAAAAATAAAGGTGAATATTACTTTCAGATATAAAGTAATAACTAGAGTATAAAATTAGGTAAAGAAAAGGGGAGGGAGAAAAAAGATATCAAGTCGCAACTACTAAAGTAGATGAATAACTCTAATAACTTCTCAAGGAACCAGAAGAAATAATCTTATTGAGTAATACACTTGCAAGGAAAAATTTAATTGGCCAATGGCAGAATAGTTGAAATACTAAAAGAAATGCCACTCCCCCCCCCCTACACACACTATAACAAGCCTGTAAGAAGAATTCGTAGCATGCAAACACCAAGATAAGAGTTGGATTGCCTTGTAGAAAGAGTCTGATGGTGAAAAACCCTAAACTTAATGAAGCCAGGAAAACATCACTGAAAACTCATTTTATTGCATTCAAAGAAAGTATGTTCTGGATCTTTTTTCTCAATTTATTGCAGTTTTATAGCATCCTTCAGGTTTGTTTTGTTTTTTATTTCTGAGATGAGGTATTGTAATTATTTACACTATTTACATTGATTGTCCAGCCTCATCTTTGTTGCCATATTCACAACATTTCAGCCGTTGTACGCTCTAGCCTTCTTCAGGTGATTGGAATTTCAAACTGAACCCTTTATTTTGTCCACGGAGTAGATTGTTCTAGTTTCACATGCTATGTCTCTTCCAGATGTCTCAGTATCAGTTATCTCCCTTTAACTCAACTAAGTTTTTTTTTGTTTAACTCAGCTGTACAAAAGTCACAACACTTTAGATCCAGTCACTGGATTCAACTTTTATCCACTGGGTCATGTGTCCTTGAGGGCATCAGTGTATGTCAGAGTGTACACCAGGGTGTACAATGGCCAAAACATTGTGAATATGGCAACAAAGATGAGGACAACATTCTGAACACTGTAAATAATATAAATAATCCTTCTGGTTGTTTTTATATCCTATTAGTGTTAAGCAACCAGCATGGATCAGAAATGTAGAGGTTGCCTTCTATAACATGAAAATTAGCAAAAATAAGGGGGCAACAAAGATGAGGACAATAGTTTGAACAATTTAAATAGCATAAACAATTACAATACCTCATCTCAGAAATATAGACAAATAAACAAAAATAAGATGAAACAGGAAAAAGCAAAATCTAGTCAGAAATGTCTAACTTCATGACACAAGAAAGTAGTCTAACAGAGGATATACTTTTGATTGACCAATGTCGAGTTTGTAGTTGCATATATTCAGATAAGTAACCAATAATAAATATGTCTCCTTAAAAGTACTAGTCTTGATGAAGTCATTAAAACATTGAGTAGAAAAGAGAAAGAAAATTTGTACACTAGTTATTATTTGTAGTCTTAAGTTTATTATTATTATTATTGTTTGTGTGTTATGTTTCCTGCTTTGTATCCTGTAGAGCTGGGTTCAAACTATGGTCCTTAGGCCCTATAGGAGAATTGTCATTTAATTGATAGCACTTTTCTTAATATATGGGATGTTTCTAGTAGGGCGATTTTCTAGGCAATTTGTATGTTGATATTACCTGGGGCACTGTTAGTAAAATTGTTCATTCCTTTTCTCACGAGGCCCATGTAGAAGTCAAGTGACTTACCTGCCAACATGGCTGCCTCCTTCTATTTCCTTGTAAAAGGCAAGCCAGCTGATTTTACCTTATTTTATAGGAGAGCGCCTAATACACCAGTTGGGTTGGTCCATTTTGCTAGAATGGACCTTCCCAATACATTTGCATGAGGGGTCTTTATTCAGCTATATATTTCTCCATAAATGACTCAAGTCAGTTTTGGCTTTGGCTACATTTGCCTACTTGTGTGCTAAACCTCTGGCAAACTAGCTAATATTCAACAGCCCAGAGCTCAGATTACAATTGGTACAGTTTTAGTCTTCATTCCTCACATCCTGTTAATCTCAATCTCCAGGTCCTTCATCGAGCCATGTTTTCAACTCTTCATCATTGTTAAATGAAATGCTTTACAGACTTTTGGAAACAAATCGGTTTTTGAACAGAATATTTGAAATGAAAATGCCTTGGTTTTGAAACAAAATTTTGTTTCTTGAACAACATTGCTTAACCTGAATGGAATCATTTCTTAGTCGACTGCCATTCTGTCATCTTTTGTGTTTTGTGCTGTGCTTTTCTTTTCCAATTTTATTGTATTGTGCCTTTTTTCTCTTCATTAGTCCTCAGTCATAGCTCCAAAGAAATCTAGCAGTGATACTAGTAAAGGAAAAAGAAAAGTTAAGAGAAAAACAATTGTTGATGATATTGTCTCTTCCTATTCAGTTTCATAGGGCAAAATCAACGATCTATACTATTGTTATAAATAAAGAGATGAGTATGTCTTCCTTTCTCCAAACAATAACATCTCTTTCCTTCCCCTTATGCCATCAACTTTCCTACTTACAGGTACAGTAAAATTAAAGTGTTCATCTATATTTTACCTGTTTAGTATTGGGTTTATTTATTTATTTCTTAGACTTAAATATTTCCATTAGTTTTGTGTATAAACTTGTGTGCAAAGTACTGTTGTTTAAATAAGCAATCATCTTGGTACCAGGAATGGATTAATCCATTTTACATTGATTCCTATTGGAAAAATAGTTTTGGTTTACAAATATTTTGGGTTATGAGCGGGTTTCAGGAACAAATTAAATTTGTGAACTGAGGTTCCACTGTATTAAAGAATTTAATTTTATTTACTAACATGAAGCATAAGTAGACATATATAGCAATTTCTGATAGCAACTCAAAAATAATATTAATTGCATTATGTAAGGGTTTCAGTAATCAAATAATAATGTATTAATATATTTTATTTCCCAACATAAAGCATAAGCTATCTTGTATAGCAATTTCTAATGGTCACTCTTAAAAGTATATACATGTCATTGTATAAGGATTAAAAGATCCATGGTATGAATGAATGTATTAATAAATTTAGATTTACTCACCAAAATAAAACATTAGTTGTCTTACCCATTTCTAATATTAACTAACAAAAACAAAAATGGCATTATGTAAGTATTCAAATATCTATGGTAGGAATTAATGTATTAATAAATTTAATTTTATTTATCAAAATAAAGCATAAGTTTTCTTATATTGCAATTTCTGATGGTATCTCTAACTAAAACATTGATGGCATTCTGTAAATGTTCAAATATCTAAAGTTGCGATGAATATGTTAATAAATTTCATTTTATTTATCAAAATCGAGCATAGGTTGTTTCAGATAGCAATTTCTCTCACCAAAACATTAATGGCATTTTGTAAGGTTTCAGATATCCAAAGTATTAATGAATCTATATCTATAAAAGGCAGGATGCGTGTGTGTGTGTGTGTGTAACAAATGCATGGCCACAATTTTCAATGGATTTGCACCAAAATTTACATGCACATGCTCCAAGTTAGCGGGAAGGCCAAGACTGACTTTGCATTTCCCAACTTCCATCGATAGTGGAAATAATCAATTTTTTTCATGCTTCTACGGCAGTTTTCATGTAGTTTGTGGCCATTTTCTACTGGCCAGAGTGAGAGCCAATAGCTGGCTGCCACGAATAGGCAGGAAGATTCTATTGGCCAGCATGAGAGCCAACAGCTGACTGACACGAATGTTAACTTGCATGCAAAAAAAATTGGTAGCTGCATTCGTCACAAGTGGGAAAAATTTAAATCTGCATGGCACTTTACTCCAATTGGCTCATTCACTTGCTTAAACTCAATGTTGATTCTGATTCCACAGAACTGGGTTGGGTGTGAAAAAGTATTTGTTGTTAACATTCTTTTTTTATTTGGTTTTTCCAGTTACGAGTCCTTTTTTAAAGCTGATCGTTTTGTGTTCATTTTGTTTAGTTCTTTTTTCGTCACAGATTTAATGTTTAGTATCGAACTTAGAAAAAATTTGCAGTGTGAGATAGGCAAGAAGTAAGGCATGTAGCAACATCAGCACGGCAAAGGGCACTCCTTTAATGGCAAGGAAGGGGAAAAATATTTTAAGTCAAGTGATAGCGATTGCTGTATGAGTCGTACGATTTTTGAATCAAGCACAGGCAATGCCGGGCCATGCTGCTAGTGTGTTAATAAAACTTTTCCATTTTTATTATCGTGTGGTGATATTAATGTGCATCAAAAGTATTTGTGTTCATATTAATCAACTTGAATCTTACTTAATACTTTGCAAATGGCTTCTATTGATGACCCAAGCTCATCTGAAGTTTTCAAGAGTTGGAGGTTGGCTTTACTTCTACCTTGCTTTTAAAGTATCATAATTAACAACTGAGGATTGTCTACTTGTGGTTTTTATTGCAACAGACAATCCGAAAATTGATTAAACAAGTTTTGAACAGTATGGTCAGATAGTATACTCTTTCCTTTCACTTCCCAAATTTTGTGAGGAGTTTTGATGGCCCTGAGGCCCTGTTTAATTTTGTCCATTTTTTTTTTGTTTGTTTTTTTTAATGTCATGTCTTTTCAGGACATGTGATAATGGCTTTCCATAGATTTCTTCCTTTATTATCTTTGAATTGCCATGATTTCTAGGGATAGATAGTGGACTGGTTCTGTTGCCTTCTCCATGGTTTTGAATTCAATTTTCTTTCTCCTTTTAGGATGTATGAGATCATGTCTCTCTACACATTCCTTTTCATTATTATTTGTGAATTACCATGAGTTCTTGGGAAAGATAGTGGAGACATTCCCATTGCCTTCTCCATAGTTTTGCATTCAGTTTTCCTTCTCTCTTTACGATGTATGAGACCATGTCTCTCCACACATTCCTTTTCTTTATTATCTTTGAATTGCTATGCATTCTTGGAAAGATAGTGGAATGGTTTCTTGTTTCCTTCTCCACAGCTTTAAATTCATAGTTACTCTTCTCCTAGAGCCCTGTTTATTTATCCCACAGATATATCTCCTATGATAATGATGTGCTTTGAACTCATAGTTGTACTCTGTGACTAAAGTCTAGGCTAGAGAGCCCAGTCTGTTATGCTGTTTAACACATATTGGGTGGAGGAAAGAAATAGATTTATACCTTTCCTAAGAGTGGAAATGTGCTCATCAGACCAACCTGGATTTTGAACTTAGCTCACCAATAACCATTATGTTACTTATGCATCTAATTAATTAACCCCCCAAAATTGCAAAAATCTCAGTACTTCCCCTCCCTAAATAAAATGAATTTTTGAGTAAAGGTCTGTAAAAAAAAGAAAATACTTTTGATACACCCTAATATATAGCAATAATATTAAGAACATAGTTGAGTCATAGACTTTAGGTGAAATACATTATATGGGCTTTGGAGAAAAGGTCTATAAAAAGTGAAAATACTTTTGATATACTCTAATATATAATAATAATAATATAAAGAATATAATGGAGTCATTAAATGTATACATGAAATGAGATTAAGAGTAAAGGTCTGTAAAAAAAAAATGAAAATACTTTTGATACACCCTAATATATAATAATAATATTAAAAATATACTGGAATGATAATCTTTAGATATATATGTGAAATAAGTTTTAGGGTAAACATCTGAAAAAATGAAAATACTTTTGATACACCCTGATATATAATAATAATAATATAGTGGAGTCATTGTCTTTTGATGTATATATGAAATAATCTTTGGAGTAAAGGTCGATAAAAAAGGAAAATACTTTTGGTATATCCTAATATTTTAATATATAATAATTTTAAGAATATAGTGGAATCATAGTCTTTAGATGTATACATGAAATAAGTTTTTGATTAAAGGTCTGTAAAAAATGAAAATACATTTGATACACCCTAATATATAATAATAATAAGAAGAAGATAATGGAATCATAGTATTTAGATGTTGTTATGGACATTACTGCAGGACAAAATTTAAAAAAAGATAAAAAAAAGCATCTTGTTGCCCAAAGATGTAACTAGGTTTACCACTCTGAAGTGGAAAGGATTCTCTGCAGGTTGAAATACATGAATGAGGAGAAACAACCAACAGTAATGAACAACAAATGCTAATATGCAAATTAATAAGATTTAATTATGATGACATGATACATGAAAGCGTGTGAAAGGTGTGTGCAATACATTCCTGTATAGAAAGATGTATGCATTATATGTCCGAGCTGGAAAGTCAAAACGGTCACTTAGCTTTGGCTATTGGCTTGAAATAAAATAGGGTTTCCTCTTTTCCTTTTTCTCTTTCTTTCTTTTGTTTTATATTTCTCTTTGTTCTTTTTACTATCAGTTCATTTCTTTTTGCTAGAGCAGCGATATCGTTTAGTCTGATTTGGTTTGTTTTACGGCATATCAACTTCAATGAGTTATTGTTAAGAGGTCCACCCCTTTTTATACAAGTGGACTCGCCCAGGGTGTACTTGTACTGTTGCCGGTGAATACCCAGGAGTGATACAGTGAGAGAGTGAGAGTGTGAGGTAACCACTTTGTAGGAGTCACAGTTGCGAGCACATAGACTCAGAAGGAAGTCATACTTCGATACTGAATTTCCCAGACTGTATATATATTATTATTGCTACTAACCGCATTTCTGGATCTACTAACCATACCAATTCTACTTACCAATTGTATTATTACGTCAATACATTATTTGCTATATTTCATTCCTGCATTTGTCATTCATTTGAGACAGGATTTCATCCCAGAATCCACAACAGTTATTTAATGCCAACAAGATTTTTATTGCAGGTAATAATTTTTTACAAAAATGTATTGCTTGTACTAAAACATATTTTTACACTTTCATAGTGTTTTGACCCCAGTTTGGGGGTTAACTATTTACTCATAGTTGGGACCCTAACAGGTGCTACCACCCCAGGTCAGAGTGGACTTGGGAACACCAGCAATTAAGAGATGATTCCATGCTCCTCAAAACATCCTGATCAGAGGCCTTGCTGTTGGATATAGTTTGTTGTCTTACCCAGGACGCAGATGTAGTTTATCATCATACCCAGGATGGGATATCTTTTGGTTTATTGTTCTTTCATCAATGTTATGAATTTTGACCCCAAGAGCTGGTCATTCACTCTCTTCTTCACATCAATGGAGAATTCTTTGTTCGAGTAGGAAGATTCAGCACTCTATGAGTTGTAGTCCAATTGAATGTGTCACACATGTCTGTCTTAGGTGATTATCACACTTAGTAATTCACCCATGAATTTGGAATATGCAGCATGGTATGATGAGTTGAATTGGATCTTGTCTTCATTGTGCGATTTCCTTTGCTTGACGGTGACAAGTAAAGAGATATTACTCATGTAAGACTCAGATTCCAACTGATTCATGCTGATGTTTTCCCACTTAATCACAATTCTGCATGTCTGAGAATCTATTTTTAACTTTCGCTCAGACATGTTACTGTCTGACCTAATTGTTCTTGTAGTCAGTGATTACTATTACAGATTGGAAGAGAGATGGGGAGTTAATGTAGTATATTATTAGAGAGATGTAAATAGAGATGGTTTGCTATGTGTAGAATGTGTGCGGTTATGGGTTTTGGCTGCATATGAATATAACATGTAGACATAAAATGAGCTTTAGAATAAGGGTCTGTAAAATAGGAAAATATTTTTGATGTACCCTAATATATATTAATAATATAGTGGAGTCATAGTCTTTAGATTTATACATGAAATGAGATTTGGAGTAAAGGTCTGTAAAAAATGAAAATACTATGTATGCACACAAATATGTAAAAAGAATGTGTATACTTTGTTTTGAAACTGCTAATCTGAACCTCTCAAGAGAAATTACACAGTATTCCAAATGTGTTGCAGTTTTTCTCAAAACTAATATAATCTATAGAATAAACAAAAAAGACATCAATAATTAAGAAATGTTAATTACTACTCTGCTTGCTGAAAAGTATTTTTTTCTATGGTAGGGGAGTCGATTAAGCCCTGATTAAAAATATCGTTAACACCTTTTGAAAAGGTAGATCCTGAGCCAAGATATTGCCAGTCAAATTGATCTTATTTGACATGAAGATTCTCTCCTTCATCTCCCTTGAGCTACTTTCAAGAAGAGAATTCAGAACATTAAGCACATTTAAATTGGATTGTTTTCAGATAGGAGCTTTAAGTAACTGGCAGTGTTTTCAAATTTGTTGCAGTTTATTGAACCTCAGGCAGTGCTCATCATGAAATTTAAAGTTTGGATTGTTTTCAAAGAGTGTCTTGACTTGTTCATCCTGCCAAATTGTTTTGACAAATGTATATAGGTTCTTTTAAGTGACAAAGCATATTTGGCAATATTTATCTCTATAAGAGAAGAGATGTGAGGGTAGTGTAGTGGTTAGCAGCTTGGAACAAGAAATCAGAAAGCCAAGTTCAAATACTAGTTTGTCACATTCACTTTTCACATGAATACTCTTCAGAAATTTATATATCCATCTCTATGGGTTAAATACTAGAGCTTCCTGGGTTTCTAGCCTTGATAGGCAACCTGTCTCAGAGGGGTAACTTGGGATTTAAATCTTTATGTAGCATAATAATAATAACTAGAAATATATATGAAAATTTCAAGGTCTTCCTAGTTGAATTTTCTGATGAATTTTAATCCTTAATTATTGAATAAGCTCATGTTGATTTCTAAAACAATAGAATATCTGTAGAAATTCATCTATTGCATTGTTAAATATTGAAGCTTAACAACTTTAACAAAATATTTCAATAACAATCATAAATATGAATGCTGGTCATTATTTTATGAAGTAAGGGGGTACAAATGAAAAAAAATTAAATTGACAACTTTTTTTCATTTCACTGAAAGAGACATTAGACATTAAACACATTATCTCTTCCATCTTCCCTTCTTTCATTTTCTCACTGAGACTAAGTAACATCTCTAATATGTTTTTTCTGTCTTTCTGTGCCATCCAAATGGAGTAGACTTTTATATGAAGTACTGGCAGGGCGTAACGGTTGTGCTAACTAAAGAACTAAGGTAGGAACAATAATAAGGTAATAATAATAATAAGAAGAAAATGCCTGATGCAACACCAGGCATTACTCTTATGTCTTCAGATCTTAACATGTTTTGTCTTGGTGAATTATGATGAGCTACAGTAAAAGGCTCATGGACTTTACAATTCATTGCAGTAAAAAGTTGTAGACTCTATGATTTCAACTGAAGTCACCAGCTAACAGACTGATCTTCCTTTTCAACAATCTTGCATTTGTTCATTGAACATTACTTGTGCTGTTTCTTTTTTTTTTTCTTTTACATGGCCAGGTTGCTAGCCTAATGCCCAGTAGTCCCCCTTTCTCAACCAGACTTGGAACCAGTTATACCAGATGCTAAACTGTAGGGTTAGAAGAAAGAATTGTTTTTTCCATGCGTTCTCCATATCAACAGTATATAATAAATTTGGGTATGTAATCCTAACAGAGTTATAAGTTATTGACATTTGGAAAAACATTCATGAAAGTATGTTTCAAAAATAATATCCGGTAATGCATGGAGAACGCATGGATAAAAACAATTCTTTCATTTATTTTCTACCAATTCTGAAGGATTTCCATCCCAAAACTTGGACACTTAAAGTGGCTTGGGCAATGCCATCTTGGAAAAAATAATTTAATTATTTTAGACACACAAATGCATACGCATACCATACATTTTTCGTTATCCATCTGATGAAGCCATATAGGCAAAATGTATAATCAGATATTATTTTTGAAACATACTTTCATGAATGTTTTGCCAAATGTCAATAATATATATATATATATTATTGACACACACACACACACACTTTTATATATATATATATATTAGGTTGGTGCAAAAATAATGTTGTTTTCTCACATAGTAACATATGTGCGAAAACGAAATTATTTTTGCACCAACCTAATATATATATATATATATATATATATATAGTATAATAATAAGCACCTTTCCTTTACCAAGATTTTTCAAATAGAATATACAGGCTGACAGATGTAATACATTCTGTTTAATAATATAGAATGGTGAATCTATTTCAAATATGAAGTATCCACTATAATAACAACACTGTTTGAAGTCATAAAAATGTTAAAAATAAATCCCTTAATTCTTTAGAAATTGCTTTATTTACGTTTTGGATACAAAACTGAGCAGATATGAAGGTTTTGAAAAAAAAATCTGGGTGAAGAGGATGGGCTTTTCATAAAAAGGGAAAATAGAAATTTGCTTGCTGCAACGTTGTTTATAGCTAATCAGTAAAGCATGTCAGATCAAATAGTGGTTTCCTCTCCAAAGGAGGATGCAGATTTAGTCTCTGCCAAAGAACACATTTTCTTGAAAATTTCTTGAACATGTAAACTGATAGATGTAATAGACATTGTTTAATAAATATAAATGAGATATCTATTTCAAATATGAAGTATCCATTATAATCATGTTTAAAATAATAAAGATGTCAGATTAAAAATTTTGTGATGTCAACAAACACTCATTGTCACTTTCATAATGCTCATTGTAGTAGAGACTTTGTAATCACAGATACATCGTTGAACACTATTAGTGTCAGACACCTTCAAATAATACTTGCACAAATAGTACTTGCTCAATAATACTCGTTTGAAAAGTAACCACCGAATAGTGATCTGTATAGAGAAATAGTATAGTGAATAGTATAGAGAATAACAATCTGTATAGTAACAGAGGATAGAGTAGAAAGAGTGATCAATTAGATGCAATGCTAGTTCCAATATATACATTTCATTTACATCATGTGGTCTACTTACTAGAAATGGAACCACCTGTGTTTGCTCACTGATGATCAGTGTTCAAACTCCAGTGTCAGCAGCAACACTTCATTCCTATATAAAAAAAAAAAAAATAAATCCATTGTTTCTTTAGAAATATATATATATATAATACTTTATAAATACTTTGAATTTAGCTGACATCTGAAGAAGTTCCAAATATTTAATCCTGCTTGGAATAGAATAAATTGACCTGGAAAGAGAGAGTAATTGGTGATGTAAATAGTAAATAATTATTGGATGATAGATATTTATGGTAAGCTGAGCATTTGTTATTTTGAATATGCTTTTTTTCTGACAACCCTGAGGAATCTTACTTTCTGTGTAATCTAATTTATAAAACTCAGAGTTTTATTCTATATTCTATTCAAAATCCTGAAAATTAATCAAATATATATAACATTGGTTATTTTTCTCTGCATGTATGTAAATACTACATGAAACTGTGTTATCAAATGTTGTTTTTTATCATGGTTCGCCTACTCAAACAGAACTTTTCCCTGAAATGTAGAAAGAAAAAAATTTCTAATCTGAAATGCTTAATTGATAGATACGAAAAAAAAAAAACTGATTATTAATTTCAAATTTCTTCTTCCTTTACATTTGAAGAAATCATGCAGTATGGGAATATTTTGTTTTGGTTTCAAATGTTTCGTGATGTCAACGAACACTTGTTGCCACTTTCATAATGTCAATGAATACTCCTTGTCACTTTCATAATGCTCATTGTAGTAGAGACTTTGTAATTGCAGATACAACTATAATATGCTGTTGAACAGTACTGTTGTCAAACACCTTCGTATAACACTCATACAAATAGTACTTGCACAATAATTGTCATGGGTTCTTACCTATAACTACAGAATGAACTCTTTCTAACACTATGCATATTAGGCCTCTCAAGAGAGTGGGATGAATCGAGTTGAGCCAATAGTAGTTCACTCCAAACCAGACTGACAGTATTACTAACATCTTCCACATCTTGTATTAATATTTCGTGTAATATAACTTTGTTATTTCTACTCTTGTGTTCGTGTTGTTCTTCCTTGGTCCTAACCTGGACCATAACAATGATACTCGCTCAAAAAGTATCCACCAAATAGTAATCCATATAGTGATTCGAATAGTAATAGAGGATAGACTAGAAATAGCAATCATTTAGATGTCATATGACTTCCTACTTATACGTTTCCTCTATGGTCACATGGTCTGCTTAATTCAATAATGGGATCACCTGTGTTTGCTCAATGGCGATCTATGTTCAAACTCAAGTGTTAGCAGTGACACTTCATTCCTATATAACAAAATGATTCAAAGGATGCTACTAAGATTGCTGAGAATACCATGAACTAAACATGTGAACAACAACAAAGTTTTGGGGAAAATGGCAACAAAAAATCACTTATACTTAACATCAGAAAAAAGCAGTTGAAATTTCTAGGGCATATTGAGGAAAGAGGGTTTGGAAAATTTGACACCCGTAGGACATGGTAATATAAGAGGGACAGAGAAAAGCAAAGCATAACCTACTTAATGAATTTATACAAATTTGGCAGAACAAGCATTAGGAGATATAGCAAAACAACAAATTTTGCTAAGGGAGACAAAGAACAGGAAGTTGTTGAGAGCCATGATCACTACATTCTGAAGGGACACAGCACATAGAATAAAAAATGTGATCAATTTCCATTGCATTTTCATAGCAAACTGGGACCCCCTACTATTAACTTTTATAAAATTTAATTTAAAATAAGTGATATTCATGATCTGAAGTGCTTTATCTAGAGTAACATGAATAAAAAAATTTTGAAAAAAAAATCTTTCTTTCTGCGTACTGTACAACTCCATCAATATAGCATATTGATCATTTACCCTATGAATCCAATCACACTGGGATGATTTCTTTTCAGTATGACACACTTTTCAACTTCACTCTGATTTATCTGTGTAAATATCTAGTCATGTCAAATAAACCTGAATCTGTTTTTCAACTCATTAAAATTATGCTATTGGCCCTTTGAATTTTTTTTTTTGTTATAGTGATGTTTGTCCTGTATAAGGCCCAAGAGCCATTCGAAATAGAGGATTACAGAGTAAGAGGCACAGTTTATATGGATATGTAAGGAAGATAGCAGTTGACTCTGTACTTGAACAAACCAAGATTGTAGTGATTGGAGAAGCATTGTCTTGGGAGTCAGTTACACAAAGCAGTGATTTGTCTGGAAGAATCTGCTCAAATGGAACTTAATCTCACTAACGGAACATGAAGGGAATGACAGTGATTTGCTACAATGTGTGTGGTGTATCGGGTTTTAACCAGGAAGTTTAGAACTGGAGAAACTAAGGAATATCGTTTACCTGAACACTTTTCTTGGAAATAGTAACTGAGTAGCAAGAGGCTTGTAATATTTCCTTAGTGGGGAAAGAGCTTGTTTATTTCTAATTTAGTATTGCTTCATTATTATTCTTAGTTTTAGAACTAAGTTAGTTATTATGGGCCTGTAACACCATGTGAATGTATGGTCCCTACTCTTATTACAAAACACTATGCAAATGTATGGTCCCTACTCTTATTACAAAACACTATACTGTTATGGTCTGGTTCCTTGTACCACGGTGATAGTCCAAGGTAGAACCAATAAAGAAGAACTCGAACATGTATATGGAATAACACAGATATATTACAAACAGGAATATATACAGAGAAGAAGAAGAAGTGTTAATACGAACAATCAGGTTTAGTAGTACTTGTCTGAACGCGACTCTGTTTCGGACTGCCTCTGACTCAACTGACTGACTCGCTCGCTCTGACTGACTGACAGACTCCTGGCGAACTTCACTCCAGACTTCAGACTGAACAGTATTTAGTCACTCCCCGCCAACCCCCACAAGGGCATCATGTGGTGCAAGGCCGGTTTAATGTGGGATCTCCGAAAAAAAAAAATGCTCTTTTGAGCCTGTATAAATGGGTTCATGATCGGTTTACCTCCCCGAAAGAGACTCCACCCTTCAGCGTAGCCTCATTCGGGTTCCTCCCCACCCGAAGGCAGAGAATTCAACCGATCAGCTAGTCAGTCGGTTGCCCGACTTCAGACTGAACTCTCTGCTTCCTCTTGAGGCGCAGTATTTATTACGTATGGAATAGTCCATTATGTTATTATGGGTAAGGTCACATAACATATACAAATATATGATCCCTTCTCTCATTAGAAAGCACCATGCAAATATACATCCTGCTTCCTATTACAAAACCACCATGCAAATATACATCCTGCTTCCTATTACAAAACCACCATGCAAATATACATCCTGCTTCCTATTACAAAACCACCATGCAAATATACATCCTGCTTCCTATTACAAAACCACCATGCAAATATACATCCTGCTTCCTATTACAAAACCACCATGCAAATGTATGGTCAGCCGATTGTTATAAAACCACATGCAAATGTATGAACCTTTCTCCTGTTACAAAACATGTAAACAATACACTTGGCTGATATAGCTAGAACATTTTTCTATGTGCAAGACAACAAATGAAATTTTGTATGCTGATTTTCTAGGTAAGCATTCCTTCACTTAGAATATTGGTATAACAGAATCTTCCTCAAACACTTTTTCCTCATTTGGATTTCTTTTATTCTCAGCTGAGCTTTGTAAATATCCATATTAAGGCTTTGGTTAAAAGTTAACAAGGTTTGTTTTTCATATCTTTTTGTTCTATCCTAACCTATCCCTCTATAATGGCTGGAGATGTGCCAGTTGAGGTGTTATGAATATAGTTTGAATAAAGTTAAGCTTACAATAATGGACTTGGCCATTTATTTTTGAAATTGGCTTTTTCTGTTGACTGATTGCTTCATCAAAGCATGTCTGAATTGGAAATGGGATTTTGGCCTTTGAGCCAATTGGAAAGATGAATAAATTCAGCCTTGTGGTTTGGCATGGAAGAAAAAAAAATTAACATCTTAATTTTATAGGTGCGTATTGTATTTTGCAGAACACATATATGTATATATTTTTTATTCATCGAGTTAGCTCGGACATTCTTGAATCTATCACACTAACCATCATAGTCCTGCACTAAAGTCAGAAGGTCATTAGGGAGACATTCTTTCTCATAACACAAATGTATACAACAGTATGTTTATAAATTTTAAAACTGTATTATAATAATAAATTAATAAAATAAGCAAATTAAGTCATGGCTATAGATAACCTAAAGCATTAGCTCTAAATAAAAGAACTAGGAAGAGCCAGATTCTTCCTTCCATTTTACTCTTATTCCTCCAGCAACCTATATCTAGAACCTGCAAAAGGTGAAGCAATGCTTGGTCTGACGATTACTCGAAGTCTGAAACTGACAGTCACAATGCAGTGTTGATCACTATGTCCATATTTTATATCTATATAAATATATTGTTTAAAAATAATATCAATATATCTTATATAAATATATTATTTAAAATTTATGATATTTGTAGGGGAAGAGTACTCAGTATTGGAGATAGAGCACTTCTAGATATAGACTGTGTGGAGATGGGAAACAACTCTGCATGGTGACTGTCAGTTTTATACTTTAATATAATCTTCAAACTGAGATCTGAAGATTGCATTAGGACTTGAAATTGGCAATCACTATGCAGTGTTGATTCCTCTGTCCACACTGAACAGAGAGGACATAATCTGGCACAATTAACAGTTTGAACAATGCCAATACACTCAAACTCGTAGTCATGATGTCTTCTGACTTTATGCTAGCACAACCATCAATGACCTTCAAACAGTTCCGTCTAACCAATTTCAGTCACAAGGCTTGAGTGAAACCGTGGTATAGTTTTCAGGTACTTTCAAATGGTGTTGTATGCTGATTGCCTCCATCAAAGACACCTTCCTTGGTGATATTCGAACTCTGGTCTCATGGCTAGGAATGTCCTAATCATTCTATAACATACCTGTAAAACATACATACATACACACACACACACATATATATATATATACACACCAGTGTCAAATATACATAAAAGGAAAAAATATAAGCAGTAAGTTGCTGATACCCCCTGAATAGTGGATAGACAGGTCTCTCTATGAACATTGGAGTATGGATGCTGAAAGTAACATCAATCAGCTCAGTGACATACTTTTACTCACATTAATCATATATATATATATATATATATATATATATATATATATATATATATATATATATATAACAACTGGAAACATTCATGAACATTTATTTAGAAATATATCTGATAATGCATTTCACCATTTGAGGCTTCAATGGCAAAATGCATTATTGGATATATTTCTAAAGATATATATATATATATATGCATGTTTGATTAAAATGACAGACAAGGTACTACAATTAAGCTTTTCATTTAATTTTTCTTGTGTTTCAACAAGTTTTCCTTTTCTGGAAACAGAGTGTCTCAAAACTGTCCAAATGTTCTATAATTCCGAGTGTTTTCGACTACACTTTTAGCCATTATCAAGGATGATTTTATTTTTTCAATTTAATTGGGTGTATGGGTTGTGTTTATGTTTTTAGTGTTATAGAGATGTTTTATTTTTTGAACACAGCACATTGTGGTCGTGTTCATACTTAATATTATTAAGTGTTGGCTTTTTCTTTTTTTATTATTAAGGATTCCATTATTTTTAATCTTTTTTTACATGTGGATGAGGTTATTATGTTTGTATCTTCTACTAGTATGTTTCAGATGGAGTCTGGTAAGTTTGTGTGTGTGTTTCAATGGGTTCTAATAGAGCTGTGGTCAGATAGGTGTAACATAAGGTGTCTGGAAAGGCATGTAGTCATAGGTGTTTGTTTTTGGTCTTTTTTTCTTTTTTCTTGTTTGGAATTTTTTGTCTTGTCAAAAGTATTAGATGTTTTGACAAATTGTCTGTTGGTCACACCAACATTGTTGTTTTTTTTTTTTCTTTTTCCACCATTATGCTTTATTAATGTACCTCCATAACAAAGACTAATGTGAACAACTTATCCACAATTTTAATATGGATGCTAACAAATTAAAAAAATTGACATGGTTTCTATATTATGAATATGAATCCTCTTTCTAAATTGATAAAAAATCAAAATTGTCAATTCTGACAAGTGTTGCAGCCTAAGAAAGGTGTAAAGAATGCTAATCTACAAAAATTATTTTTTCAAAAATTTTTCAACTTATGAATGGACCTCTCTATTTAAGTAGTGCCAGCAAACATTAGCAATTTTTTCTTCCACACTCCAGTTTGGCAATGTGATTCTAAAAGAGTGTATATTAACGTCTGCCCTTTTTGCATGTTTCCTGATTTTTGAAATGAGTAAGCTGATCTCTATAAGAATGACACACAGTATTTTGTTTCTGTGAAGTTAGATCTAATTTTAAAAAGGAAATTGTATTATGCTGCAGGGGCTTATCTTGAGTTCAGTCCTTTTCAAGTTTCTTTTTCAATATACTTACTTCCTTTTAGAATTATACTAATGAATTATTAAGTTTTGACCCCAGTCCAAAAGACAGAACTATAGATTTAATTCTAGTGCTCTACCAATTTGGAACAAATTCTAAATTAAGACCTCTGATTATTCAAGCCCAGAGTTCTAAACATGAGACTATCTCCTCAAGCAGTGTAGACTTTACACAAAGGATGACTGATGTGTGTAAGCAGAATTCATCTTCATATTGTGACTTTCATTGCAGAAGAACTTGATATACTCAAGTTTTATTATTCATTGGCATTTGGTATTGAGTTGTGAAATTTTCCACACTCCTCATTGGTTAATCAATGAATGCTTTAGGAAGAAGAAGCAATATCAGATATCACTGCAGATTCCTTAATTGTCTAGGCATACAGCAGTAATACTTCTTCTGTTTACTTTCTTAAGAATGATTTTGTTTATTTTAGACATTTACCATCTTTATCAGTTTATTGAGAAAATCTTGTCAGGGTTACAAACCATGACTGTTTTAGAGAGAACTTTTTTTTTCTGGATTTTTTTTAATTATTACTAGTTTCATAGTTGTCCATCTTACTTTTGTTTCTTCATTTCTATTTGTGGTTCCTTTTCTCTTTCTCTCCATTGTCCCTTTTGTCTTTCTGTTCGCTGTTCCTTCTCTCTTTCTGTCTGTTGTTCCTTCTCTCTTTCTGTCTGTTGTTCCTTTTCTCTTTCTGTCTGTTGTTCCTTCTCTCTTTCTCTTCATTGTTCCTTCTCACTTTCTGTCTGTTCTCTCTTTCTCTTTGTTGTTCCTTCTCTCTTTCTCTTTGTTGTTCCTTCTCTCTTTCTCTTTGTTGTTCCTTCTCTCTTTCTCTTCATTGTTCTTTCTCTCCATTGTTCCTCCTCTCTTTCTCTCCATTGTTCTATTTCTTCTTTTGTCCATTTTTCATTCCCTCCTGTTATCCTGTTTGTACCCTCTGTCTGTCCATTAGTTATTCTTTCTATTTCTAGTTTGTTTTCTATTTCTCTTTTTTATCAGTTGTTCCCTCTCTCCCTGTCTTTATTGTTCCCTCTCTCTCCCCCTCCTCTCTCTCTCTCTGTCTATTGTTCCATTTTTCTCTCATATTCTCTCTATTGTTTCTTCTCTCTCTCTGTAACTCTTGTTTCTTTTATTTCTGTCATTCTTTTTTTCTGTCTGTTATTCTCTTTCTCTTGTTCTGTCTGTCTTTCTCAATGTCTGTCTTTCTATCTAGAGTGATGCCTGTCTTTGTTTCTGTCTTCTGTCTGTCTTTCTGTCATTCCCACTGTCATCTACATCTGTTATTTTGTCATTTATAAGGTAACCCATAGCTTATATAAAGCATTGAGTCCTTGACCTTTAATATTCAAATCATGATTGAAGGAATCTACAATACAATACTATTGTAGCAGTAAGCTTATTGTTTTATACCAAGACCAGAAGCAATATTAAAACTTGCTATGAATTTCTATTATCATTATCCTTATATCCCTATTACTTGCAGCTGTTTATTAAAGATATTTTCTCAAGTTAAATCTTCTTTTATGTATCATCTCCTTTCAGGATGTAGACAATCATGGCTTTCCACAATTTCCTATCTTTTGTTGGTCTAAGTAACTCATGACAATCTCTATCTATAAAAGGCAGGATGTGTGTGTGCGTAATGAATGCATGGCCGCAATTTTCGACGAATTTCCACCAAAATTTACATGCACATGCTCCAAGTTAGCAAGAAGGCCAAGACTGACTTTGCATTTCCCAACTCCCATCGATAGTGGAAATAATCTATTTTTTCATGCTTCTATGGCAATTTTTCATATAGTTTGTGACCATTTCTACTGGCCAGAGTGAGAGCCTATATCTGGCTGCCATGAATAGGTAGGAAGATTCTATTGGCCAGCATGAGAGCCAACAGCTGACTGACATGAATGTTAACTAGCATGCTAGCATGCAAAAAAAATCGTTGGCTGCATTCATCACAAGTGGGAAAAATTTAAATCTGCATGGCACTTTACTCTAATTGGCTCATTAGCTTGCTTAAACTCAATGTTGATTCTGATTCCGCAGACCTGGGTTGGGTGTGAAAAAGTATTTGTTAACATTCTTTTTTCATTCGGTTTTTCCAGTTACGAGTCCTTTTTTTAAAGCTGATCGTTTTGTGTTCATTTTGTTTAGTTCTTTTTTCGTAACAGATTTAATGTTTAGTATAGAGCTTAGAAAAAATTTGCAGTGTAAGATAGGCAAGAAGTAAGGCATGTAGCAACATCAGGACGGCAAAGGGCATTCCTTTAAAGGCAAGGAAGGGCAAAAATATTTTAAGTTAAGTGATAGCGATTGCTGTATGAGTCGTATGATTTTTGAATCAAGCACAGGCAACGCCGGGCCATGCTGCTAGTTTACTATAATATTATACCTTTGTGGATCTTCTACTATCATCTATTGACTCAAATTAAATAGGTTACTTGCTGTTTCTCTTACCATTGACCATCCTGGGTATAACGATAAACTACATCCGGCAACAAGACCTCTGATTGGGAGGTTTTAAGGAGCATGGAACCACCTCTTGATTGCTGATGTTCCCAAGTTCATCCTGACACAGGGTGGTAGCACCTGTTAGGTTCCCAGCCATGGGCAAATAGTTAACCCCCTAAACTGGGTTCAAAATATGAATGTATAAATAATTTCATAGCAAAAATACCAGCAATACATTTTTGTAAACAAAATTACTAATGCTCCTAAGAAAATTAAATTTTGGCATCAAATGACTCATAAGGAGTTGATATGCCATTAAAGAAACAATTCATTCATTCTCTTAGCATTGATATGATTTGTGAGTGTTAAGTTCTCGAGGCCTTCTTTTTTTATTATGTGTTGCCAAATGTTTAACTGTTTCTTTTTGAGAGCAGTATTTTGTTTGAAGTTCATGTTCTCCTTAAGGCTTCTTAATTTTTCACACACTCTGTTCATAGTATTCTTAATATTTGTTGAATGAACCATATCTCTGTCACTTAAAATCTTTTCTTCATTTGTCAGAAAACTATCTGATATTCACTGCCATATGTTACACCAATGTAACTTGAATGGCCCTAGAAATACCAGCTAGAACTCAGCATTGTATTTCTGATGTTTCTACAAAGTCATGGCTTGACTTGTTTTTTTGATTACATGTATTTATTAGAATAATTGTTTATGATATAAACATTTCTTAAGGTTATTTCTTTATCCATTGTATATTATAGGGATGGATATTTTAAGTTGTCATTTAGATAAATGTATACTGTACTTTAAAAACACTTACTTGATTTCTTTTTGGATTTCTTCAATAAATAAAATATTTTTGTTTTTAATTTTTAGATGAGGCAATTTTCACTATTAATTTAGGACCAGTATTACTCCATTTTTATTATTGTTGTTTTTTAGATCAAGCTTTTTCAATATTAATGGCTGGCTGTTCATATCCGAGTATGCCTGTCTACTAGGATGGCTAGTTAATCCCTGTTGGAAACGTTTGCTCAGGCATGTTTGTGTTTGTTCAACCCCCATAGACCCCCACTTGTGGTTTATACTGCAACTATGCTCAGTGGACCTTAGTTACAGTTTCAGATAGAGAGAGAGAATCATCTGGCTTGCTCAACAGTAGAACAAGGCCAGTATGCTCAAACCATACATGGTAAGGATTTCAGGCACTTTCCAATTGTATTGCATGCTGGGATCACCTCCTCAGGTCGATGACATCAAAAAGTTAACTTCTTGAAAAATCATCCATGGTGAGTTTTGAACCCAGGTCTCATGGTTGGAAAATAAACATTCTAACCACTTGGTCAAGTATCCATTCAATATTATTATTTATATTTTACTAGTTTTACACTGTCTAATTATTATGTTTTAGATGAAGCATTTTCTGTATTATTTTACAAGTAGTTTATTTGCCATCTTATAACTATCTTTTAGATGTAGCCTTTTCAATATTATTATTTATATTTTACTAGTTTTACACTGTCTAATTATTATGTTTTAGATGAAGCATTTTCTGTATTATTTTACAAGTAGTTTATTTGCCATCTTATAACTATCTTTTAGATGTAGCCTTTTCAATATTATTATTTATATTTTACTAGTTTTACACTGTCTAATTATTATGTTTTAGATGAAGCATTTTCTGTATTATTTTACAAGTAGTTTATTTGCCATCTTATAACTATCTTTTAGATGTAGCCTTTTCAATATTATTATTTTACTAGCTTAACAGCCACAGTCCATGCTGACTTTTATGCTAGCTCCTGCATAGGGCTAATTGGGTTTCCAGCTTAAAACTAAAAGGACCTTTGGTTCAGTTTAGAAAACCGCAGTGATAATTTTGAAGAAATAATTTTGAATTCCTCAATTCACTCCATGGAATTTTAAAACCTCACTTTAACTCTGATTTCGGCTATAAGTTCAGTTCCAGCCAAAAGATTGATTTGGGATGAAATTCCAATTCAGGCTGAAAATTGAGTTCTTCAAATCACAAACTCTGTACAACTTCAATTGAGTTGAGTTTTTCAAATCACAAACTCTGTGGAACTTCAAATCGCAAACTCTGTGCAACTTCAAATAGTCATATCACGAAACCTCTCACTTTAACTCTGATTCCTAGGTTTGAAGAAATAAAATTGATTTCCTCAATTCACAAAGTTTTGGAGATATTCAAAAATGAATTTAAATCAAAAATTTTTAAATTCACAAAGTTTTTGTGTTACTTTAAACTCCATATAAATTAAAAACTTTTAAAATCACTAATTTTTTTTCAGTTATTTTAAAATTTGAATTTTTTACCATTTCCTCTTCATCCAGACACAAATCCCAATGTTGGATGTTGAAGCACCAGATCAAGGGCAGATTTTCAAAACCTAGATCATCCGATTTCCAAAAAGGTATAATTTGTCTATGTAGAGTAAATGAAGTCTGAGTTAGTGGGGTTTGAGATACATCGATGGACAGAGAGAATTTGCTGTTTATCTAGAAAATTACTTAATTTACTAACTTATGTTTGTTTCTTTTTATCACAACTCTTAAAATAGAACTTAAAAATGTTTTTAGGTTGTTAAACAAAGATGGCAGAGAGAATCAGATAGAAAGGTCTTGGAGATTGATTACAGATTTGGGATCTACACATCATCTTTTGTGTTTTGAAGTTGATATGAGCCCAAAATACAAATTATAAACTACGAAAACCCCCACAGGCGGTAGTGAAAGAAAGGATTAAATATGAACTGCAAGAAGACAACATTGTTATACTGTGGTGAATGAAATATTTTTTTTTTTTTTTCACCAAATGAATTCGAATCATCATCGCCACTTGTTATGCTGTGGCGAACAAATTTTTTTTTCTTCCACCGAATGAATTCGAATCTTCGTCGCCACTTGTTATGGTCCAGTTCCTTGTACCACGGTGATAGTCCAAGGTAGAACCAATAAAGAAGAACGCGAACACAGGTATGGAATAACACAGATATATTACAAACAGGAATATATACGGAGAATTAGAAGTGTTAGTATGAACAATGTAGTCTCGACCAGTATCACTATTCCAATGTCTTGCAGTAATTGTCTGAACGTGACTCTGTTTCAGACTGCCTCTGACTCGACTCTTGACTCAACTTGAACTACTGACTCTTTGCCTACTCCTGAGGCACAGTATGGAATAGTCCATTCTTATTATTATGGGTAAGATCCCATAACAAAAATGCATGGCTGTTAGCAAAAAGATGAGCCAGAAATGCAAATTACAAATTGGAGATAACAAAATCAAACAAGTAGAAAAATTTAAATATCTGTGAAGTGTTTTAAAAGAGGATGGAAAGTGCAACATTGAAATCTGAATCTGGAATAGCAAAAGATGCATTCTAAAAGCTAAACAGAGTATTAAGAAACAGAAAAACTTTGTTAGAAACAATGAAAAGAGTACTAAACTGTTAGGTGATATCAGTCCTCCTATATGATAGTGAATGCTGGACAATATCCTCAAAGATGAAGAAGAGACTTGAAGCAACAGAAATGTAGTTCTGCAGAAGGATGCTGAGGATATCATGGACCAAATATGTGAGCAATGACAGAGCTTTAGAGTAAATGGAAAAAAGGAAACTTCTATTTGATATCAGGAAGAAACTGTTGAAATTTCTTGGGCACATAGGTCAGAGAGCTTGAAAAATCTGATACTCACAGGACAGATTGAAGGCAAGAGAGACATGGATAGTGGAACAAGATTTAGGAGAGATAACAAAAAAAAAAATTATTATGAACTACCAACGATAGGAAATTGTGGAGAACCATTTTCACTTACGTCCTTAGGAGACACATAAAGAAAACGATGATGTTCATTAAATATGGGTTTTTAAACTCTATGATTTGAGTTCAAGTTTCATTGAGAGGTAACTGTGCCGTTTCATCCTGTTGGGGTAAAGAAAAGACTGTCAACTGATCGTAGCAACAGCAATAGATTTCTTGTTTCTTGGCCGTAACACTTGTAGCCAAATCGCACTTTACACGATAGTCTGAAGTAACAGTCCAACACACACTGTAGAGACGACAAAATGGGGGCACAAATCCAACCTTCACTTCTCGCCAACAACAATGCGTGTTCATCTCACAGCTCAAAAAAATCATCTCCTTTTATAAGCGAAAAACAACGACTTCTGTTCACCGAGAGAATTTTCTGATTGGTCACGCCATTCAGGGGAGGGAAGAACATTAGCATAGCTTCTAGTCATTGATGTAGATTTTTGCTGACTACTTTTTGGTAATTTTTCTTCAGCAGATCGCACACAAAACACGAACGTTTTTTCAGGGTACCTGATTATCTCTTTCACTACACATCCCAAGCAGGGCAATTAAGCCCCTAAGAAGCAAGGAGTTACTGAGTGTGAGATAATATGAGAAAAAGAAAACATTATTATTAAACATTCTTTCTGATTTTGCAGTGTTACCTCAAACAATCAAAGAATTTATAGATACAGCATATTATGATAAAATGTAACAAAATTACTTAGACTATTAAAATATTAATGATTAAAAAATTAATTAAGTAATTAAGAGTTAATAAAATTATTCAAAGTAACTTTATTTCATTTTTACTTGTTATTGGTAAATTCTTTGTTCCGAAGATTTGCTCTTCGGAACAAAGAATTTACCAATAACAATGCAAAATCAGAAAAAGTATGGCACTATGATTAGGACACCCATATAAAAGGTAAAGTTGTGATTTTATTTTAATCTCAAGTGTTTCATATTTTATGGCCAGCAGATAAAATCTTTGAAGTAGGGTCTTCTCAGGGGCCACCCACTTGACCAAAAGAGAACAAATGAATAAATAAATAAATTGTTGTAACATAGGGAAGGTTACTCAATAGAATAATCAAAAAAAGGTTGGTAATGAACGATAATACTTAGGACAAGAACAACACATATAAAATTCACCAGCGGTGCATAGAAGAAGTAGTCAACTGCTAGAAGTGAGTCAAGTGATTTCCACAATGAATCTCCAACTGCAGACCAACATACAGTATTTACTATTGTATTTATGTGAATGAGGACATACCTATTATCGTTTGTAGGTATGCTACAACAGAAATAAAGAAAAGTATTGGGGTCAAGTGATAACAAAGGCAGACATTGAAAATTTCCGGCCACATATTAATAATCATAGTTGGAATTGAGGTAGATCTTGTCTGCCCTTGGTGGGGACAGAGGGCAGACAGTCTCTGAAGTTGTTTTGATATCACCCATTTGTGTTGCTAGTCACATGTCATGATGAAGTGGGCAGAGGGTTGATAGGAAGAAGAGTCAAAAGAAAGAGCTGATCTATTAGCCTGATAAGGCAGAAGTTTTCTTAAGTGTCACATACTTAAAGCTACCCAGACTGAGCAAGGAAAGCCTGAAATAAAATGTCTAAATATATTGAAAACTGGGCTGACATTATTATTTCTCACTATGGTGTTTATTTTCATCTTTTTATTTCCTTGTGAGCTTGCAATTGACCCTTTCCCAGTTTTTAGTGCATACCAGTGAGAATGGAGATGCAACATTATTACTATTCATTGTTCTCTCAATGGAAAATTGGATGAATACTCTGTTGTATGTTTACAATAGTTTTCAAAAAGATCTAAACACAATTTCTGATAGTGCTGAGTATGGCAATAA
This sequence comes from Acanthosepion lycidas, assembly GCA_963932145.1. Lineage (NCBI taxonomy): Eukaryota > Metazoa > Mollusca > Cephalopoda > Sepiida > Sepiidae > Acanthosepion > Acanthosepion lycidas. The sequence goes on along the minus strand of OZ010614.1, from coordinate 31,888,409 downwards.
ACTACATCTGGCAACAAGACCTCTGATCAATAGATTAGAGGTATTGCAGAGTGTGAAATTACCTTTTAATTGCTATTGTTCCGAGGTCCACAATGACCTGGGGTGGTAACACCTGTTAGGGTCCAAGCTATGGGAAAATATTAAACCCCCAAACAAAAATCAAAACTCTAGGAAAATATAAAATACATTAAAAATACAAGCAATGCATTTTTTTAAATCAGTATCTCCCTATGCAAGGCCGCTAAGACACAAGTGGTTACAGGGTGTGAAAGAATTAAAAAAAGAAACATTAATAATGAAGAAGAGGAAAGAGTACTCAGTAGGACAGTAGATAATGATTGACATTGCATTTAAATTTTGTCCAGAAATCATGTTGCCAGAAGGGAGTTCTATAAGTGAGAAGTGTGAGAAAAAAATTGTTAAAATAGAATTTATGGTTGCGTATAGCCAGCTCAAATGTAAATTGATTATAAAAAAATTACCAACAATATATTTTTGTAGCATAATTAACAGCAATACATTTTTATTACAAAGAAATTACCAGCAATACATTTTTGTAGGATAATTACCAGCAATACATTTTTGTAGCATAATTAACAGCAAAACATTTTCAAAAAAAAGAAATTGCCAGCAATACATTTTTATAAAAAAGAAATTACCAGCAAAATATTTTTGTAGCATAATTATCAGCAATACATTTTTATAAAAAAGAAATTACCAGCAATACATTTTATAAAAAAGAAATTAACTGTAATACATCTTTGTAACATAATTACCAGCAATACATTTTTATAAAAAAGAAATTACTAGCAATACATTTTTATAAAAAAAGAAATTACCAGCAATACATTTTTGTAGCATAATTACCAGAAAAACATTTTCATAAAATAGAAATTGCCAGCAATACATTTTTATAGCATAATTACCTGCAATACATTTTTATAAAAAAGAAATTACCAGCAATACATTTTTATAAAAAAGAAATTACCAGCAATACATTTTTATAGAAAAGAAATTACCAGCAATACATTTTTATAAAAAAGAAATTACCAGCAATACATTTTTATAAAAAAGAAATTACCAGCAATACATTTTTATAGAAAAGAAATTACCAGCAATACATTTTTATAAAAAAGAAATTACCAGCAATACATTTTTATAAAAAAGAAATTACCAGCAATACATTTTTATAAAAAAGAAATTACCAGCAATACATTTTTATAGAAAAGAAATTACCAGCAATACATTTTTATAAAAAAGAAATTACCAGCAATACATTTTTATAAAAAAGAAATTACCAGCAATACATTTTTATAGAAAAGAAATTACCAGCAATACATTTTTATAAAAAAGAAATTACCAGCAATACATTTTTATAAAAAAGAAATTACCAGCAATACATTTTTATAAAAAAGAAATTACCAGCAATACATTTTTATAAAAAAGAAATTACCAGCAATACATTTTTATAGAAAAGAAATTACCAGCAATACATTTTTATAAAAAAGAAATTACCAGCAATACATTTTTATAAAAAAGAAATTACCAGCAATACATTTTTATAAAAAAGAAATTACCAGCAATACATTTTTATAAAAAAGAAATTACCAGCAATACATTTTTATAGAAAAGAAATTACCAGTAATACATTTTTATAAAAAAGAAATTACCAGCAATACATTTTTATAAAAAAGAAATTACCAGCAATACATTTTTATAAAAAAGAAATTACCAGCAATACATTTTTATAAAAAAGAAATTACCAGCAATACATTTTTATAAAAAAGAAATTACCAGCAATACATTTTTATAAAAAAGAAATTACCAGCAATACATTTTTATAAAAAAGAAATTACCAGCAATACATTTTTATAAAAAAGAAATTACCAGCAATACATTTTTATAAAAAAGAAATTACCAGCAATACATTTTTATAGAAAAGAAATTACCAGCAATACATTTTTATAAAAAAGAAATTACCAGCAATACATTTTTATAAAAAAGAAATTACCAGCAATACATTTTTATAAAAAAGAAATTACCAGCAATACATTTTTATAAAAAAGAAATTACCAGCAATACATTTTTATAAAAAAGAAATTACCAGCAATACATTTTTATAAAAAAGAAATTACCAGCAATACATTTTTATAAAAAAGAAATTACCAGCAATACATTTTTATAAAAAAGAAATTACCAGCAATACATTTTTATAGAAAAGAAATTACCAGCAATACATTTTTATAAAAAAGAAATTACCAGCAATACATTTTTATAAAAAAGAAATTACCAGCAATACATTTTTATAAAAAAGAAATTACCAGCAATACATTTTTATAAAAAAGAAATTACCAGCAATACATTTTTATAGAAAAGAAATTACCAGCAATACATTTTTATAAAAAAGAAATTACCAGCAATACATTTTTATAAAAAAGAAATTACCAGCAATACATTTTTATAAAAAAGAAATTACCAGCAATACATTTTTATAGAAAAGAAATTACCAGCAATACATTTTATAAAAAAGAAATTAACTGTAATACATCTTTGTAACATAATTACCAGCAATACATTTTTATAAAAAAGAAATTACCAGCAATACATTTTTATAAAAAAGAAATTACCAGCAATACATTTTTATAGAAAAGAAATTACCAGCAATACATTTTATAAAAAAGAAATTAACTGTAATACATCTTTGTAACATAATTACCAGCAATACATTTTTATAAAAAAGAAATTACTAGCAATACATTTTTATAAAAAAAGAAATTACCAGCAATACATTTTTGTAGCATAATTACCAGAAAAACATTTTCATAAAATAGAAATTGCCAGCAATACATTTTTATAGCATAATTACCTGCAATACATTTTTATAAAAAAGAAATTACCAGCAATACATTTTTATAAAAAAGAAATTACCAGCAATACATTTTTATAGAAAAGAAATTACCAGCAATACATTTTTATAAAAAAGAAATTACCAGCAATACATTTTTATAAAAAAGAAATTACCAGCAATACATTTTTATAGAAAAGAAATTACCAGCAATACATTTTTATAAAAAAGAAATTACCAGCAATACATTTTTATAAAAAAGAAATTACCAGCAATACATTTTTATAAAAAAGAAATTACCAGCAATACATTTTTATAAAAAAGAAATTACCAGCAATACATTTTTATAGAAAAGAAATTACCAGCAATACATTTTTATAAAAAAGAAATTACCAGCAATACATTTTTATAAAAAAGAAATTACCAGCAATACATTTTTATAAAAAAGAAATTACCAGCAATACATTTTTATAAAAAAGAAATTACCAGCAATACATTTTTATAGAAAAGAAATTACCAGTAATACATTTTTATAAAAAAGAAATTACCAGCAATACATTTTTATAAAAAAGAAATTACCAGCAATACATTTTTATAAAAAAGAAATTACCAGCAATACATTTTTATAAAAAAGAAATTACCAGCAATACATTTTTATAAAAAAGAAATTACCAGCAATACATTTTTATAAAAAAGAAATTACCAGCAATACATTTTTATAAAAAAGAAATTACCAGCAATACATTTTTATAAAAAAGAAATTACCAGCAATACATTTTTATAAAAAAGAAATTACCAGCAATACATTTTTATAGAAAAGAAATTACCAGCAATACATTTTTATAAAAAAGAAATTACCAGCAATACATTTTTATAAAAAAGAAATTACCAGCAATACATTTTTATAAAAAAGAAATTACCAGCAATACATTTTTATAAAAAAGAAATTACCAGCAATACATTTTTATAAAAAAGAAATTACCAGCAATACATTTTTATAAAAAAGAAATTACCAGCAATACATTTTTATAAAAAAGAAATTACCAGCAATACATTTTTATAGAAAAGAAATTACCAGCAATACATTTTTATAAAAAAGAAATTACCAGCAATACATTTTTATAAAAAAGAAATTACCAGCAATACATTTTTATAAAAAAGAAATTACCAGCAATACATTTTTATAAAAAAGAAATTACCAGCAATACATTTTTATAGAAAAGAAATTACCAGCAATACATTTTTATAAAAAAGAAATTACCAGCAATACATTTTTATAAAAAAGAAATTACCAGCAATACATTTTTATAAAAAAGAAATTACCAGCAATACATTTTTATAAAAAAGAAATTACCAGCAATACATTTTTATAAAAAAGAAATTACCAGCAATACATTTTTATAAAAAAGAAATTACCAGCAATACATTTTTATAAAAAAGAAATTACCAGCAATACATTTTTATAAAAAAGAAATTACCAGCAATACATTTTTATAGAAAAGAAATTACCAGCAATACATTTTTATAAAAAAGAAATTACCAGCAATACATTTTTATAAAAAAGAAATTACCAGCAATACATTTTTATAAAAAAGAAATTACCAGCAATACATTTTTATAAAAAAGAAATTACCAGCAATACATTTTTATAGAAAAGAAATTACCAGCAATACATTTTTATAAAAAAGAAATTACCAGCAATACATTTTTATAAAAAAGAAATTACCAGCAATACATTTTTATAGAAAAGAAATTACCAGTAATACATTTTTATAAAAAAGAAATTACCAGCAATACATTTTTATAAAAAAGAAATTACCAGCAATACATTTTTATAAAAAAGAAATTACCAGCAATACATTTTTATAAAAAAGAAATTACCAGCAATACATTTTTATAAAAAAGAAATTACCAGCAATACATTTTTATAGAAAAGAAATTACCAGCAATACATTTTTATAAAAAAGAAATTACCAGCAATACATTTTTATAAAAAAGAAATTACCAGCAATACATTTTTATAAAAAAGAAATTACCAGCAATACATTTTTATAGAAAAGAAATTACCAGTAATACATTTTTATAGAAAAGAAATTACCAGTAATATATCTTTGTAACATAATTACCAGCAATACATTTTTATAGAAAAAGAAATTAACAGCAATACATTTTTGTAGCATAATTACCAGAAAAACATTTTCATAAAAAAGAAATTGCCAGCAATACATTTTTATAGGAAAGAAATTACCAGCAATACATTTTTGTAGTATAATTACCAGAAAAACATTTTCATAAAAAAGAAATTACCAGTAATACATTTTTGTAACATAATTACCAGCAATACATTTTTTTATAGCAAATGACAATTAATACAGCACTAAAAAAGTATAAAAATACATTTTATCATCTACAAACTATATATCTAAAATATGCTTCCTTGAAAGTATAAAATTATGTACAAAATATTTGTAGCTGAAGCTATAAAATTGCATACAAAATATTTAGATTTAAACATGGAGGTTAATATGTCTCTAAACAAAATCAATCAATCAACAAATTCTGAATCTTGTGAGCTTGGATTTCATGGTCATTACTTTTACATTTTCAGTCAGGGAAGCTTTGATGATTAAATGAAACATGAATCAGTAGTCACTTTGCCATCCCTTACTCTAAGATTAGCAGTAAAATAAAAAATCTCTTGACTCAGTAACTGTAAAAAGAACGACATATGTAATCTGAGATCAGGGGGGTAATTTCAGATCAACTTTGTCTGATAAATGAATATCCATGAAACCCTTGGTTGTTTGGCTTCTTTCCCAAACTTTGTCATAACAGCCACCGTTTATGTCCTGTGTGAACTAGGTTGTATCCCCAGGAAAGAAAATAAGTTTCTACATAAGACTTAACCTTGAAACCTGTTCATCTATTAATAAGTGTTTACTTTTATTTGTAGTTAGATAAAAGAAGTTTGTCCATCTATTAGTTTTTCATTTGCTTTTAGACAGAGGATTGTCTTCCTTTGATGGGAAACAAAGAATTTTTACTGTCTCTTTTTGTTTTTACTGAATTCTATCTACTGCTGGACAATTTCAACACAGATGAAGAAGAGATTTGAAACGAAAAAAAGTGTGGTTCTACAGAAGGATGCCAAGTATATCATGGGCCAAACATGTGAGCAACGTCAAAATTTTAGTGAAAATAAAATCAAAAAGGACACTTATGCTTTTTTTTTTTCTTTTTTTTTTTTTAATGCCACCAGTATGCAGGAGGTTACAGAGAGTGAAAGTAAGAGAAAAAAAAATGTGTATATTAAGGATTGAGGAAAGAATAAAAGATGAACAGGATTCAAAAAGACAGAAGATGGTGATTGACATTGCATTTAAATTTTTGAAGATTGTAGTTTTCAGGAAAGCAAGTAAACAGAAGCAAGTTCCACAGGCAGAAATTGAAAAGAAACTGTTGGAGTAGAAGTGGTGGTTACATATAACTATTTAAACAGTAAAAGGATGGGACCTAGATTCCAATCTAGTAGTACACTTAAATTCATGTATTTGTGGCACCAGGGGGAAAAAAGCGTTACAATGAAAATACTTGTAGAAAAGACAGTGGGAAGCCTCGTCACATGAGTGAGAAAGTGACTGATGTCAAGATGACAAGTCAGGATTGATTACATTTCTTCTTTTCTTTTTATGTGTCCCTTCAGAATGTAGGTGATCATGGGTTTCCACTTCCCCCTATCACTTTTAGCTCTTAATAAGTTTTGTCCCTTTGCTACATCCCCTAGACCATGTTCTCTCATCCACCTGTTTAAGCCCGCTAGGTGTGTCATGCTTTGCTTTCCTTTGTCTCTCTTTCTCTCTATTTGACCTGTGAGTATCAGATTCTCCAAGCCCTCCCTTCTCTTTACGTGTCCCAGAAATTTCAGCTGCCTCTTCCTGATGTTAAGTATAAGCTTCCTCCTTGTGTGCATCCTCTCCAAAACTTCATCGTTGCTCATATGCTTGGTCCATGACATTCTTATCATCCTTCTGTAGAACCATACCTCCATCACCCAAGCCTCTTCTTCATCTTTGAGGAGGTCGTCCAACATTCACTGCTGTAAAGGAGGACAGATGTAGCAGTTCAGTACTCTTTTCTTTGTTACCAAAGAAATCCTTCTGTCTTGTAATACTCTGCCTAGCTTTTGGAATGCATCTTTGGCCATCCCTATACGTCTTCGGATCTCAGCATTGCACTTGCTGTCCTCTGTCAAAATACTTCCCAGATATTTAAATTTCTGTACCTGTTTCATTTTAGTATCCCCAAACTGTAAATCGCATTTTGGGTCATCCTTTTACTGATCACCATGCATTCTATCTTTTTGGAGTTTATGCTTAGTCTTTTCTTCTTGCTCTCCTTAGCTACCTTCTGTAGGAGGTTTTTTTAATTTCTTTTCCATGTCTGCTATCAGTACTGTGTCATCTGCATATCTTATATTGTTAAGATAGTGGCTGCCAATGATGAATCCTGGTAAGATTTCCAGTTCTCTCAGAATTGCCTTGCTGTATAGGTTGAATGTCTGGTAAGAAGACACATCCTTGCCTTATGCCCTTTTCTATTTTTGTATATCTGCTGAACTCATTCTCTATGCACATGCATGTCATTTGCTGCCAGTATAGGTTCTTGATTATTCTAATATCTTTCCCAAATATACTAAGGTTGCTGAGCAGTAACTACAGATCTTTGTGGCATACTTTGTTGAATGCCTTTGCGTAGTCTATAAAACGCAGGTACATGTTGTTCTGCATCTGTATTGCTCTTTCTGATAACATTCTGAGCATGAATATCATGTTCCTTGTTCTGGTGTCCAAAACTGTGAAGGTTGGAGCTGGTGGGACTAAAGAATGTAGTTTGTCTGAACACTTTCCATGGAAATAGTGATAGAGCAGCGAGAAACATCCACAAGGAAAGGAGACACGTTTTAAACTTTATCAAGAGAAGAAAGTGAAGACTGGGCAGCTCCTGCTCGTATATGGTAGCAGTAATCCATTTTCAACCTGATCTATCTTGGAAAGATCGAGAATAGCAGGAGGAGTCAGGTAATTACTAGAGTGCTACAGGTTGGGCTGTGAAGCGAACCTTGCAAGCATTGATTGCTTAGGCCTTGGAAGACTGGCTGTTACCAGCTACTTTCAGGGACCTACCCATTAGGAAGAATTTTATATTTAAGAAAACTCTTCCAGTGATTCCATAACTAGATAACTGGTGCAGTAACCCTTTATGTCACACCTTGTCAAAGGCCTTTGAAATATCATGATCATCACTGAGATATATTTGCTGTCTAGTGCCTCACTGATTCTGTGAGTAATGGCAGTTAGGATATCTATCAGCAATGGACTGAGGCAATCGAAACCCATACTGTTTGTCACTCAGGAGATTGTCTCTGTTGAGGTGATCAATAATTTTCTTGTTGATTATAGTGTCAAAAAGTTTGCTAATGACACTGAGGAGGCTGATGAGTCTATACTGCATTTTCTAGAACTTTTTTGAAGTGATTGTGGGCAGCTCTGAATGTTGCAAATGTTCATTCCTTGTGATAGATACTGTAGTAGTTGTTATAGTGAGCTATGGCTGCAGCACATTCATGGATGAACTGGGGCTGACTGTTTAGTTTTTACTGTAATTTTTTCTGAGTATAAAACTCACCATTCCAGAAAGAATCCATTCCAAGAAGAGGGCAGCAGACTTGGAGGCAGTATGTTTTGATTAACTCAATGTAAGTTCACTTCCATTGGGTTCATTAAAAAAAAAGAATGAAATGGAAAATATGTTTTATTGATAAAGCATTATTTGATTACAGAGGAAAAGAAAATAATCTGCAAACTCACCCCAGGATATAAAACTGTTGCAGATAACCTCTTTTAGCAACAGTTGCAGTCAGTCTTGCAATAGCAGCAGCAGCAGATCTGGTTGCTATGACTTCCAAATCAGCCAATCATTATACAGATTGCAGACCAAATTCAAAGAGTATAGTGTCTGCATTGCACTTGTGCAAAGCTGATGCACTTTCATTGTGTAAGTTTCAAGGAGCATTTGCAGCAATGCCAGCATACAGGTCATTGCTAAAATCATTCATATCATGTTCCAATTGTGGGTGGAAATGTACAAACAAGGTGGAGAAAGTCAGATGTGGGGTACCTTATATTTGATGGTATATCTTCCCGTAATATTAGAATTTCATAAATTTTTTATAAATCCATGAAAAGCAACTTCTTTTGAACTGTGCCGAAGAGAATATTAATGATATTCCAGTAAACTTTAAAATAACATCTGATGAGTTTTTTCTTAATGTTCTCTCCTGAAATGTGTGGGAGGTCTTATACACCATCAGATAAAGTAGCTATTGAATAATTGATTATAATTTAGGCAGATTTGTTTCATATTCTGATGCCTTAAAAAGATTCATTTTCTTGCCCTCTTTTTAAACTCAATGTCCTTTCTGAACATAAGTAATTATGGCTCTCCACAAATACTTTTTTTTTTTTAAATTATATATGAATATCTATGCTTTCTTTGAAAAGATAGTGCAGTAGTTTCCTGTTGCCTTCTTCACAGTCTGGAATTCAGAGTTTTCCTTCTCTTAGACTGGTTATTATTCATGGTTAGAGAGCACAGTCTACCATGCTTTTTAACCCTTAAATATAGGGAGAAGAGACTGATTCATGCTTTTCTGATAGGCATAAATGCAAAAGTGAACTTGTCCAGAATTTGAACTTGGCTTGTGAGTTCCATTTTCTCTGTTGGTAACTGTCACACCTTTTAAGAATGTAAAAACCAGCAGCACTAAAACTACAAACCATTAGTATTTTGTTCACTTGTATGTTTTTATCTTAATTTCAGTTGCTTTTTATAGTGTCGAGGAACGGTGGAGTAATGGATATTGGCTCAGATAGAGGAATCGGAGAGCCAAGTTCGAATTCACTTGAATCCATTACATTCACTTACGTGTTAATAATCTTGGGAAAGGTTTGAATCCTCTTCTTCTCTCACCAGCTATGAGTAAATAGCAGGACAGACTGTGATCCGTAGCTTTGGGTGGCAACTGGTCTACCGCAGAAAGAAATGGCAACCTACTGTGGGAAAAAATCTACCTCGTCAATCATGTATCGAAAGATACATGATCGCCTATGCGTGTATCACATATGGTACATAACTGACTTCTCAACCATTAACAAGCAATATAAATTGGAAGTAAAGAGCAATCTCTCAGCTAAACTCTAACTTACATCTTTTTTTTTTTTACATCAAGATGCCTTTCTTAGATGATAGAAAATAAGCTGTTTGAGCTTTTTAAAAAAGCCAACAGTTTCAAAAAATAATACCTAACCATATTTACTTCATTCCAAGAACTGGTACTCTTTGGAATTGTTTCCTGCATGGATGCATTCCTTAAAAAACATTTTAACCATAAAATCATGTGCTATTTTCTTTCAGAATGTAGCAGCAATGGCTCTCCATAACTTCTAATTTTTTGTTTTTCTTAGTAACTTTTAACCCTTTGCCATCCTTCAATGTGCATGTTTGGCCATAATCTTTGTTAGCTGTGTACTTTTTTTTCTTTTGATCTGCTATGAACATCGCAATAAATTTAAACATAAAGAAACGATTAACATGGTAAAATAAGGCAAGATGACCTGTTCTGTTAATTCTGTTATCTTGAAGAACAGAACACCTTTTTCATGATCATGATAAATGCTATTATTTTATTTCTTTTCCTCTCTTCATGGAATGAGTGGGCAGATTTGTCTGAATCTTTCACAATCTGTAATTCAGAACATTGAAATGTCCAAATAAAGACAACAAAAAATATTAAACAAATCTAAAATAAAGAATTCTAAATGGCTGAAAATAAAATATCTAGGAAATCGGCCTGGTATTTTTGGGTGAGTATTTAGCAGAAAATTCTCTGACAAAACAATTTAATGATTATATAACACAAAATGATTCATATATATATATATATATATATATATATATATATATATATATATATATTAATCACTATCACCCCCAAGCAAGGCAGTACAGTTACTTGTATGTAAGGGGTTAGAGTGTGGGGGAATTAGGAACAGAATCATTGGTAATGAAGAGAAAGAGAAAAGAGCAATCAGATGGACATTAGATAGAAATAGACATTGCATTAAAATTTTTGCAGATTAAAATTGGCTGGAAAGTATGGAGCTAGGAGAGAGTTGCACAAATGAGTAGTGTGAGATAAGAAACTGTTAGCGTAGAAGTTATGGCTACATCTAGTTAGCTCAACTGTAAATTGATGAGATCTCACCGTCAATCTAGTATTGTGCTCAAATTCATACAGTGTAGGTACCATAACGAAGAGCACATCTGTACAATTACCATGAAAGTATAATTATTATTATTAGATACAATTTATTTAAGTAAATTAAATGGTCTGTTTTTTAATTAAACGGTATTAATTACATTTACTGGCCTGAATGTTTGAGAAATTTCTTAGAAAATACACATTCTCCAACAGGAATTGAACCTATATTCCTATGCAGAAACCGTGACCTGATGTGCTATACTATTTAGCTAGAGAGAAGCATCTGGTTAGCAAAGTTCAAATTACTGCTTTTAAACACAATCTTTGATGATTTATCTCAGTTGATTATATCTGCTCACAACGTAAACAATGACAACATATAATGAAATAGATTAAGTCTGACAATTATATATATATATATATATATATATATATATATATATATATATATATATATATATATATATAGTTTTATAATATGCTATATTTTGGTTTAAGTGCTCAATATCAAGGATAGAGCTTATGTAAAAATAAAAGTAGACATTAAAGTCAACACCCAGTAGCAACAGCCCGTTTCATACTTAAATGCAATTGTCAGGCCAAGACAATTGTGTTTAAGCATGCAATAGACTTGCTGCTGGGTGTTGACCTCAATGGCCTCTTTTATTATTTATTTATTTATTTATATATATATATATATATATATATATATTCTGGCTTATAGCTTTCCAGTAAACTTTGATTTTTCAAAATTTAAATTCAATATCAGTCATTATTTCTTGTCTTAATTCTTGTTCTTTTATCACTTTTCCTCTTTAATAATGTTTTCTGTTAAGTTCTATTCTATCAACAATATTTGTTACCCAGAATAGGGATTGAACTTATATCCTCCTGGTTATAAAAATTAATGCTTTTTTGGATTAACCTGTCTCCGCTGCTGGTTCAGATGGGTTCAGCTCAATTCATGCTAGTTGTTTTACTCTAGTGGAAAAACACTTTCAGTTGCCTGGTGAATTCTTGTCAAACTGAATCAGGAGTGGACAGACTTTCTGTTAGCTGGATAATATCACTGGAAGAATTTGCCCTGGAACATGTTGTTTTTAGCAAAATATGCATTTCAAAGCTAAACAAAGTACTAAAAATTATGTAAATTTCATTAGGAGCAAAGAAAAAAGTTCTGAATTGCTATGCAATTTCAATCCTCTTGTACGACAGTGAATGCTGGACAATCTCCCAACAGATGTAGAAGAAACTGGAAGCAACAGAAATGTGTTTCTACAGAAGAATAATGAGAATTCCATGGACAGAGCAAGGAAGTAAATTGAGAGACAAAAAATGGGAACAAAAAGAAAACTTGTAATCATAATGAGATATCAGAAATTTTTTTGACAAATGATGAGAAAGGAAGGTTTAGAAAACTTAACACTCACAAAGCATATCAAGGGCAAATGAGATAGGGGAAGATAACAGGCTACCTACCTGATGGCTTTGTGTGGATGGGTGTTGGAACTTGAGTTTTGGCAAAGAGAGAAACATTGCTAAGGGCCACAAGAGATACAAGGTTTGGGAGAGCCATGATTGCCCACATTCTTAAGGGAAATAGTACATTTAAGAATATAAATTTAATTCATTCAGATGAAGATGTTTTGAAGATGCACTGATGTCTGAGTCCTCCTATGACTAATATATGACCAGGTTATTTCAATATATCCATTTTTCTTATGAAATTAGTACTGGAAAATGTAGGATATATAAATTATAAAAAAGACTAAGTTGAAGTTAGTTAAAATTTAATTTCTATATTGATACAGTTAAAGTAAAAATCAAGTGTTCAGTTCACATACCTAACATCAATCATGTTTTTGTTTTGTGAAATAAGATTCTTTTTCTGATGATGCCACATCATCTCTGAAAAATATGTCAAAAAATATTTTCAAAATTGTCTTAGATATTTTCAGTGTGTGTGTATATATATATATATATATATATATATATATATATATATGTTTCAGAATAAACTATGGGTGGACTCTGTGTGTGTTGCACAAACAAATACGCCTGGGCAGGTGTTTGTAACAAGGATTGGCTAGGTAGAGAATAGAAAAGATCCTTACATATTTTTAATGTCTTAGAAACTGCAAAGGTTGAAACAGTACCTATAGAAAAATATCTGCTTTGGTTATTATCTTTATTAATTACTAAGAAGGAAATAAAAAAGATCCTTGCAGATGTGTTATTTAATGTCTTGAGGAAGGCAAAGATTAAAAGACTACATCTAGGAAAATCTCTGCTTTGGTTATTGTTGTATAAGAGTAAGTGTCGTTGCTGACTGTGGTTTGAAACTAGATCACCAGTGAGTAACATAAGCGATTCCATTATTAAGTAGATCATGTGATCATAAAGGAAGTGAATAAATAGGAAGTAGTATAATGCACTATACATTCACTGTTCATTCTTCTTGGTGATTACTACTTGAATAAGTATTACTAGTGCTGATATTATTGGAAGGCGTTACTACTAGTACCGGTGTCTATGAAGCCTCGAATATAACAAGCATTTTTGGAAGTGATAATGAGCTTTTGCTTGATGTAACAAAAATGAGAAGTGAAGCTGTCCAACATTATAAAAGTGGCGATGAGGATTCTCAAGGAATCATAAAAGTTATTATCTTTATTAATTACTAAGAAGGGAATAGAAAAGATCCTTGCAAATGTGTTATTTAATGTCTTGAGGAAGGCAAAGATTAAAAGTCTACATCTAGGACAATCTCTGCTTTGGTTATTATTTTGTTAATTACTAAGAAGGAATTAGAACAGATCCTTTCATGTGTTATTTAATATCTTAAGGAAGGCAAAGATTAAAATACCACATCTAGGAAAATCTCTGCTTTGGTAATTATCTATATTAATTAGTATGAATAGTAATGACATTTAGAAAAAAAACCTGTGCATACTATAAGTTAATGTTACTAGTTTCCAATAAACTGAGTGTCTTTTCCACTTTTCCTTTAATATATTGATCATTCATTTCTTATAAATTGACTGGGTTATGAGTTTTTCCAGATTTATCCATTGTCGACAGTCTCTATTCTTTCTTTCTCCCTTAAATTGATTTGAGTCCTTTTGTTACTCTTCTTTTAACCTCTTCAGATCCCCTTCCTGTTACCCACATTCTCCTATGTGTTTCCACAACCCTAATCCTGTTATTCAACCTTCACTTGAACTCTTTCAATTTAGCATCAACCTTTTCAACATAGAAAACTAGCCTTCTCCACTTTTGTAATTTCTGACGTTCCTGCCATCATTGATTACTTTTTTTTCATCAAATCTATTCTCATCTTCCCAGTATGACTGAAATGACCATCTGGGATAACTATACCCACTCTAGATTTTGACTATTAGCTCCACCTTCCCATATCTTGGGTTGCTACCCTCACACCAAATTAAATCTCCTCAATATTGATTACTAATGTATTTCAGCATTGATTTTTTTTTCACCTCTGTAGGTTTATTGAAAATACACCTCCACAAATTTTCATTATACCTCACCAACTCCACCTTCATAGAAAATACAATTGCTTTGTTTTTTTATTGTAAAATTCCCCTCTTATGTCCGTCCCAGTAGCATGCATAGAGTGCAGAGGGTGCAACAGACCTGGGCATCCATATCGGGGGGGTGGAGGTGGTGTGGTTGAGCATCCAATCAAAGAGTGAAATAAAAATTTAATTTTTGAAATTATCTCTGTTAACTTTGTTGTACAAGTGCCCTAAAGTCCAACACCCTGGTGTGAATGTGGATCCATGTTTTGAAAAGTGAGACTGGAGTAACCCCCCCCCACACACACACACACATACACACACTTGAGCCTTAGTGGTATACAATCAAGGAGTTGGTCCCTGGCATCACCAAACCTCAGCATGTCACTGGTCCGTCCTTATTTCCTCAAGTTCTAAGACATTATCCAAAGCCAGAATTGATTTATTTCTAAGTTTGCACATCACTCTACTCAAACCATTTTCGGACTGCACTAATCATGCAGGAGATTGGTCCTCCTGCATATCATTTCCCTTCATGAGTGTTTTTATTTCTG
Organism: Acanthosepion lycidas; assembly: GCA_963932145.1. Classification (NCBI taxonomy): domain Eukaryota; kingdom Metazoa; phylum Mollusca; class Cephalopoda; order Sepiida; family Sepiidae; genus Acanthosepion; species Acanthosepion lycidas. The sequence goes on along the minus strand of OZ010614.1, from coordinate 31,873,154 downwards.
ATCCCACTTAACAGATTGTTTACAAAGCCCTTGCTTCTATTCACCCAAATCTCCCTTCTGCAAAAGCCATGTCCCTCCAAGATGAAGGCAATCATGGTTCTCCATAGATTGCTTTTCTTTACTATCTATGAATTTCCATCATTTCTTGGGAAAAGTAATGGAGTGGATTCCTGTTGGTTTTTCCACAATTTTGAATTCAGTCACTTTTCTCTTTGACTGGCTACCACCCTAAGTAGATATGAATTTATAGCTGAGGGAAGAAGAGATGAATTCGTGCATGACTCAAAGATATTTGTGCAAAAGTGAATGCAATAGCATGCATTTCACACTTGTACCCCCCAGGCCTCTTGCTTTTCAGTCAACTTTGATCATCAAAAATTTAAATGCAATATCAAACATTATCTTCTGTCTTCTTAATTCCTGTTCCATCTCCTTAATAATGTCTTTCATCTTTGTATATTCTTTCACACTCAGTAACCCCTTGCATCTTAATGGCTTTATTACCTTACCTGGGGGAGTGGGAAATAATTAAAAAGTAAAAAAAAAAGTAGGCAAGGATGGTATTTGAACTTGACCTGCCATTGTCACTTTCTGCACCAGTAACTATGCTCTCTGTATATTTTCAGCCATATCTAGAATACCACAAGCAAATAAATTTCTACAATACCACAAGCAAATACATTTATATTTTCAGCCACATCTACAATACAGCAAACAAATACATTTATTTTTTCAGCCATATCTACAACACCGAAAACAAATACATTTATATTTTCAGCCATATCTATGATACAAATACATTTTTTTTTTAGTCATTTCCCCTCAAGCAAGGTCAGAATGTCACCAGCATGCAGGAGGTTACAGAGAATGAAAATGAGAGAAAAAACTGGGTATAGCTGGGATTGAGGAAAGAATAAAAGATGAACAAGATTCAAAAAGACAGAAGATGACAATTGTCATTACATTGAAATTTTTTGAAGATTGTAGTTTTTGAGAAAGCAAGTGAGTTCCACAGGCAGAAAGTGCGAGAAGAGTAGAAGTGGTGGTAGCATATAACTATTTCAACAGTAAAAGGGTGGGACCTAGATACGAATCTAGTAGCATGCTTAAATTCACATATTCGTGGCATCACGGGGAAAAAGCTCATCAGAGCAGTTGCCATGAAAATATTTGTAGAAAAGATAGCGGTAAGCCTCATCAGATCATTGAGAAAGGGACTGAAGTTGAGATGCCAGGTCAAGATTGATTACTTTGCAGATTCTTCTTTGGATTTTGTCAAGAACCTCAAGATAAATAGCAGGAGCACCAGACCAGATATAACAACAGTATTCAATGCACAAATGAATGGTAAATTTGTAAATGTGTAAGATGGACTCTGACAAGAAAAACCTGGCTCAACACAGTGACCCAACTTTTCTTGCAATAGATGCAGCTATTGATTCAATGTAGTCGTTTCATTTCAAGTCAATTGAGAACGTGAGTCCAAGAAGATGCTGTGTATTGCTCTCTATGAGTCTAGAATCAGCCACGTTGATAATGGGCAGGAAAATAAATATTCCAAATATACATTGCTCAACCTGGGGATTGAACTCACAATTTCTATGTCAACCAAATTCACAAACTAACACTGTAATCCATTAGGCTGTTGTTCCATGGGCAGTATGTACTTGAGCTCAGTAAATACAAAGCAAACAATAACTGAACAGTACAAAAAATAAGAACTAGATGAGATATCCCTTGACATGGGAAGCAGAACAAGAACTGTTTACCCCCCCTAGATTAAATAAGATGTTCAGTTCAGAATTCTCTGTAGGTTATTGAAATTGACATATTCCTGATGAAGGCCAGAGTGCACAACAGCTGAAATGTGATAACAAGAACAATAGTCCACATGCAGTAAATTGTGTAAATAATGATATCACTTCATTCCAGAAATTCAGACAAATTTGTTACATTTACTTTTGGGCAAATACTTGTGACAAAAGTATAAATCCATTTCTTTTTCTCTCCATCTATGTGTTAAGTAGTAGGGCAGACTGGTCTGGTAGATTGAAAACTCTGAATTCAAAACTGGTTTAAGCATAAAGTTTAGCAACTCTGTCCCTTAAATCCTACTTGCTATGAAAACTGCATCCACAATGCCTTCTTTATGTGCCATGTCCCCTCAGGGCATAGGTGATCATGGCTCTCCACAACTCCCTGTCCCTTGTAGCTCTTAATAAATTTTGTCTTTCTGTTATTTCTCCTAAACCCTGCCCGCCATCCATTTACTCATGCTCACAAAAGGAGTGATCCGATTTCTCTGGTTGGAAGGTGTGTCAGGGGCTGAAATTCATTGGAGGCTTTTAACACAATATAGTGACAGTGCACTGCCATATAGAAGTGTGTATGGGTGGATCGAGAAGTTTAAAAGTTGCTGGACACGTGTGATGCACGAAGCAAGAGCAGGCTATCTGTCAACCTCCACTACTGATGAAAAGATTCAGCAAGCTTGGTAATGGCAAAGTGGTGAGTTATCATTGATGAGGTAATATGTTCTCTGCAGATTTGAATCACTGCTCTTTGTTCCTCCTTGGTGCACACTGCTAGCAGAGTGGCCATGTTTATACTGTAAAGGCAGCAAGAAAACTGGCATAACCAGGCTCAAACTTTGATCACATGACCTACATGAGCAGAAGGCTGTGTTACAAACCTAAAGGTATGTTATGGTGAAAGTGTAGATAATTTTTGACTTACTCTCATAAATACCTGAAGGAAATGTGAAAAATCTGTATAAATTGGGCTATTAGGAAATTATACCTAAATAGAAAATCTTTTGCCTCATGTAATGCTTAACAAGTTTGTGTTGTAGATAATTACTATTGATTAGTGAGTTTGATCCTCACTGGGTGCCTCATGCTTGTAGCCTTATGCAAAAAGAAAGCTTAGTAAATACCTGAAGGAAATGAAAAAGACTGTAGAGATTGGGTTATAAAGAAATTATACATGATAGATCTGTTGTAGCATAATGGTTAACAAACTAGTTTTTCAGATCCTGAGGAGTGAGTTTGGTCCTTTCTAGGTGACTTATAGTTATGGTGTTATGCCAGAATTAAGCAAAGCATGGTAATTTAATTTACAACTAGTGCATCCACAGCAGTGAAGGTTTTAAGCTAAAATCCATATCATCATTGTATTTATTACAACTTATTTTCATTGTTTGGACTGTTGTCCTCATCTTTATTGTGATATTCATGATGTTTCAGCCATTGTATGATCTAACCTTTTTCAGCTGATATATGTTGGAATTTTGAATTGAACCCTTTATTTCATCCACTGGCGTATATTGTTCTAGTTCCACATGCCATGCTTTTCCTGGGCATCTCATTTTCAGTTATTTCCCTTTAGTAACTCAACCTTCCAAGTTTTTTGTTCACTTCTGCTATGGCCAGGTATTGAACTCACAACTCTTTGGGTCAAGTCACCGGATTACTTTAACCAACACTTTTATCTATCTACTTGGCCATGTGTAAATAGCTATGATACTTCATCTCAGAAATATAGACAGAAGTTGTTTTCAGATAAAAATCCTGAGAGACCTTTCAATAAAATATTAGCAAAGAAATAGTGATTTTAATCTATGAGAGAAATAGCTGGATCAAATAAAACAGAGGATCATGATATAATCTCCACTTGCGTGAAATGAAGTGTTCTGTTTAAAAGTTACAAGGAAATTTAGAGAAAATCGTTGCAAATGATGTTTTAGGCTAAAATAGGAATAGAACGACAAAGATGCAGACTGGTAGATGCAGTATATATTGACTTGTCAGCAAAGTCCATAGGTCAGACTTGTATAGATTCCAATACAGTATGGTTTTCTTTGCTTGGCAAAGAAAGTATTGCATGGAGATTAGAATCAAGGAAGGAAAATGGGTGGTTTCATGTTTTCATTTATATATATATGACATTACTCAAATCAACTGATCTAATTGGTATATTAGTAACCATGTTTCTGCGTTATTAAAAAAAATTGGATTTATATTCTTTTCTTTTGGATTAAATATCCAAGGAAACCTAGAGAATAGATTGGTTGAAAAACAAAGGTAGCAACATCAAGAACACAAACGAAAGGTCTCTGGAGAAAATTTGGAATGTTAAAGACTCTTTTCAAAGTTACAGACAAAAGATAAGGATGTCACATTATTGAAGAAAAACTTGAAATATCTATATAAATTAAGATTTGGTAGAAGGAACAAATTATACAGATTCAAATTGTAGCAGATAGAAATTGACTGAGATAGATAGATAGAAATTGACATAGACAAAAACACACAGAGATAGATAGATCGAAATTGACATAGACAGAAAATGATTAAGATAGATAGAAACTTACAGAGATAGATAAATAGAAATTGACTTAGATAGATGATAGATATTGATTGAGACAGGATAGATAGATATTGACTGAGATGGGATAGATAGTGATTTTCTAAGCATAGCTTAGATGTGGCACAAGGCCGAAATTAGGGTTCACCTAAAGACGGGATAGATAGATAGATATATATTGATTGAGACGGGATAGATAGATAGATATTGATTGAGACGGGATAGATAGATAGATAGATATTGACTGAGACGGGATAGATAGATAGATATTGACTGAGACGAGATAGATAGATAGATAGATATTGACTTAGATGGGATAGAGAGATAGATAGATAGTTATTGACTGAGATGGGATAGAGAGATAGATAGATAGTTATTGACTGAGATGGGTAGATAGACAGATAGATAGATAGATATTGACTGAGACGCGATAGATAGATAGATATATACTGACTGAGATAGGATAGATAGATAGATATTAGGTTGGTGCAAAAATAATATCGTTTTTTGACGTATTTTTTAACGTCAAAAAACGATATTATTTTTGCACCAACCTAATAGATACTGACTGAGACAGGATAGATAGATAGATAGATACTGACTGAGACAGGATAGATAGATAGATAGATACTGACTGAGACAGGATAGATAGATAGATAGATACTGACTGAGACAGGATAGATAGATAGATAGATACTGACTGAGACAGGATAGATAGATAGATAGATAGATAGATAGATAGATAGATAGATACTGACTGAGACAGGATAGATAGATAGATAGATAGATAGATAGATAGATACTGACTGAGACAGGATAGATAGATAGATAGATAGATAGATAGATAGATACTGATTGAGACAGGATAGATAGATAGATAGATAGATAGATACTGATTGAGACAGGATAGATAGATAGATAGATAGATAGATACTGATTGAGACAGGATAGATAGATAGATAGATAGATAGATACTGATTGAGACAGGATAGATAGATAGATAGATAGATAGATAGATACTGACTGAGACAGGATAGATAGATAGATAGATAGATACTGACTGAGACAGGATAGATAGATAGATAGATAGATACTGACTGAGACAGGATAGATAGATAGATAGATAGATAGATAGATACTGACTGAGACAGGATAGATAGATAGATAGATAGATAGATAGATACTGACTGAGACAGGATAGATAGATAGATAGATAGATAGATAGATACTGACTGAGACAGGATAGATAGATAGATAGATAGATAGATAGATACTGACTGAGACAGGATAGATAGATAGATAGATAGATAGATACTGACTGAGACAGGATAGATAGATAGATAGATACTGACTGAGACAGGATAGATAGATAGATAGATACTGACTGAGACAGGATAGATAGATAGATATATACTGACTGAGACTAGATAGATAGATAGATAGATAGATACTGACTGAGACTAGATAGATAGATAGATAGATACTGACTGAGACGGGATAGATAGATATTGACTGAGACAAGATAAATAGATACTGACTGAGACAGGATAGATAGATAGATATTGACTGAGATGGGATAGATAGATAGATAGATACTGACTGAGACAAGATAGATAGATACTGACTGAGACAAGATAGATAGATAGATAGATATTGACTGAGACAAGATAGATAGATAAATATTGACTGAGATGAAAAGAAATTGACTGAGATAGATAGAAACTGAGAGATAGTTAAATCTTTGTTGTCTTTATCGCATTTTTAGATTGGTTGTTCTAACAATTCACCAACTTTTTATTGGAATATTTTTGAGTTGGTCTTAGTATTCAGTATTGATTCTTCTCAACCATTTATTTACTTATTTTGCTTTTGTTGCCTTTTTCATAGTATCACTCCACACCAATTTCTTTCTACCAGAATCTCTGAGAAGAGGTATTGTTACAATGATATTTAGATTTGTTTGTCAGTTTCTTTGACTGATTTGTGACATTTTGAAATGCTCTGCTTTTAGGGATTTTTTCTGTTTTAATCTTTTTAGATGTCTTATTACTTTTCAGTCAATCAGTTAATCTGAAGACTCACCCATGAAGTATAGAGCCATAGACTTATCACACAAGGTGTGGCTGCTGCAGTTTCTGTAGCAAATAGGTTTTCATGAGATGGAGTTGCTAGCCTCAAATGCAACTGGTTTGGAATTCAGTGATATGCTTCTCTTTGACTGGTCTTCCCCGCTATTTAATCCATAGCTGGGTGGAGAATAGATGGATTCATACCTTTCCCAAAGGTATTTTTTGTAAAATCGAATGCATTTTTGGTTCCTTCTAAACTCTTATTCTCTTTCACACTCAGTAGTCCCATGTGTCTTAGTGACATTAACACCTTGCTTGGATTTAATTGATTTAAAAAAAACTGCCTTGGTCAGAATTTGAACTTGGTACACCAATCCCACTTTCTGCCCTGATAATTGCTATACCACATGCATCTATTGACTGTAAAAATAAAATGTTCTCTTTTATTTTTTTGTTTTTTTGTTTTGTTTTTGTGTGTGTGTTTTAGGCGTTGACTTCAATGAATTCTATTTACCTAATTTTAGCTTATTTCTGCTATGGTGTATGTGTAGATGCATAATTTCTATCTGAATTTCTGAGATAAGGAGTTATCATTATTTACTCTATTTATATTTAGACTATTCTCCTCATCTTGATTGTTGTTATTACAATGTTTCAGCTGTTGTACCCTTCATCTTTCATGTATGTTGATCTGAGTAACTTAAAGGGAATTCTGAACTGAACCCTTTATTTAATCTATACAGGGTAAACTTCTCATTCCACTGCCCATGTTTAGGGATATCATGGACTTTTTATTTTTAGTATTACTCAGTTATTGGTCACTCATTTCTACAGAGTTCAAGTACACACTGCACAGCCCAGGGACTGAACTCACAATTACTATTTCCCTAAATTCACAAACCAACACTTTCATCCACAAGGGTATTTTCCTGTAGATGTTGAGTTTTATATTCTTTTCCTTAATGCTATCAACTCATTACCATTATCTATAAAAGCTCTGTCCTAAAGTGCTCATAATCAGCAACTTCCTCTGTATTTATATTGACTTAAAATAATATTGCTGTATTGGATAAACATAGATACAAAATGTATCATGAGAAATCTTTTGAATTTAATTTTTAATAGGATGTTCTGTATTTCTATTTGGTAAATTGTTGAAAAGAATTTTACAATGGGGAATGCACTGGAAATTACTTTTGCTATAGGAATACTTTTATAAATGATTTTTACCTAAGGAATAAATTATAAATTACTTTTATGTTAGGTATAAATTACAAATAATTTTTACTTTAGGAATAAATTATAAATGTCTTTTACAATAGGAATACATTATAAGTGCCTTTTACTATAGGAATACATTATAAGTGCCTTTTACTATAGGAATACATTATATGTGCCTTTTACTATAAGAATATATTATAAATAACTTTTACTATAGGAATATATTATAAGTGCCTTTTACTATAGGAATACAATATAAGTGCCTTTTACTATAGGAATACATTATAAATAACTTTTACTATAGGAATACATTATAAGTGCCTTTTACTATAGGAATATATTATAAATAACTTTTACTATAGGAATATATTATAAGTGCCTTTTACTATAGGAATACAATATAAGTGCCTTTTACTATAGGAATACATTATAAGTGCCTTTTACTATAGGAATACATTATAAATAACTTTTACTATAGGAATACATTATAAGTGCCTTTTACTATAGGAATATATTATAAATAACTTTTACTATAGGAATATATTATAAGTGCTGAAATTGATGTAAAAAAAAAAAAAAAAAAATCTTGACCAAAACAGCATAGAGGAATCAAATAATGTAATCATATCTTCATTATCTGAAGCATGTAAGGCCAGTCCAAGAATATCTAGAAGGAAAATAATCCTGTGGGCCAACAATCCTGAGTTGAAAAATTGATGCAAGACATAACCAAACCCCAAAGAAAGAAATCTAAAGTCATCAAGTCGCACGATCATGGTGGCCTATTAACTTCGCTGTTTTGTGAGATGATGTGACCTGGGAACTTCTCATTCAAATTCTGTTTGAACGTCCATTTTCGTAATAGGCTTCGATAACTTTAACACATTGTTTGGTTGTTAATCTTTCCATAGTTGAAATTGCCAAAGACTTAAGTTGTTAAATCTGAAAGAAAGAAAAAAATATCTTTAAATGCTTAAACTTAATTCAAATTTAAAATTGGTCCTATAATCAAAACCAACATAGAAGAAATATCCTGGTTTCAAAACACACTTTAAGTCACATTTCAACCCTGTGCACACTAAATTAAAGATACCTGCAGGAACACAATATGCATACCAATATACATCCAATCATTACAAAAGTCTGTCTCCAAACATAAACAATAATGAACCTAATGATGAAGAAGTTAAGAAAGCTATAAAAAAAGCTAAGGCATCATCTGATATTGAGATTGAAATTTTGAACATATTAAGTTGGTGCAAAAATAATAACGTTTTCTCACATAGTAACATATGTGAGAAAACGTCATTATTTTTGCACCAACCTAATAGTATACCTTCTCCCCAAATTCAATAATAAGTTTCTCAGTTTCAAGAAAGAAGTCTGGAATCAGAAATGCATTGTAAAAAAAAAAAGTGGGATTAATCATAAATTGATACACTACAGAAACAAAAAGATAGTCCTCAAGACCCTCATACATACAGAGGTATCTCTATTAGGTTAATTATGGTGAAAATACTAATGAACATTGTATGAACTAAGCTCCCATTGTTTTATGAAAGTCAACTCCTCATAACCCAGTTTGGTTTTCATTCTAGTAAGGGGTGTAATGATATCATGAAGCAACTCCCAAAGATTGCATACCTCCCTAATAGAAAATTGTATGCTTGCTATGTTAACTAGCTACATCAATAGAGACCTCCTCCTTTCATCCACTAGAAACTGCTTTCCAAGCTCTGAATCCACTGAATGCCATGATTTCATAAAGGAACTATATTGGTCCACAAAATCATACATGTTTAGTAAGGACCCTAATATGGAAGATAAGGAAATTGAACATAGAATAAGCAGTATTAGAGGTAGTTTTGTCCAACACTGCAAATTTCTATAAAACATTGAACTAAAAATTTGAGTTATGTCCTTAAATGACCTCATCAGGTTGAAACTTTCATATGGATATCATGTATGGCACCAAACTTGTTCAGAAATATCTAATTGGTCAGCTGTATATGACTGCTTTCTCAGATCGAGGATTAACAATAGCTTCAAGCAAATGAAACTCACAGTTCTTCCTGAGGACTATCCTTCAGACCTTTTAGACTGGTGCTACAGAATCACAAATAAAGAACTATACCAAATAACCAAAGCCACATCACTTGAGAACTTTCAATAGTAACAACAACTCAAGTGGATAGCTCATGTAACTCAAAGATAAAATGACATAATCTATGACATGTTCTATACTATTTCAAACAAAAGGTTTGGAAGGAAGCTCGCATAATTACTGGAAAGAGTAATAGCAATGGATTTGAGAAACCTATTTTCCTGAAAAATTGTTTGTATAGAAAGATTTTATAAATTTCAGCTGAAAGTAGCACTGACTGCTTGGTCAATGAATCTCAAATGTTTTCTTCTAAGGAAACTACTAATATTACCATTACCACTGGAAATGATTTTATTATTAAAAATGCAATGGGAAGCAGGATTTTTTCATTGGTTGAATAGAAATATAGGACATGCTTTTCTGATTTAAATTCAACTGATTTCTAATTAATATATGCATACATAAATTGAGATAAAATAACATTGCTGCATGTTACAAATATATATGCTAAGAAATATTATGATTAATCATTTTAATCTATGTTTTAGCCAAGTGCCCTTTATTTCAACTCTGACAATCCTGCCTGAAGATGATCAGGTTGTAAATAATGTGTGCATATTTTATACTGCTGAAAATGCTTACAAATTGCAATCATTTGAATGAATTGTCTTTCTTCTTTTTTCTTTTTTATTTTTAAAAAAAAAATTGCTGATAAAAAAAGAAATTCTTTTTTTCATTTTCTTCATTTTCTTTCATACATTTTCCTTTTTTTTCCTTTTATTTTCATTCCTTCTTTTAGCCACTTTTAACTTTTTACACACTTTTTTCATTATTCTTTCTTCAGATTTTACTCTTTAATCCTCATTTTTTTTTTAATCAAGTTATTCCTCCTATCTGCTGTCTGCTTTCCTACATTTTTGGTTAATCCCATTTTATTTCACATGTATTTGTTTTTTGTTTTACTCTTTTCCTTCATTTGCCTGTTTCTCTTTCTGCCAATTTTCTTTTGCATATCTGAACAAAGCAGCCATTTTGTTTCTGTTATCTTGCAGTTAAAGGTTATCTCCTTATGGAGCCATGTTGCTTGCACTCTACCCACACAAACTCTATAATTCAATAACAAAAGTATCTGATGAATAAGATTAGCCATACATATAAACTCAAAATATATAAATATGTTCTTAGATGATAAAACTGATCACGAAAAACATACTTTTACAATTCCTATTTGATTGACAAGCCAGGAAATGTGACTGATTTTCTTAGATATTAATCTATTCAGAATAGTGTCTTCATTTTGTTCATTATAGTGATAACATCTTGGTTGTGAAAATCTTGAAGTAAGCTCTTCATTCATTGCATGGAAGTAAATTGTTCTCATTCTGATGTCAGTGCAAGGGGATATATATATCAGTTACTTCTTTGGCGTCATGATGATAAATTAACTTAGAAGAATTAATTTGATTCTGAGAAATATATTTGTATAATCATATTTTCTTAAGCATTAATCTTCTTGTAAAGTCATATATCATAGTGGTCAATACCCAAGTTAGTCACCCAAACTGAATGGTGACAACTTCCATGTTCTTGTTTAGAGTGACTATAGTCTCTGCTCTTCATCTTTTATAAATTCACATTTGAGTCAATTTCATTTGTGTCTACAGATTGATTGATTTGTTTTTTTACAGCTTATCAACTTTTTGCAGGTTATTTAAAGCCTGAAAATATTCTTAGATTGTAAGAATTTTTTTTTTTCTGAGATAGAAATGATTTTCTGGTACAAGTCCTACTAATTAACCCATAGCTGGGGAGAGAAGAGGTGGATTCATATAATTTCTAATGGTATTTGTGCATAAGTGAATATAACAAGCCTGACTGGAATTGGAACCTGGTTCTTGAATTTGGAGCTGTTATCCATTACACCACCTGCACATCCAAGCTTACAGTATTCTCAAGTGGTCACCTATATATGTACTGACCCAGCTCAGTTGCTTAACTTCAGTTGATCATATGAGATCCAATGTTTCAACATGAGATAGCTCTAGGCCTTACATCAGTAGAACAAAACAACCCAACCTGTACCACTAGCATATAGTAATATACTGAACATAACTTAGATGTGTCACAAGTATGAAGTACCCACCAATGAACGAACTTACTATTCAGTTATAACAGTGAGACAAGCTTGTAAACTATTAGACCATGTTGAAGTACTACTAACATATGGGTACTTACTCATCTCCTCACAGTAGTATATTCTTTCTAATGTAGTATGTTCATGCATTTACATATGGGCTCAGGATAAAATCATTGTCTCTCTAGCATGGGTATTAACCAAATCCTCTCTCTTTAATGCAATGAGGGAGGTGCTGTCTCAATATTTGAATCCCTGGGATCATCTTTCCTGGAAAGCTTTTCTGTGAACTGTCTGAAGAAAGAAACATTGCAGATAGGTGTAGAACAGATGCTGCATTTTGAAATTTTAAAATTCTTACTGCTAACATATAGTTGTTTTTTTTTTGTTTTTTTTTTAATCATTTAAACCCAAGCAAGGTGACAATACCACAAGGGGTTACAGAGTGCAAAAGAATGAAGTGATTTTACTGAGGGGAAGTGAGGAAAGGACAATAAAGAAACAGGATGCAGGAAGACAGAAGATGAAGATTAAAGGAGAAGACTTTCTTTTAATACAAGTCTTTTTATACATATTACTAACAAATGGTATTTACAGCATAAGTAATAACATTTAATTTGCATAAGAATTTTTAAAAGCATATTTTAATAAATATTTCATGGGTTTTATTTATTTTTAGTGCAAATTTAAAAAATCACAATACAAGTAATGTTTCTATCAATAATTTTTGTTCTCATTCTTTATGCTTGTATAGAAAGAATTTATATCTGACTTGTCAAAATTCAATTAGAAATTAGAAAGCCTACAGCATTTATAATAAGTATTATTGTATTCTGATATTTCACATTATTACAAATTAATCAAACAAAACTGGAAAAAAATGATCAACAGATGAAACATTGATATTTAAAAAATGAGGACATTAGTCCAAGTATAATCGTACATAAACGTGATTCTGAGAAACCCATTTCAATAATCACCATTTGATCGACAAGCTTGGACAGGGGTTCTCAACTGGGGTCCACGTGGATCCTAGGGGTCCATGTAATAATTCTGGGTGTCCACAGGCAAAATATAACAAACTGGGGGTCCACAATGATATTTTGGTGGTTCCTGAAGAAAGGCAACTCAGAATACTTTTTATTATTAAAAATTAAATTTTTACTGTAATTTAGACTATATTGGAATATATATATATATGTATGAATATATATATATATATATATATATATATATATATTCATACACATTTCACGGTAACCTGGGATTCAATTCATTAGAGGACTAAGGTGCCATTGCCCCCCACCCCAAGGTACGTTTCATTATTATTAAAAAGCCGAATAATTTCTGTATATGACTCTACAGCAAGATTAATATCTAAGAAAATCAAAATATTTTCTAGCTTGTCAATCAAATGGTGAGGCCATGATTGAAGCCAATGGCAATTTCATTGGATAAATTTACTCTTTAGTATTTTAAGATATTTTTGTGTAATTTTGGTAAATATATCAGTCAGTGTTATTTTCATTTTTGTGTAATTTATCCATCGGGCCCTGCATATTCGTGGCTGATACTCAAACTGAATGTGCAGAGCTTCTTTGTTATTGATGGGGGTGTGAGGCAATTTATTGTCTTCATGGTGTTGAAATTAGATTGCAAATCTATTCAGACTAGCGCCTTCATTTTTTCTGGTTTTGTGATAATGTTTTGGCTATGGTAATCTTGAATCGGATTCTTTATTCATTGCATGGAATTCTTAGAAGAAATAACTGATATACAAGGTCTGTCTGAAAAGTAATGTGATTAGTATCACAAACAATTTCAATTCTCAAACAACAAACTATATGGTTTTCTCCTCAAAGTAATCCCCCTCAAGTGTATTTTTCCATCCTTCTCTGCCATGCTTCTATGCACTGCCAGAAGGATGCCCCTCAGCTCTGTTATTACGGCCTTCTTGATGGACTCCATGCCTTCAAATTGAGTCACCTTGATGATCCCCTTGAGCTTGAGGAAAAGTAAAAAGTCACATGGAGCCAGATAAGATGAATAGGAAGCTTGTTCCAGTATGGCGATGTTCTTGGACAGGAACAGTTAAATGTTCAGTTCATTGTGAGCAGGTACATTGTCATAGTCAAGCAGCCACAATTTGTCCTGTCACAACTCTTGTCTCATCATGCAGGATCTCTTTGTAAACTTGCTGATTGATGGCCTGACTCTGTGATAAGAACTCATTGTGGATGAAGAACATAATTAGTTCATAAGATGAATGAACATAATTAGACAGACCTCATATGGTATCTCTTAGCATGGACTGCAAAACAATTTCAGGTTGGCATTGGCTCAATATTGAGTTAAAGTTGACTGGCGAGATGCAAAACAACAGAATTTTTTACATTCAACTCTCCACCCTTCTTCAGGTATTTGTCATATTTAGTAACCTCGGAATTTCAAAGTTAACCATTCCATTTAACTCATGAGGGTAGCTTGTTCTCATTCTGTTGTCTGCACTAAAAGATATATATCAATTCTTCTTCACTTTGTCATTGTGTTGCTTCTTTTGTTGCTTTACACTTCTTCTTGTCTCAGGGATTGAATTCTGAACCATTATTTAAGAAATGAAAACTAGGGAAAGAATTTACTTTAGAATTCACAGAAACCAGAAGAAAACTAATGAGTTTTGTGGTTAAAATGTTGTGACTAAAAACACCAAGATGAGGATACCAGTTCAAATAAATCTTGATAATAATAATAATGATCTATATTATGAAAGCAGAGTTAATTTTCTGTTTGTCACACACAGTTTTAACATGATTTGTATGCACTTATTTAATATATATGTATATGTCTGTTGTGTGTGAGTGACTTATATGTGTTTGTGTAATTTAGTGAACATGTACATATAAATAATTTGACTGAATGTGAAATAAGACATTGGAATATTATATTCCTCTTCTACTTAGTCTAGACAATCCATACCCTGGGCTGAATGATAAAATCAGTCAGAGACAAGAAAAAAAAATATTTTTTTAAATCCTGAAACATTCAAATAATTATAAGATTTTATTAGAGTTTTCAGAAATTATTCAGTAAGTAATAAAATTCTTTTTTTAATGATTAAAAAAAAATAAAATTGAAATTTATGTATGTATGTATGTATGTATGTATGTATGTATGTATGTATGTATGTATGTATGTATAGACTTAAAAAGTCGGTCATTAAATTAAAATATACATACATGTACATACACACAATTTGAATTAAATTGAAATGGATATCTGTTTTGTGAGAGCTTATTTCCCTTTTTGTCAGGCAACAACCCATGGGTAACAGAAAAATAGTATAAGTTAGCCGTTTGAGGTCACTTTTGTATTTAAACTGAATATATTTTCTAATAAATATAGTACATTGAAGTGAACTACCCTCATTCCCTTCATATTCCTTTAGTAAGGATGAAGTTCTACTCAGACACATTTGTTCTAAGTACTATTACTCTGTGGAACAGAATCCCAGAAAGATGCTTTCTAAGTCTGCTGTTAACTGCTATATTTCCCACATATCTGCATAAACTGCTCACACAACAACAGCAACCTTCAGTAACCCTTGATACTTTGAGTGGCCCTGGACATTGTATAGAGAGAACATTAATAAATAAAAATAAAACGATTTAAATTTGAAACTTGATCATTTTGCTGTCAGTGGAAAATATGGAAATAGACCTATCTTGAAGTATAAGTATGGAATCTTATAAAATCTTAGAAAATATATAAAATAAAATATAAAGTATAATATATTATAAAATCTTAGAAAATATGTAGGTATAGATCTCATAAAAGATGGAGAATATAAAATATGACTCTTATAAAATATGGAAGATATAAAATATAAAATATGGATATATACATTACAAGTAAAAAGTATTTGACCACCCTCAAAAATTTTTATTTCTTATCCAAAAAGTGTAATTTTCAATGAAACAACTTAAGCACTTTATTTATTTATTATACTAAATACAAGTCTTCTTGGGCCACATTAAATGCAAATTAAACAAAAAAAAAAAACCCCCAAAAAAACTTCTTAAACTTTTGATTCATCAAAATGACCCCATTTGACTACTATCAATGCTTCACAGATTCTCAGCATTCTTTCCACCAAAGACTGAAGTTAGACTGAAAATTGTTCTGCTTAGCTTTCCTGCAAGAGTTGCCAGAGTTGAGCCACACTTGTGGGTTGTTTAGCTCTGACTTTTCAGTCAAGTTCAACCAACACCAATTCAATGGCATTTAATCCGCTTATTGTGCCGGTCAAGACATCAGTTGAAGGACATGCTGTTTCTCTTTGCTTTTAATGTACCTCTGGCAGAGTTTCCTAGTATGCTTTAAGACATTATCTTGCATGAGTACGAATCCTTGACCCACAAACCATGTCCCAGAAGAGATCGCATGATACTGCAGTATGCGGATTCAATTTGCCCTTCACCTAGTGCAAATCCCCAACTTTGCAATTGGTAACTCCCCACCATAACAGGGCCTCCTTTATCCTTTACAGTTAGTGCGATATAGGGGGTTGCAGCTCTTTCACCAACTCTTCACGGCACATAGACATTCCTATTTGACGCAAAGATTTCGAACTTTGATTCATCAGTCCAAAGGACTTTATTCCACTTCTCTGTTGTCCATTCTTTGTGTATCTTGGCCCACTGGAGCCTTTTGACATTATTTTGATTCTTCAACAATGGTCTTTGAGAGCAATTCTGCCATTTAGGCCAGCTTCACAGAATCTTCTCCTCACAGTGGATGTTAACACATTTTTTTCATGACATTGGTTCACTTGTGCTGTGATGTTTGGAGCAGTCAACCTTCTGTCACACAAGCTGGTGATTCTGATGAAATTGTCCTCTGCTTTTGTTGTTGCTTTTGGTCTACCAGCCTTACTTCTGGTCTTGTTTTGTCCCGTTTCCTTATATCTCCTAATAGTATAATCCACTGTAGGCCTGGGAATTTTTTTTTTTTTAATTTCTCTGCTTGAATATCCTTTTTCTGAAAGTAATAATCTCTTGTCTTTGTTCAAGTGTAAGTTCACATGTTTTGGGCATTTTGTTGAGAAAAAAAGCTTTAGGTTTTAATTTAAACCAAATAAAAATAACACATGTCACTACTGGGCAAGGTACATTGACAGCATAGATAAAACAGGTTGTATCTAGCAAACAATAATTCAACACAATATAGTCTAATATGAGTTCAAGTGGTGGTATGATATAACTTTTGGAAAACATTTTATTCATGCTCAGTACTAAAGAAGAAAAACACCTTCAAATCAATTTTTAAAATGATATCTGGTTATACTAAGGTCAAAGTTACTGAAGAAGACTTGCATTTAGTATAATAATTAAAACCATTGTGGTGCTTGTTTCATTAAAAATAACACTTTTAGGATGAGAAATAAAAATTTTTGAGGGTGGCCAAATACTTTTGACTGGTAGTGTGGATCATATAAAATATAATATATTATAAAATATATTATAAAATATGAAAATATGGATCTTATAAAATATAAAAATATGGATCTTATAAAAGGTTATAAAATATGGAAAATATAAAAATATGGAAATATAGGTCTTATAAAATAAAATATAAAAATATGGAAATATGGATCTCAAAAAATATGGAAAATATAAGATATAAAACTGTGGTAATATGGCTCATATAAAATATGGATATAGAAAATATAAAATATAGATCTTATAAACTATATAAAATCTTATAAAATATAGAAATAAACTTATAAAAATATTCAATCTTGAAGTATAGGAATAAAAGTTAGAATAATAATTCTTCTTCTTAAAAATTCAGACAGAAATTGATTTTATTATTTGCAATACCAGATAAAAAAAATAAAATCTTATATTAATTTATATATATTTTTAATTCTCGTATATTATTTTTTGGACATTCCCTCTATGCATTAATTTCTTTTATCTATACTTATTAAATCATTTTATTTAAAATAAACTAATGTCATTGTTATTCATTTTGATATTTCAGGATGTAAATTTGTCATTTTTGAATAGATTGCTAAATTTGAACCAATACATTTCCACTAAATTAAAAAAAAAATAAAAAATAAAAAAAAAACATATAATAGATCTTGATCTAAGACCAGAGCCTGGTTGGGAGGCCAGTTTAGTTACCAATCACTTGACTGCTCAGGTTTTGAAATCAGAGTTATCCTTCTCCTAAACTGGTTGCCATTCAAGGCTATAGGACCCCGTCTGTTCTGTTTTTTTACC
Organism: Acanthosepion lycidas; assembly: GCA_963932145.1. Taxonomy (NCBI): domain Eukaryota; kingdom Metazoa; phylum Mollusca; class Cephalopoda; order Sepiida; family Sepiidae; genus Acanthosepion; species Acanthosepion lycidas. The sequence goes on along the minus strand of OZ010614.1, from coordinate 31,854,974 downwards.
CATACTTGGAGATAGATGAGATCGATTCATACCTTTCCAAAGGTTATTTGCACTTTCTATTATGTCAATGAAATGTCATTTTGTAAATTGTCAGAATTGGTATATTTTGTTAATTGAAGATAACAAAGAAAAACAACACTTTAATATGGAATGCAATAGATTGTTAGATAAGAACCATTAGTAATAATTTCAAAGGTTAGTCGATGGTAAATGTGATTATACATATATATGGTGAAACTGAAAGGGTTTCTCTTTATTCTGAACTACATCTGGAGAACCAAACTATTGATTGTAACAAGTACTGCTGTCATTTAGATCAACTAAAAAATAATGTATAAATATCTTGAATTCAAATTTAGTTAATAAAAAGGTATATTCTGACTTTTCACTCTTTTTATTTCCTTCTGTTTTCTCTTTTCAGCATTTTGTTTTTCTCTCTATCTCTCTTTCAGCTCTTTCCATTGATTTTTTCTTTCTGCTCTTTCAATTGTCTCCTTTCTCTTTCAACTCTTTCCATCGTTTTTTTTTCTCTATCAGCTCTTTCCATTGATTTTTTCTTTCTGCTATTTCTATTGTCTTTTTTCTCTTTCCTCTCTTTCCATCATTTTTCTCTTTCTTCTCTTTCCATCGTTTTTCTCTTTCAACTCTTTCCATCGTTTTTCTCTTTCAACTCTTTCCATGGTTTTTCTCTTTCAACTCTTTCCATCGTTTTTCTCTTTCTTCTCTTTCCATCGTTTTTCTCTCTCTTCTCTTTCCATCATTTTTCTCTTTCAACTCTTTCCATCGTTTTTCTCTTTCAACTCTTTCCATCGTTTTTCTCTTTCTTCTCTTTCCATCGTTTTTCTCTTTCAACTCTTTCCATCGTTTTTCTCTTTCAACTCTTTCCATCGTTTTTCTCTTTCAACTCTTTCCATCGTTTTTCTCTTTCTTCTCTTTCCATCGTTTTTCTCTTTCAACTCTTTCCATCGTTTTTCTCTTTCAACTCTTTCCATCGTTTTTCTCTTTCAACTCTTTCCATCGTTTTTCTCTTTCTGCTCTTTCCATCGTTTTTCTCTTTCAACTCTTTCCATCATTTTTCTCTTTCAACTCTTTCCATCGTTTTTCTCTCTCTTCTCTTTCCATCATTTTTCTCTTTCAACTCTTTCCATCGTTTTTCTCTTTCTTCTCTTTCCATCGTTTTTCTCTTTCAACTCTTTCCATCATTTTTCTCTTTCAACTCTTTCCATCGTTTTTCTCTTTCTTCTCTTTCCATCATTTTTCTCTTTCAACTCTTTCCATCGTTTTTCTCTTTCAACTCTTTCCATCATTTTTCTCTTTCAACTCTTTCCATCGTTTTTCTCTTTCTTCTCTTTCCATCGTTTTTCTCTTTCTTCTCTTTCCATCGTTTTTCTCTTTCAACTCTTTCCATCATTTTTCTCTTTCAACTCTTTCCATCATTTTTCTCTTTCAACTCTTTCCATCGTTTTTCTCTTTCAACTCTTTCCATCGTTTTTCTCTTTCTTCTCTTTCCATCGTTTTTCTCTTTCTTCTCTTTCCATCGTTTTTCTCTTTCAACTCTTTCCATCGTTTTTCTCTTTCAACTCTTTCCATCTTTTTTCTCTTTCTTCTCTTTCCATCGTTTTTCTCTTTCAACTCTTTCCATCGTTTTTCTCTTTCAACTCTTTCCATCGTTTTTCTCTTTCAACTCTTTCCATCATTTTTCTCTTTCTTCTCTTTCCATCGTTTTTCTCTTTCAACTCTTTCCATCGTTTTTCTCTTTCAACTCTTTCCATCGTTTTTCTCTTTCTTCTCTTTCCATCGTTTTTCTCTTTCAACTCTTTCCATCATTTTTCTCTTTCAACTCTTTCCATCATTTTTCTCTTTCAACTCTTTCCATCGTTTTTCTCTTTCAACTCTTTCCATCGTTTTTCTCTTTCTTCTCTTTCCATCGTTTTTCTCTTTCAACTCTTTCCATCATTTTTCTCTTTCAACTCTTTCCATCGTTTTTCTCTCTCTTCTCTTTCCATCATTTTTCTCTTTCAACTCTTTCCATCGTTTTTCTCTCTCTTCTCTTTCCATCATTTTTCTCTTTCAACTCTTTCCATCGTTTTTCTCTCTCTTCTCTTTCCATCATTTTTCTCTTTCAACTCTTTCCATCATTTTTCTCTCTCTTCTCTTTCCATCATTTTTCTCTTTCAACTCTTTCCATCGTTTTTCTCTTTCAACTCTTTCCATCGTTTTTCTCTTTCAACTCTTTCCATCGTTTTTCTCTTTCTTCTCTTTCCATCGTTTTTCTCTTTCAACTCTTTCCATCGTTTTTCTCTTTCAACTCTTTCCATCGTTTTTCTCTTTCAACTCTTTCCATCGTTTTTCTCTTTCTTCTCTTTCCATCGTTTTTCTCTTTCAAGTCTTTCCATCGTTTTTCTCTTTCAACTCTTTCCATCGTTTTTCTCTTTCTTCTCTTTCCATCGTTTTTCTCTTTCAACTCTTTCCATCGTTTTTCTCTTTCAACTCTTTCCATCGTTTTTCTCTTTCTTCTCTTTCCATCGTTTTTCTCTTTCAACTCTTTCCATCGTTTTTCTCTTTCAACTCTTTCCATCGTTTTTCTCTTTCTTCTCTTTCCATCATTTTTCTCTTTCAACTCTTTCCATCGTTTTTCTCTCTCTTCTCTTTCCATCATTTTTCTCTTTCAACTCTTTCCATCGTTTTTCTCTTTCAACTCTTTACATCGTTTTTCTCTTTCAACTCTTTCCATCGTTTTTCTCTTTCTTCTCTTTCCATCATTTTTCTCTTTCAACTCTTTCCATCGTTTTTCTCTCTCTTCTCTTTCCATCATTTTTCTCTTTCAACTCTTTCCATCGTTTTTCTCTTTCAACTCTTTCCATCATTTTTCTCTTTCAACTCTTTCCATCATTTTTCTCTTTCAACTCTTTCCATCGTTTTTCTCTTTCAACTCTTTCCATCGTTTTTCTCTTTCTTCTCTTTCCATCGTTTTTCTCTTTCAACTCTTTCCATCATTTTTCTCTTTCAACTCTTTCCATCGTTTTTCTCTTTCAACTCTTTCCATCGTTTTTCTCTTTCAACTCTTTCCATCGTTTTTCTCTTTCTTATCTTTCCATCGTTTTTCTCTTTCAACTCTTTCCATCGTTTTTCTCTTTCAACTCTTTCCATCGTTTTTCTCTTTCAACTCTTTCCATCGTTTTTCTCTCTCTTCTCTTTCCATCATTTTTCTCTTTCAACTCTTTCCATCGTTTTTCTCTTTCTTCTCTTTCCATCGTTTTTCTCTTTCAACTCTTTCCATCGTTTTTCTCTTTCAACTCTTTCCATCATTTTTCTCTTTCAACTCTTTCCATCGTTTTTCTCTTTCAACTCTTTCCATCGTTTTTCTCTTTCTTCTCTTTCCATCGTTTTTCTCTTTCAACTCTTTCCATCATTTTTCTCTTTCAACTCTTTCCATCATTTTTCTCTTTCAACTCTTTCCATCATTTTTCTCTTTCAACTCTTTCCATCATTTTTCTCTTTCAACTCTTTCCATCGTTTTTCTCTCTCTTCTCTTTCCATCATTTTTCTCTTTCAACTCTTTCCATCGTTTTTCTCTTTCTTCTCTTTCCATCGTTTTTCTCTTTCAACTCTTTCCATGGCTTTTCTCTTTCAACTCTTTCCATCATTTTTCTCTTTCAACTCTTTCCATCGTTTTTCTCTCTCTTCTCTTTCCATCATTTTTCTCTTTCAACTCTTTCCATCATTTTTCTCTTTCAACTCTTTCCATCGTTTTTCTCTTTCTTCTCTTTCCATCGTTTTTCTCTTTCAACTCTTTCCATCATTTTTCTCTTTCAACTCTTTCCATTGTTTTTCTCTCTCTTCTCTTTCCATCGTTTTTCTCTTTCAACTCTTTCCATCGTTTTTCTCTTTCAACTCTTTCCATCATTTTTCTCTTTCAACTCTTTCCATCGTTTTTCTCTTTCAACTCCTTTCATCGTTTTTCTCTTTCAACTCTTTCCATCGATTTTTTCTTACTTCTCTTTCCATCATTTTTCTCTTTCAACTCTTTCCATTATTTTTCTCTTTCAACTCTTTCCATCGTTTTTCTCTTTCAACTCTTTCCATGGTTTTTCTCTTTCAACTCTTTCCATCGTTTTTCTCTTTCTTCTCTTTCCATCGTTTTTCTCTCTCTTCTCTTTCCATCATTTTTCTCTTTCAACTCTTTCCATCGTTTTTCTCTTTCAACTCTTTCCATCGTTTTTCTCTTTCAACTCTTTCCATCGTTTTTCTCTTTCTTCTCTTTCCATCGTTTTTCTCTTTCAACTCTTTCCATCGTTTTTCTCTTTCAACTCTTTCCATCGTTTTTCTCTTTCAACTCTTTCCATCGTTTTTCTCTTTCTTCTCTTTCCATCGTTTTTCTCTTTCAACTCTTTCCATCGTTTTTCTCTTTCAACTCTTTCCATCGTTTTTCTCTTTCAACTCTTTCCATCGTTTTTCTCTTTCTGCTCTTTCCATCGTTTTTCTCTTTCAACTCTTTCCATCATTTTTCTCTTTCAACTCTTTCCATCGTTTTTCTCTCTCTTCTCTTTCCATCATTTTTCTCTTTCAACTCTTTCCATCGTTTTTCTCTTTCTTCTCTTTCCATCGTTTTTCTCTTTCAACTCTTTCCATCATTTTTCTCTTTCAACTCTTTCCATCGTTTTTCTCTTTCTTCTCTTTCCATCATTTTTCTCTTTCAACTCTTTCCATCGTTTTTCTCTTTCAACTCTTTCCATCGTTTTTCTCTTTCAACTCTTTCCATCGTTTTTCTCTCTCTTCTCTTTCCATCATTTTTCTCTTTCAGCTCTTTCCATCATTTTTCTCTTTCAGCTCTTTCCATCATTTTTCTCTTTCAACTCTTTCCATCGTTTTTCTCTCTCTTCTCTTTCCATAATTTTTCTCTTTCAACTCTTTCCATCGTTTTTCTCTTTCTTCTCTTTCCATCGTTTTTCTCTTTCAACTCTTTCCATCATTTTTCTCTTTCAACTCTTTCCATCGTTTTTCTCTTTCTTCTCTTTCCATCGTTTTTCTCTTTCAACTCTTTCCATCATTTTTCTCTTTCAACTCTTTCCATCATTTTTCTCTTTCAACTCTTTCCATCGTTTTTCTCTTTCAACTCTTTCCATCGTTTTTCTCTTTCTTCTCTTTCCATCGTTTTTCTCTTTCTTCTCTTTCCATCGTTTTTCTCTTTCAACTCTTTCCATCGTTTTTCTCTTTCAACTCTTTCCATCTTTTTTCTCTTTCTTCTCTTTCCATCGTTTTTCTCTTTCAACTCTTTCCATCGTTTTTCTCTTTCAACTCTTTCCATCGTTTTTCTCTTTCAACTCTTTCCATCGTTTTTCTCTTTCTTCTCTTTCCATCGTTTTTCTCTTTCAACTCTTTCCATCGTTTTTCTCTTTCTTCTCTTTCCATCGTTTTTCTCTTTCAACTCTTTCCATCATTTTTCTCTTTCAACTCTTTCCATCATTTTTCTCTTTCAACTCTTTCCATCGTTTTTCTCTTTCAACTCTTTCCATCGTTTTTCTCTTTCTTCTCTTTCCATCGTTTTTCTCTTTCAACTCTTTCCATCATTTTTCTCTTTCAACTCTTTCCATCGTTTTTCTCTCTCTTCTCTTTCCATCATTTTTCTCTTTCAACTCTTTCCATCGTTTTTCTCTCTCTTCTCTTTCCATCATTTTTCTCTTTCAACTCTTTCCATCGTTTTTCTCTCTCTTCTCTTTCCATCATTTTTCTCTTTCAACTCTTTCCATCATTTTTCTCTCTCTTCTCTTTCCATCATTTTTCTCTTTCAACTCTTTCCATCGTTTTTCTCTTTCAACTCTTTCCATCGTTTTTCTCTTTCAACTCTTTCCATCGTTTTTCTCTTTCTTCTCTTTCCATCGTTTTTCTCTTTCAACTCTTTCCATCGTTTTTCTCTTTCAACTCTTTCCATCGTTTTTCTCTTTCAACTCTTTCCATCGTTTTTCTCTTTCAACTCTTTCCATCGTTTTTCTCTTTCAACTCTTTCCATCGTTTTTCTCTTTCTTCTCTTTCCATCGTTTTTCTCTTTCAACTCTTTCCATCGTTTTTCTCTTTCAACTCTTTCCATCGTTTTTCTCTTTCTTCTCTTTCCATCGTTTTTCTCTTTCAACTCTTTCCATCGTTTTTCTCTTTCAACTCTTTCCATCGTTTTTCTCTTTCTTCTCTTTCCATCATTTTTCTCTTTCAACTCTTTCCATCGTTTTTCTCTCTCTTCTCTTTCCATCATTTTTCTCTTTCAACTCTTTCCATCGTTTTTCTCTTTCAACTCTTTACATCGTTTTTCTCTTTCAACTCTTTCCATCGTTTTTCTCTTTCTTCTCTTTCCATCATTTTTCTCTTTCAACTCTTTCCATCGTTTTTCTCTCTCTTCTCTTTCCATCATTTTTCTCTTTCAACTCTTTCCATCGTTTTTCTCTTTCAACTCTTTCCATCATTTTTCTCTTTCAACTCTTTCCATCATTTTTCTCTTTCAACTCTTTCCATCGTTTTTCTCTTTCAACTCTTTCCATCGTTTTTCTCTTTCTTCTCTTTCCATCGTTTTTCTCTTTCAACTCTTTCCATCATTTTTCTCTTTCAACTCTTTCCATCGTTTTTCTCTTTCAACTCTTTCCATCGTTTTTCTCTTTCAACTCTTTCCATCGTTTTTCTCTTTCAACTCTTTCCATCGTTTTTCTCTTTCTTCTCTTTCCATCATTTTTCTCTTTCAACTCTTTCCATCGTTTTTCTCTCTCTTCTCTTTCCATCATTTTTCTCTTTCAACTCTTTCCATCGTTTTTCTCTTTCAACTCTTTACATCGTTTTTCTCTTTCAACTCTTTCCATCGTTTTTCTCTTTCTTCTCTTTCCATCATTTTTCTCTTTCAACTCTTTCCATCGTTTTTCTCTCTCTTCTCTTTCCATCATTTTTCTCTTTCAACTCTTTCCATCGTTTTTCTCTTTCAACTCTTTCCATCATTTTTCTCTTTCAACTCTTTCCATCATTTTTCTCTTTCAACTCTTTCCATCGTTTTTCTCTTTCAACTCTTTCCATCGTTTTTCTCTTTCTTCTCTTTCCATCGTTTTTCTCTTTCAACTCTTTCCATCATTTTTCTCTTTCAACTCTTTCCATCGTTTTTCTCTTTCAACTCTTTCCATCGTTTTTCTCTTTCAACTCTTTCCATCGTTTTTCTCTTTCTTATCTTTCCATCGTTTTTCTCTTTCAACTCTTTCCATCGTTTTTCTCTTTCAACTCTTTCCATCGTTTTTCTCTCTCTTCTCTTTCCATCATTTTTCTCTTTCAACTCTTTCCATCGTTTTTCTCTTTCTTCTCTTTCCATCGTTTTTCTCTTTCAACTCTTTCCATCGTTTTTCTCTTTCAACTCTTTCCATCATTTTTCTCTTTCAACTCTTTCCATCGTTTTTCTCTTTCAACTCTTTCCATCGTTTTTCTCTTTCTTCTCTTTCCATCGTTTTTCTCTTTCAACTCTTTCCATCATTTTTCTCTTTCAACTCTTTCCATCATTTTTCTCTTTCAACTCTTTCCATCATTTTTCTCTTTCAACTCTTTCCATCGTTTTTCTCTCTCTTCTCTTTCCATCATTTTTCTCTTTCAACTCTTTCCATCGTTTTTCTCTTTCTTCTCTTTCCATCGTTTTTCTCTTTCAACTCTTTCCATGGCTTTTCTCTTTCAACTCTTTCCATCATTTTTCTCTTTCAACTCTTTCCATCGTTTTTCTCTCTCTTCTCTTTCCATCATTTTTCTCTTTCAACTCTTTCCATCATTTTTCTCTTTCAACTCTTTCCATCGTTTTTCTCTTTCTTCTCTTTCCATCGTTTTTCTCTTTCAACTCTTTCCATCATTTTTCTCTTTCAACTCTTTCCATTGTTTTTCTCTCTCTTCTCTTTCCATCGTTTTTCTCTTTCAACTCTTTCCATCGTTTTTCTCTTTCAACTCTTTCCATCGTTTTTCTCTTTCAACTCTTTCCATCGTTTTTCTCTTTCAACTCCTTTCATCGTTTTTCTCTTTCAACTCTTTCCATCGATTTTTTCTTACTTCTCTTTCCATCATTTTTCTCTTTCAACTCTTTCCATTATTTTTCTCTTTCAACTCTTTCCATCGTTTTTCTCTCTCTTCTCTTTCCATCGTTTTTCTCTTTCAACTCTTTCCATCATTTTTCTCTTTCAACTCTTTCCATTATTTTTCTCTTTCAACTCTTTCCATTATTTTTCTCTTTCAACTCTTTCCATTATTTTTCTCTTTCAACTCTTTCCATCGTTTTTCTCTCTCTTCTCTTTCCATCGTTTTTCTCTTTCAACTCTTTCCATCGTTTTTCTCTTTCTTCTCTTTCCATCGTTTTTCTCTTTCTTCTCTTTCCATCATTTTTCTCTTTCTGCTTTTTCTACCTTTCCTCTCTTTTTTCACTCTTTCTACCTTCTTGTTTCTTCATTTCACCCTTTTCATTTTTTCATTCCACCCTTTCTGCTCTCTTTACTCTTCGTTCTGCTCTTTCCACTCTTTCTATTTTTTATTCTACTCTTTTTCTTTTTTCTTTATTCTACCCTCTTTCTTTTTTCCCTCTATTCTTCTCTATCTTCTTCCTTTATTTTGTCCTTTTTCATCATCTTACCCTCTCTTTTCCTTTCATTCCACCTTTTCTTTTTATTCCATTCTGCCCTCTCCCTCCCTTTTATTCCATTCTGCCCTCTCCCTCCTTTTTATTCATTCTGCCCTGTCTCTCACCCTTTTATTCATTCTGCCCTCTCTCTCTCTCTTTTATTTTTTCTACCCTCTCTTTCCCTTTTATTCATTCTGCCCTCTCTCTCACCCTTTTATTCATTCTGCCGTCTCTCTCTCCTTTTTATTCATTCTACCCTCTTTCTCCCTTTTATTTATTCTACCCTCTTTCTCCCTTTTATTCATTCTACTCTATCTCTCCCTTTTATTAATTCTACTCTCTCCCTTTTATTAATTCTACTCTCTCCCTTTTATTAATTCTACTCTCTCCCTTTTATTAATTCTACTCTCTCTCTCCCTTTTATTAATTCTACTCTGCCTCTCATTCATTCTGGCCTCTCTCTTTCTCTCTCTCCTTTTTATTCATTCTGGCCTCTCTCTCTCTCTCTCTCTCTCTCTCTCTCTCCCCCTTTTATTTATTCTGTCCTCTCTCTCTCTCTCTCCCTTTTATTCATTCTGACCTCTCTCTCTCTCTCTCCCTTTTATTCATTCTGACCTCTCTCTCTCTCTCCCTTTTATTCATTCTCCCCCTCTCTCTCTCCCTTTTATTCATTCTCCCCCTCTCTCTCTCCCTTTTATTCATTCTGGCCTCTCTCTCTCACCCTTTTATTCATTCTGGCCTCTCTCTCTCACCCTTTTATTCATTCTGTCCTCTCTCTCTCACCCTTTTATTCATTCTGTCCTCTCTCTCTCTCCCTTTTATTCATTCTGTCCTCTCTCTCTCTCCCTTTTATTCATTCTGCCCTCTCTCTCCCTTTTATTCATTCTGGCCTATCTCTCTCTCTCTCCCTTTTATTCATTCTGCCCTCTCTCTCTCCCTTTTATTCATTCTGCCCTCTCTCTCTCCCTTTTATTCATTCTGCCCTCTCTCTCTCCCTTTTATTCATTCTGCCCTCTCTCTCTCTCCCTTTTATTCATTCTGCCCTCTCTCTCTCCCTTTTATTCATTCTGCCCTCTCTCTCTCTCTCTCCCTTTTATTCATTCTGCCCTCTCTCTCTCTCTCTCCCTTTTATTTATTCTGCCCTCTCTCTCACCTTTTTATTTATTCTACCCTCTTTATTCATTCTTTTTCCTTTAGTCTCCCTTTTCACCCAGTTTCTTTTCCTTATATTTCTCTTTCTGCCATCTCTTTCTTATTACTCCCTCATTCTACTCTTTCCACCCTCTCTTTTTTGCTCTTTTTCTTTTTCCCTTCTCTTTTTCCCACAGTTCTCTTTTCTGACAGCAACATTCTTCTTGTAGTCTTCACAAATAAATATAATTTTTTTTTACACTTGAATGACTTTATATTCTACCTACAAAGATGCAAAATTATTATTGGAAAGAGTTAATATCTTGTTTTTCTGTAACCATAATTTGTTTAACAAGATTTTTGTTCCCTCAGACTGTAAACTAGGTGGAGTAAAGATATTATAATATTTTATGTTGCATTTTACATTTTTACCTTGATTAATTTATGTATTTTTTATCTTTGCAGGTAAGTACCCCTGAATCTCACAAATGAAGTGTTTTTCTTCACATGTGGCAGCCATTGAAGGTGGGTCAAAGTTGTAATATAATTAAGCTAAAATTACAAATATATTGGTAATTATTTATGTTATTATAGAATAACTTATAATTAATTCTAACACATTTTAGGATTTTTTTCTTTTTCTGATTCTGTTTTTACTATGTTTCGACCAGTTCTTTCTCTGGCTTTCCACTGGTGTTTAAAGATATTATCTGTAATTTTGATAAGATCCATTATCATTTCATGAACATCTCTGAACATTTACTTTCAAGATTAAATTAAAAAATAAAATGATTTTTGTGACTAAAAGTAAAATTCTCTTACAAGTATAGGAGTATAGAAGAAAAACATTATTTTAAAATAAATTATACATAATACTCATCTACTGATGAGAAAGTATTTGTTTAAAAATTACTTGTTATCTTCTTTTTGAATATTTCAAAGCAAGTTTCAAAGTGAGTTATTCATTCTATTGATGATAGAATATTTCAAAGTGAGTTATTCATTCTATTGATGATAGAATATTTCAAAGTGAGTTATTCCTTCTATCAATGTTAGAATATTTCAAAGTAAGTTATTCCTTCTATCAATGTTAGAATATTTCAAAGTTATTCTTTCTATTGATGATTGAATTTAAAATAAACTTACTTATTATATGCAATTTTTTTTAATAAAATAATTTTACTCAAATTTGATTAAATCTAAAGCAACTCAGGAAGAAAGCTTAAAATTAAACAGAAATAGTTACTAAGTAACTTATTTTATACTATATTCAAGTATTCTACTAATTTTTTTCCACTGAAATATCTTCCATTTCTATTATTAAAATTCCACTTTTTCATCGATCATTCTTTGTATTTTTCTTGTATAATTTCCATGAAGCTTATGTTGTTGACTGTAATAAAAATGTGTAGTGATAGCAATAACTTACTAAATAACCCCCAACATCTACTAGTAGTCCATATAGTAGTCTGGAGCCAGAATAATTAATAATAAAAGAAAAATTAATAAAAATACTTTAAAATACAATATAAGAATTGTAGTTAACAAGAAAGACAGAAAAAGTTAGATTATAAAAAAAATAGTTAAATAAAATATAAGCTATTCCCATGATGCATTAGAACAAATGTTTTATCGTCAAAAGAAATAAAGGTCAAAACTTTCTTCTCTTTTGACTTCAACTAGCTAAGAAAGCAGACTTTTAAAACAATCTCTGATAAAATATGTTGCCAGCTACAGATAAGCAAACATTTCTTTATTTCTGTGCTTACCAAAATTATATACATATATGTTCATTGAATGATACAATAATTTCTTTGAAATGTATTACTAAGATATAAAAGAAAGACTCCTATTGAATGTATACTAGAAAAAAATTACTAATGAAACACTTAATTCATCATTGTAAACAAAAACTTAAAAATGTTTCAGCAGTATAACAAATTATCTCTGCCTTCAATGTTACTTATTTCATATTACTTGACATACTAAAATGTATAATAAATCAATTTACCATTTTTTCTATGCCTATAAAACAAAAACTGTTTCTGAATTGTATTTCATTGTACTTCATGAATAATTTTGTTTATAATATTACAATCTTATTGCGGTTGAGGGGTGACCTTTCCAACAAGAAATATATATATATATATATATATATATATATATATATATATAAAATAACATTCAGACAAGGCCAATGCATCACTGGGCCCCGCAACAAATGTTTTATGCCATTATAACATACAGCTGCTGGCAGTGCAGAAACGTCAGATGTCCTTTTGCGTTAGACCTGAACTTTGAGTAAGTAAAATGCTATCCGGCTGCAAAATTCCAAATGAGATTTGTTTGGATTTATTTTGTAATGTATCCTCTACTGTGCAACCATGGATACATTGATAAGGTTGACAGAAAAAATGGTCAATATCACTTCTTTGTTTATCCATATGCATTCAGACAATATGATTTTACAGTTTTGTTTTTTTAGGTAATCACCTTCTATTACTCTATTATTCAAATTTATTAGATGTGGCAGGATAACTTCCTCTTCCCTTCCACTTATAGGTTGTTTTTACCTTAAGATATGGCTCATTAGTTTTCCAATTGCCATCAATTGTCACCAAAGAATTGTCACGCTACTTTGCTTATAATTCTGTTTATATTTCTGTGATAAAGTATTGTAATTATTTATACTTTTTACATTCTTTGGACTGTTGTCTTCCTCTTTTTTGCCATATTTCTGACATTTCGGCCATCTTCAGGTGATTGTAATTTTGAAACGAACCCTTTATTTTGTCCACCAGAGTAGATTGTTCAGGTTCCACATGCCATGCCTCTTCCAGATGTCTCAGTTTTTGTTTACCACTGCAGTAGCCAGGTATTGAAATCACAACTCTGGGTCAAGTCACTGGATCCTACCAACGCTTTTATCCACTAGGCCATGAGTCCAATCACCTGAAGAAGGCTGGAGTGTACAATGGCCAAAACATTGTGAATATGGCAAAAAAGATGAGGACAACAGTCTGAAAAATGTAAATAGTGTAAATATGTTGCAGTATATACTTTTCTATTCCAGAATGTTTTATTTTTGTTCATTTTTGCTGTCAATAAATTGCTTTGCTGTGTTCTGACATTTCTGGCTAGAAGTTCAGAAAACTTTTTTCAGAGATATGAGTTTATGAATTCAAAAATATAAATTAAATTCAACAGAAGGATTATGTAAGAAATAAATAGGAGAAAAAATTATAAATTTGACATGTTTGTTTTGTTTTACGGCATATCAACCTCAATGGATTATTTAATGCTAATAAAATTTATGTTGCTGGCAGTATTTTTTTCTTTCAAAAATATATTGCTGGTAATTTTTTTTTCAAAAATGTACAGCTGGTATTAAAACCTATTATTACACTTTTATAGTATTTTGACCCCATTTTTGCGGTTAACTATTTGTCCATAACTGGGAACCCAACAGGTGCTACAACCCAAGGTCAGGGTGGACCTGGGAACACTAGCATTTAAGATGTGGTTTCGACGCTCCTCAAAACCTCCTGATCAGAGGCCTTGATGTTGGATGTAGTTTATTGTCTTACCCAGGATGTGGATGTAGTTTATCATCATATGGTTGACATGTTTCACTGTTAATTAGCTTCATCAGAAATTATTGGAAATGAGTGATGGAAGAGAATGTGACAGTATTTTGAATTCTGTGCTGTTTGTTTTTATTGGTCAAGTAGATTTCACATGTTTATATCTTGTGCATTAATGTGTCCAAATGCTAGTGGCCATTTTTTTTTTTTTTTTTTTTTTTGCTGCATATCTAGTAATATCTACATGAGGGTTTAATTCCTGAAGATGGTAATCAGAGAAAATGGGAAAGTATAGATGTATATCAAATTTCTAGTTGGGCTTGCAGTTGTTAATAATATCAGCGTGTGTTGTCTGTAGATTAAATATACATAATTAATTTTAGAATAAATTTTATTTTTGAGAAGAATTATGCATATTTGGAAATTTTGAGGGTGTAGTGAGGATAGGTATATGGGTGAGTTTGTGTTGTAGCATACCTATGGACAATAATGGGTATGCCCCCAGTCATATAAATACAGTAGTAAATACTGTATGTTGGTCTGCAGTTGGAGATTTTGTCTCCAGCTGTGTTGGTCAAACTCTCTGCCTCAAGGCAGAGAGGATCCCCAGATGAGGCTATGTCAAAGGGCAGAGTCTTGTCTCGGGAAACAGCTACCCGACCCTGTTTTATATGGGGTCTACTGGGAAATTTTGGCCAGGCCTACAGGCTAGGATACCCCACATTAAATTCGACCTTGTGCCACATTTGACTGTGTGGGCTGGTTAGTAGATATAGTGCAGTTGGAGATTCATTGTGGAATTCACTTGACTCACTTCTAGCAGTTGACTACTTCTACATGCTGCTGGCGAATCTTATATGTGTTGTTCTTGTCCTAAGTGTTATCATTAATTACCAACTTTCATGTAATTATTCTATTCAGTAATCTTTCTGAGGTTACAACAGTTTGGTTGAATTCTATTATTATCATTATAATTATAGTTGAGTGCATTTGGATTTATTTGGTGTCTTAGCGTTTTTTCAGTATTGTGGTGAGCATGATGGAATCATAGAAGTAAATTACATCATCAGCAAGTGTCTGGATCTTAAAAATCTTTTACTACAGGCTTTAAGAATGTTGGTGATATGAAAATGTACCTGGTCAAAAAAAAGATACTAAAATAGTTGGATGGACCTAACATTCGAAATTGAACATATGACATCATCAACCATTTCATTGATGACTTGTATACCAAGAGGTTGATGTGACAATTTTATTCCTTTTCTTGTATGTGCATATGATATGGATAAACTTTTTACATTTTGCCTCACAATTTCCTTATATATATGGTGGCATGTGGCTGAGTGGTTAGAATGTTCACTTTCTGACCATGAGGCCTGGGTTCAAATCTCACCAGGGTTGATTTATCAGGAAGATGAATTCTTGATTTCTTGATGTCATCAATCTGGAGGAAGCAATCCCAGCATGTGGCACCTTTGGAAAGTGCATGAAGACTACACCACAGGTTGACCCAAGCCTTGTAAGTGAAACTGGGTAGATGGGACCATTGGGAGCTGTTGGTGGTGGCTAGCCTTGTTGACTGTTGATCACACTAGATAATATGTTCTTTCCAAGAAATTGTAACTTTTAGTTTTAGTTTAAACCACAGGTGGAATCTGTGAATGTTGAACAAATACAAATGTGCTTGAGCAAGTGTCTGCAATAGGGTTAAGCCCTAGTAGACCGGCATCCTCGGATTGGAGTGGCTTTTTAAAAGAGAGATATATTTATACATATTTTTTTTGTTTATATATATATATATATATATATAGAGAGAGAGAGAGAGAGAGTCCCATGAAAATAAGTGGATACAACGTCTAAAAACAAAATATCCAGCCGGGCTAAACCATAAATTTAACAATATAGATAGTACCAATATATAACTCAACAAATCAAAACCTACCCACATTTCTCACCCACACAAGACAGACATGCTTACGGAGGTGTGGAGGCCTCACACTTATACACTCACCCACACGAATATACACACTTACACACATCATACTCACTCACTCCCTAATGAGCCAAATGATAACACACACCCACAGCAATACACACGCTTACACATATCATACTCATTCACTCCCTAAGAACCAAATAACACACACACAAACACTAAAGAGAGACACATCCCCTCACCAGGTCCAATAAAACTGTCAAATTGACCAGAGAATTCAGAGCAGCATGTATCTATCCAGCTCTTATCTCAAATAACAACTTAAAAGAGACTGTTTGACCAACACAAGGAATGTTAAAAGATTCATGTTAAAAAGATAAAAAAATCAAAAAAACAAATGAAAACTACAGACAAAAGTTCATTTTCTCCAGCAAAAGACTCATTTCTGTAGTTTACTGCTACCAGCAAGCAGAAATATTTCTCCTCCCGATGATGGCCATTTTGGTCGAAACTAGTCAAGGAATCTAAATGAAATAATAATATAAAAAAAAACAAAAGAATAGTAATCTACAACCCAGTGTGTCTGAAGATTTTAATTTTTTTTATTGTTCAAAATATATATATATATATATTAAGAAATATACATATCTTACATTAATTGCACAACTCTGAGTTTTATGCTGAAGTAATTGATAAAAATATTACTAAACTAACTAAAACTAATGATATCAAGAACAATGTATGCCATGATAAATAAAATAAAGTACTACTACTACTAATAATAATAATACATATCAATGGAAATAAAATGATTAAAATAAGAAAGATAAAGCAAAATGAAATAAGACCCTTATATAGGAACATATAAATATGTAAATAAACACATTAAAATTTTTAAATGAATTGTAGTTGGTTTTGAATTTGAAGTTCGACCCAGATCAACATTTAAGATTGAAAATAAGAAATATAAATTCTGATTTAGAGAGATTTTAGAGAGCCGTTTTAACAACTAGAAATGGTGTTTTAAAATCAAGGGGGGTTAACTCTATATTATTCCGGACATCAATAGAATAATTAATAATAATAATAATATTAACATTAATAATCCTAAAAAAAACTAAAAGCAGTGATATCAGTAATAATAAAATATGCCGTGATAAAGTAAGATAAGATAAGATAAAATGAAATGAAAGCCATGCATAGGATCTGTTAAATATGCAAATTAGTAAATAAATAAATAAGGAAAATAAATGAATAATTCGATAAAAATAATGAATGCAAATAGATGAGTAAATAAACACATTTCTAGTAGTAGGACTAAAGGTGAAAGTAACAGACAACAAACAAAGCAAAAAAAAAAAAATAGTTATATACTAAAAATGGTAGTGATAAGATAATGGAAAAAATGGAATGATAAAAATGTTAAACGCATTATCATCTAAAATTAGCAATAGTTGTACAATTAAGGTCGCCAGAAAAAAAAAATTAATATCAATATTAGTAAATGTGGACGCCTGGTCCGGCTACAGTATATTAATCTGTGTCAACCTGTTTGAGTAGGAATTTGGATTTGCATAGGCAGGTGCTAATCAACTCACTTCTTTTGTTTAAGTGGTTAGGATTTTTTATATTTTTCAGGAGACATTTATTGCCATTCCTGCTGAAGGGCTTAGCCTTCGCTATTATTTCCCAGGTGATAATTGGATTTTATTCTCACTTTTTAGCTTCCAGAAAAATTTAGAGAGAGCAGTGCTATTTCAATATACGATATTGCCAAATGTCATTTGGTGGTGGTAAAACCATGATTTCCAATTGTTTTCCATATAGCCCATGTAAAATTAGACCTTATCGCTATGTTTGTTTTTTGCTTTATAAACTAACAATTTCGATATACATTTACAGTTTAAACCTAATAATGAAATCATAGCCTCACTTGACATTGAAAGTTGATTTACCAATGTCCCAGTTAGAGAAACGGTTGATATAATTATAAAGAATATTTACAACAATGCATCTCTCCCTCCATTAAAAATTAAACCCAACATATTACAGAAACTACTTTTGACTTGTACCACTGAAGTTCCTTTCTATGATCATCAAAATAATATATATATATACAACGCAATGGTGTTTCCATGAGTTCAGTTCTGGGACCAACATTTGGTAACTTCTATATAGCTAACCTTCAAAATAGCATCTTTAATACCACTAAAAAGCCCTCCATGTACCTAAGATATGTAGATATGCTTATCTTCGTCAAAAACACAGATGAAATACATGAACTACAAAAAAATTCCCCCAAAAATCTGTCCTTAAGTTCATATCACTTTTCTTGATTTATTGATAGACACTAATAATAATACATTTACTACCTCCCCATATAAAAAACCAACTAGCATAAACATGTGCACTCTCAACTATAAAAGTGAATGTCCTATTAAAAAATAGCGATTACACAAAATTTAATAAACCATGCAAAAGCTAATTCTTCAATGAAAAAGATTTTCTAAACTGAATTTAAAAAACATTAAACAAACTCTCATTAATGACTTTCCTAATTCCATTGTTGATGAACAAATTAGATGAGCTATTAAAAATATTAACATAAATCAAAATGAACATAATACATCCTCAAATAACCCTAAACATATCAACCTTCTATCTTCTTTTATGTGCCATGTCCCTTCAGTATGTAGGAGATCATGGCTCTCCACTTCCTCCTGTCCCTTGTAGCTCTCAATAAGTTTTGTCTTTTTGTTATTTCTCTCAGACCCTGTTCTGCCATCCACTTGCTTAAGCCCATTAAGTATGTCACACATTGCTTTCCCTTGTCCCTCTTCCCCTTTATCTGACCTGTGAGTGTCAGATTTTCCAAGCCCTTCTTTCTCATTACATGTCCAAGAAATTTCAGCTGCCTCTTTCTGATGTTAAGTATAAGTTTACTCTTTATTTGCATCCTTTCCAAAACCTCATCATTCCTCACATGTTTGGTCCATGGTATCCTTAGTATTATTCTGTAAAACCACGCCTCTATTGCCTCGAGTCTCTTCTTCATCTTTGAGGAGACTGCCCAAACTGCTATCAAATATATTATAACTATTAGGTTGGTGCAAAAATAATGACGTAATAATGTCGTTTTTTGACGTTAAAAAATACGTCAAAAAACGACATTATTATGTCATTATTTTTGCACCAACCTAATACAAACAAGATGAAAAAATGCTAAAAAATATCATAAGTATTAATATATCCCACATTAATCTCAATAAAAAAAATTAAAACTAATTATATACTACACTAAATTTAATACAACCAAGTTAATCATCTGAAATAACTCTTTTCTGCCAACTAGCATTTTGCAAAAGAACAACATCATATATCAATTTAAATATCCTTTGGGATATTGTATCTCTCACAAAAATGTAAATATATATGTTGGTTTTACCACTATAACTTTGGCAAGGAGACTTAGATTTCATATGAATGATTATAATTGAATCTCACAACATTTAAAAGAAGATTCCTGTCCACATTCATGTTTTAGAGAAATATTAATTGACAATACAAGTATACTCCACCATGAAAATAAAAAGAACACCTACTTCAAATTCTGGAAGCCCTTTACATAAAATAATTATAGCCAAAAATAAATAAAATCATTTATGATTATGGCAACAAAGTTTTAAAATGTTTATAACAGCAAGGTTTTAAAATATCTAAATTATAATTATTAAAATCTACAATTAAAACAATATTTTAAAACATGTAATTACAATTTTTTAATAAGAATTTACATAGCAGTAAGGAACTTTTCAAATTTTACAGCATTCATACTCACACATTTTCATAACTTATATTAATTCTTTGTATTAGCAATTCAACCCTGAAGATGATCTTGGATGAGACTGAAAGTACTTGGAAAATTAAAGACCATATGGATAATTATGGCCTTTTTCTTGATCAATTTTGTACAGACACGAAGAAATTGATCTTTGAACTTGAGAACATAACAATAACAATAAATAGACATAATATGTCTAAATTATTCAACCAAACATGATTGAATGAAGATATGCTGCCTATATATATATATATAATTATTATGAAAACAGAGACCATGGTAATATTTTATTTCATTAAAACTGATACTACAGTTTGAACTCATCAGAACAAACATTTTCACAAAAAACAAATGGATAAAAATTTTATCAGGCACAAAGAAATTTGTCCCCCAAAAAAGGGGGATATATATTCAAAATGGGGGAAGGAATAGATAGAGGATAAGAGGGATATGCATTTAAGGTTGGGAAGGGAAAGCGAAGAGAGGGAGAAAGAAATATAAGTCTGTTCAAGGGGATATGTGCAAAGTCGTAGGGATAAAAGCAGACATGTTGACCTATTTATTCTGGATGTGCACAGTGAAGTAGAAAGTGTGTCATCAAATGAGGGGAGAGGAAAAAGACAAAGAGAGCGAAAGAAAAAGAAGGAAGGGAGAAGAGAAAGAAAGGGAAACTATATATATGCAATTATAGACCTACATAAACCAAACCATTAGCATACATCTGTAGACATATAAACACACACATATAAATACCATACATATATGGCACATAATCAGAAAAATTATATATATCTTCAATTTCTAAGCATAAATAGGGCGATAATAACACCAACAACAAAAATAGAATATATCTAATTACACAAACAATCAATAAATACATATATAAATCAAACACCCATACATGTACAAGCAAATACATACATATATTCATGTCTATCCATACAAATACATATACATAAACATATACACAAATACCCATATGTACCTAAATACATACTAAAAGGCCATAAATATACAAGTATACACACATATATATATATACACATACGCACACACACATATACACATATACACACATAAAAACATATACATACATACACACATATATAGATGAAATATTTCTGAGTTAACCTGTAGAAAAAGACAATATGTATAAAGGTAAAAGACAATAGGAAAACTGTATTATTATTCTCAGCTAATAATACAGTTTTCCTATTGTCTTTTACCTATATATATATATATATCCACATACATATTACATACAGACAGACATGCATAACTGCTTACATACACACATACATATACACACATACATTCATACTTACACATATAAATATATAAGTACACATGCACACAAACATATACATACTCATACATATATCAAAACAAATGCATATATATATAAAACATACATACACATGTATTCATATACACAACACATACACGCATATATATATATATATAAATGCATACACATATACCTATATACATACATATATGTGCACATACAAATATATACTTAGATAATAAGATAGACAACATATCCAAATATATCCCCCAACTATATAAATATAAAAGGCATACAAGAGTCCATTGCACCTATATATATATATATATATGTGTGTGTGTGTGTGTATATATATATATATATATATATATATATATACATATATATATAGAGAGAGAGAGCATATTTACATATACATAGAAACAAAAACACCCATACAATACCTAAATACAGATAAACACGCACACACACACATATGTATATGCATATATGTGTGTGTGTTTTATATAACATATAAATATATGTGTAAAAAGTGCATATATATGGATACTGCATGTATATCTGGATTCCATCCAGCAAACAATAGAAGAGAAAAACAATATGAAAAATAAGAAGGATTAGAAGGAAAAGGAAATACTAAATAATGACGGTTTTTAAGTGTCTGTCCATGACTAATTAAGTGCAAGTGACGATCAGGTGGGTTGACACTCAGCCTGTGTAGACATGTAGGTCTTTCAGTGAGTGGGAGAAAGTGTTTGTGTATTGCACTGTTTGTCAAATGTCGCCTGTACTGTATCTTATCTAATTTCACCTCCAGGTAAATGACCCAGCCTCAAAGCATTTAAATCTGAAATAATATCCTTCTGTTCAGGGTTAGAGAAAATTCAGTCATTAATTGTGACAAGTTACCTACCATTTTTGAAAAAAAAATCCTTGTCATATTTTCTTTTTTTACTCATAGTTTTTTTGCTTCAATATCCACCTTTTTTTTAATTCTATTACACAAATTCAATTACCATATCTTTGAAGCACATGTAAAACAAACTACCATTAGTGGCTATAATTAAATATTCTAATGAACTGTTCTCTCTAATTAAAATTTTGCTCATTAATAAAAATTACATTTTGAAAAAAATATCTCCATCTGTGAATTTCAGTAAAT
>OZ010614.1:31705918-31823418 GCA_963932145.1 Acanthosepion lycidas | reverse complement strand
TCACAATCCTCCCCAGTCTTTTGAACAGGAGTAGAGGTTTATCCCTTGTTACCTGTTTAGGATTGGGTTTCCAGTTCTTTTTAAAATTTCCATATTCTCTTTCACTCCCAGTAGCTTCTTGCATCTTAGTGGCATTATTTCCTTGCCTAGAGGGAATTGTTTAAAAAAAAAATTATTGCCAGTTCATTGAATCCTAATACTGGACTTCTGCCATAAAGCAAGTCATCAGTCATAAATAGTATTTATTAAGCTGAGCAGCACAAATCCAAGCGTGGTAAAAAGATAGTACTGTCCTAATTTTTCAAGTTGAGAGGAACTGCTTTGAAGATGAGCATTCAGAATTCTGGTTTTTACTTGGTCTATGAGCATCAGTTATTAGCAACAGTGGAAATTGCAATAATGCCATAATTATTGCAAGAAGCCTAAACAGTAAGTCTTCTTTTTCCATGTCTTTATTATCTTTTCCAATGACCTACACTTTTTTCAGCCTTCATGATGTATTGATATTTAATGAGGCCTATTGTATTTACTCCAATAGAATTTTTACTACTTATGAAACAGTTTTATTGATCAAATATACATTTAATTCATTGGGAGTGGTACATGTAGGTGTGGCTATTTGAGTACCAAACACATTTTAGTATGCACTCATTTGGCAATTGATATTTTGGTTCTAAGAAGAGCAATTTAGTCTTTATCTCTTGGCTCGGAATAAAAGTTTATAGTGTATTTAAAGTGAATTTCAAAGACAATATTTATATATGTATACCTATTGTAATGACAAAAGTATGCAGATGTAGGCCTTAAGAAAGCTTTATTCAACTAAGAATACAAGATTAGCATATAGTGCCCTTTTATAGTCCCAGTAAACAGAAATAGTTCTCTGAAACAGGAGAGTAACAAAACAAGGGGAGACGACTCTTGATTATTCATAACACCTATCTTGTATTATAGTTTTCTTCACATGCAATATCTTTCCTTCAGTTTCTTTGTTGAATGTTCACTGAGTCTTATTTTTGTTCAAACCATGAACGCCAGCATGTGGTAGAAGCTGACTAGTTCGTGAAAAGCTCTCTGAGGTACCTGGATGTATGCTCACAAGAACTTAAATATTAAAAAAATATATACTTTTTTGGATTTTTTTGTTAAACATTGTAAAAATCCTGAAAAAAAGTTTTCTTCAACTGCTTTCTAAGATCAATGGTTAAAAATGTCTTTGATTGAGTGAATCCTCTGGGTCATGACAAAGACCATCATTCTTCAGACCTCATGGACTTGCACTGCAGGATCACAGCAAAAAATCTGTACCAGATACAAGAAACCACATTACTTGAGGTTCCTGGTTTAAGGTTAAGGTTTTTGCTGTAAACTTTTGGTTATGTTTCTGCTATAAAATTTTGGAAGTGTTAATTCTTCTGTTATAAAACCTCTGTAGTGTTAATATTTCTGCTATAAAACCTCTGTAGTGCTAATATTTCTGCTATAAACTTCTGTAGTGTTAATATTTCTGCTATAAAACCTCTGTAGTGTTAATATTTCTGCTATAAAACCTCTGTAGTGCTAATATTTCTGCTATAAAACCTCTGTAGTGTTAATATTTCTGCTATAAACTTCTGTAGTGTTAATATTTCTGCTATAAAACCTCTGTAGTGCTAATATTTCTGCTATAAAACCTCAGTAGTGTTAATATTTCTGCTATAAAACCTCTGCAGTGTTAATATTTCTGCTATAAAACCTCTGTAGTGCTAATATTTCTGCTATAAAACCTCCGTAGTGTTAATTCTTGTTATAAAACCTCTGTAGTGTTAATATTTCTGCTATAAACTTCTGTAGTGTTAATATTTCTGCTATAAAACCTCTGTAGTGCTAATATTTCTGTTATAAAACCTCTATAGTGTTAATATTTCTGCTATAAAACCTCAGTAGTGTTAATATTTCTGCTATAAAACCTCTGTAGTGTTAATATTTCTGCTATAAAACCTCTGTAGTGCTACTATTTCTGCTATAAAACCTCTGCAGTGTTAATATTTCTGCTATAAACTTCTGTAGTGTTAATATTTCTGCTATAAAACCTCTGTAGTGCTAATATTTCTGCTATAAATCCTCTGTAGTGCTAATATTTCTGTTATAAAACCACTATAGTGTTAATATTTCTGCTATAAAACCTCAGTAGTGTTAATATTTCTGCTATAAAACTTCAGTAGTGTTAATATTTCTGCTATAAAACCTCTGTAGTGCTAATTCTTCTGTTATAAAACCTCTGTAGTGTTAATATTTCTGCTATAAACTTCTGTAGTGCTAATATTTCTGCTATAAAACCTCTGTAGTGCTAATATTTCTGTTATAAAACCTCTATAGTGT
Source organism: Acanthosepion lycidas (assembly GCA_963932145.1). Taxonomy (NCBI): domain Eukaryota; kingdom Metazoa; phylum Mollusca; class Cephalopoda; order Sepiida; family Sepiidae; genus Acanthosepion; species Acanthosepion lycidas. Next base: position 31,821,057 of record OZ010614.1, on the reverse strand, counting down.
TAATATTTCTGCTATAAAACCTCTATAGTGTTAATATTTCTGCTATAAAACCTCAGTAGTGTTAATATTTCTGCTATAAAACCTCTGTAGTGTTAATATTTCTGCTATAAAACCTCTGTAGTGTTAATTCTTGTTATAAAACCTCTGTAGTGTTAATATTTCTGCTATAAACTTCTGTAGTGTTAATATTTCTGCTATAAAACCTCTGTAGTGCTAATATTTCTGTTATAAAACCTCTGTAGTGTTAATATTTCTGCTATAAAACTTCTGTAGTGCTAATATTTCTGCTATAAAACCTCTGTAGTGTTAATATTTCTGCTATAAACTTCTGTAGTGTTAATATTTCTGCTATAAACTTCTGTAGTGCTAATATTTCTGCTATAAAACCTCTGTAGTGCTAATATTTCTGTTATAAAACCTCTATAGTGTTAATATTTCTGCTATAAAACCTCAGTAGTGTTAATATTTCTGCTATAAAACCTCTGCAGTGTTAATATTTCTGCTATAAAACCTCAGTAGTATTAATATTTCTGCTATAAAACCTCTGTAGTGTTAATTCTTCTGTTATAAAACTTCTGTAGTGTTAATATTTCTGCTATAAATTTCTGTAGTGCTAATATTTCTCTTATTAAACCTCTATAGTGTTAATATTTCTGCTATAAAACCTCTGTAGTGTTAATATTTCTGCTATAAAACCTCTGTAGTGCTAATATTTCTGCTATAAAACCTCAGTAGTGTTAATATTTCTGCTATAAAACTTCTGTAGTGCTAATATTTCTGCTATTGAACCTCTGTACTGTTAATATTTCTGTTATAAATTTTTGTAGTGTTAATATTTCTGCTATAAACCTCTGTAGTCAGTGCCAGATTTACCTATAGTTTTAGCAGGCTGAAGCCTAGGGCCTCATAATCTCGGGTGCCTCCAGCCAAGGTGTATAACATTTTTGACATTGTCATAGACCTTTCTTACACATGCTGTCATAATGCATTGTAGACTCTAAATAACCCTGTCATCATCCTTGGCTTTACTCAAATTGTTTAATTAAACACTTTTCCATTTTCCTCTACTTTTGAGAATGGGAGATTTGGCGAGACCTCACAAATGGAATAGTGTAGGGCGTCTCTTCATCTAAATCCAGCCCTATGTTTTTGCTATAAAATTTTGGAAGTGTTAATTCTTCTGTTATAGATTTTCTGTAAGCCTTCTCCTGTAAAATTTACACTCTATTTTCCCTCAGTAATGTTTTCAAATGCTAAACAAAACAATGACATGTGAAGCAATTTCCCAGAAAGCTTTCTTTATTTTTACTCCCCACCTGCTTTGACAGATTGTATACATTTCATCTCTAACATCATGAATATTTATAAAATGTACTTTCTTCCTTTGGTGGGATGAAAAGACGTGAGACCACGAGTAAAAAAACAATTGAAAAATCATTGTCTTTTTCTTTTTTTTTCTCTTGTCTTTTATTCTTTTTATAAATGACATTTTCAGGTAATCCTGAAAATTCAGATGTTATTGGAACAATTTTCATTAAATCTTTACATAAGGACTTAAAATTACATTCTGAATATGACAGTTGGATCTATTCTAATTGATCTCTTTAGCATTAAGTTGAAATGATGATCCCTCCAGTTGTTCTCTTTACTGTTCCCTCTTTTTGAAACTTTATTTACCGTTGTGAAGATGGAAGCCAGACTATGAATATTGGTACCATTGCCGAAGACCAGAATGATCTTTTTCCTCTCACCATTACTTATTTGGGAAGAGAGTGGAACTGATCCAAAATGATTTTAACCTGTTCTATTTCTAGTTGGATAAATCGAAAGGATTTTCAGTAATTTTTATGCCAAATGGTGTCAAGATGGCTAAACATCATATCTGAAAACCTGGAAAAAAGAAACTCAATTTATTTTCTTTTTTTTTTTAGATATGAAATATTTTATGGAATGGATAATTATGGTGTTACACCCGGTGTGTGTGTGTGTGTATGTATGTATATATATATATATATATATATATATATATATATATATATATATATATATGTATATGTATTTGTGTATTTATATATGTGCATACTTCCTATAAGTTAAGTTACCTCCCATAGATAATGTCAATTTTTTAATATTTCATGCATATTTAAATAAAAAATATCAATTACACTAATTTTTTGTTTCAGCAATTTAACCCAGATGATCTTGCAGGAGATTGAAAGTACTTGAATGAGAAAAACTATGGCACTTCCCTTAATGAGTTTAAAGATTAACAAATTGATTCATAAGAATATTAAAATAAAAATAGACATATGTCTATATTGTTCAACCAAACATGCTTGATTGAAGATATGCTGCATATATATATATATATATATATATATATATATATATATATAATATAAAAATTTAATAGAGTTAGCAAAAACTTACAACAATCATGGCAATATCTGCAACCTTTTTCAACAAAAAAATTTGATATATACTTTTTCAGAACCAAAAACAAACCTATGAATCAGAGATAGGAAATTATGAACCAATGTGTACATACTAAAAAGTTCCTTTTGAGTTCATATGGAATGGGATGAAAAGAAAGTATGTATATTTCATTTAATCCCCCACCCATACATTTCCAAGACACTTGATTTTCCCCTCCTCCTCATCGACTAACAGACCTCATGTTGTGTGCTTATTCATTTATTTATTTATTTTTTAAAAAATATAGCATTCATAAATTTTTTATTTTTAAAAAAAATATTTATTCAATAAAGTTGCTATTAGTTTCAACCACTTGTGTGGCATGGTGCAGAGTCCTGTTGCCAGGCATAGGATCTTCCAGCAGTCATCCACTTGACTAAAGGCAGCACTATCTCCTCAAGGCACATGATGTAGTCTCCTATGTTGAATCTGAAGCCCTGTGGTAAGAAGAATGGAGGCATAACTTCACCATCACTAGTGATCACTCCAAACACCATAATGTTCATTGGATATACCCTCCAACTCTTTCCAAATCCTCTGCATTATTCTGAAAAGTCCAAATTATAGCTTCTGGTGCAAATGCCAAGCAGTACAGCATGCCATTTCCAAATTTCTGGTGGGGTGAATTGTGTCATAGTGCTCTTTTACTTCGAAACACACCCAACTGACCCAACAAAAACAAACAATGCATATGCATAAAATTAAAAATATAAAATGGCAAAAATTTACCATCGCACACTGTATATATATGTGCATATGAATATTTATCTGTATGTATATATATATTTATACACAGAAACACACACGTGCACACACATATATATATATGTATGTACACATGTGTGTATGTTTGTATAGTAAATCATATGAGTTCTCCAACAGGATAAATATGCTGTTTAATAAATTATCTATACTCAAATGTGGGTATCAACTAAATATAAGATTTAGTGATAAGTATGTGTGGATGTGTCTATATTTCTATACATGTATATATGTATATACATGTGTGTATATATATATATGTGTGTGTGTCTACGTGTGTGTGTATATATATATCTATACGTGTGTGTGTATATATATATATGTGTGTGTGTCTACGTGTGTGTGTATATATATATCTATACGTGTGTGTGTGTATATATATGTCTATACGTGTGTGTGTATATATATGTCTATACGTGTGTGTGTATATATATATGTCTATACGTGTCTGTGTGTATATATATGTCTATAAGTGTGTGTGTGTGTATATATATATATATATATGTATATGTGCGTGTGTATGTATATGTGCGTGTGTGTGTATATATATATGTATACATGTGTGTGTATGTATATATATATATATATATATATATATATATATATATATATATATGCGTATACATGTGTGTGAGTGTGTATTTATATATTTGTATATACATACACGTATGTCTGTGAGTATATGTATAATGTGTGTGTGTGTTTATAACATAAAATTGCATTATTTTTGCTTTGATGTTGTCATTTTGAACTCTGTAAACTGTTGCAGATATATTCTTGAGATAAAATTTCGATTTTTTAGAGGAATATATTAGAAAAATTTATGATGTGTAAATTATCTTTGTTTATCAATAAATTTTTTTCTTTGACATTTTTTAAACTTGTGTAAATGCCGAATTATTGCGTTTTAAAGAGTTATGCCCCTTTACTCATAAAATTCTTTTAAACTCTTTCGCTCTTTCTTTTTATTTTACACTTCTACCTTTCTTGTGATTGATTTAAAACACAGTGACTAATCCACTCATCAAAAAGTGTTATTCATTTTAAAAAATATTTTTGCACTTTTGTTCGTATTACAAATTCATGCAGATTTCTGGGACATAACAAAAACTAGAATTTTTGTACGTGTTACTTTTGGTTTGCTTATTTTTTTTTTTTAAATTCCGTATCTCTTCGAGACATAGAAAATCATGGCTCTCCACAGATTTATTTTCTTTATTCTATGTGGATTGCCGTGTCCCTTCAGGGCGTAGACGATTATGACTCTCCATAGCGTCCTTTGCTTTAACTTTATTATCTGTGAATTGCCATGCATTCTTGGCAAAGATAGTCTCTAGTGATTTCTATTGGCTTCTACACAGTTTGAAATTTTATTTCTCTTGGACTAGTTGACATTTAAAACATTAGAGTCCAGTCTATCCTACTATTTCACTCACAGCTTAAAAATGTGTTAATTTCAGTAGCACTTATTTTTTTAAATTCTAATTTTCTTCCTCAGCAGTTGTTTTAAATCAAGGGAGTAATAATATGTTTGTAGAATCATTTTTTTTAATTCTGAGATCATCCACTAAGGAGGATAGGTGATTTTTTTTACTAATAGTAAGAAGAGAAGACTAACCAGAAGTCCACAGCTGGTTATTAAAATAAAATTTCTAGTCCCTATTTTTTACATTTCTAGTTAGATAAAGCCCAGAAAATGTTTGCATAAAAAATAAAAACGTTTTTAAAGATTTCAACACATGAAAAATTTTCCAAAAAACTGACATACTGTTTTTAAATCAAATCTTTAAGACAATCCTGTTTGTGTTGTGTTGGAATCTTTGTTCAACTTTTTTTTTTCAGAGGAGATGTGTTGGTGGAAACGTATGGAAATGTAAAAATTTACAACTTTCTTTAAGTAAAATTTAGTCATAAAACTATTGGCGGTTATTACAAAAAGAATAACATTTTAAAAGTAAATAAATAATTAATATGTAGTGAAATTTTCATTTAAATTAGATAATTCTTTGATTTTTGGTAATTTAAATAAAAACGCTGCCCTTCTCCCCGCTTTTCCTTTGAGGGTTTGTAGCTCTCGGGTTGGGAAGCTTTGAAATTGATATTGTAGTAGAGAGGGGGTCTTGTATCAAAATTTCAGGGTCAGGGGTTTCCTTTGTAGCTCTTTGTAAGGTTTGTCATTTTACTTAATCGACTAAACTGTATTCTGCCGTCCATTAAACAAGCCTGTTATGTAGGTTATGTGCTATCTTCTTCTGTCTCTCTTTCCTTCAATATGTCCTGTGAGTATCAAATTTTCCAAGCCCTCTTTCTTATGTTCCCTGGAAATTTCAATTGTCATTTTCTGATTCTAAGTATAAGTGTCCCTCTTGCTTCCATTTTCTCTAAAACTTCATCATTGCTCACATATTCAGTTCATGGTATTCTTAGCATCCTTCTGCAGAATCACATTTCTGTTGTCTCAAGTCTCTTCTTAATCTGTGAGGAGATAGTCCAGCATTCACTGCCATATTGGAGGACTGGTATTAACAGTACAGTAATCTTTTCTTTTGTGGGGCATATTGAGGGCTAGAGAGATAGGTGAAAGACAGTGAGCCACTTACCTGACAAGCTTGTGTGAATGGATGGCAGGATGGGAGCCTGTGTAAAAGGAGAAGTGCTCAGAACCATACGAGATAGGAAGTTGTGGAGAGCCATGATCGCCTATATCCTGAAGGGATGTAGTACATAGAAAGGAAGAATACATTTCAAGCAATTCCTTTAGTAAGGAGAGGATGTTTTTAATTTTTATTTATTTAAAAAACAAAAATGTACAGTACACTGTAACACTGAGTGTTGTGACTTTTAATTTACATGAAATTTATTAACTTTTTTACTAATGTATGTATGCGTGTGTGTATAGAAATGATTGACAGAATGGAGATCTGTAGATGTTTCATTACTTATATGCTGGTGATAAAGAGAAAGACATTTTGAGAGTGAGAGAGAGATTTGGGTTAAAACTGGCTAGTGATGATATCGTTTCTAATCGCAATGTCAGTGATCAAACAAGGGAGTTAATTCATATTTGATTGATTATTTAGATAATATTGAAAGTTTTCAAAGACTACTATTGTTCCCAGTTCCCTGCTTTTAGTGTGTGAAATGTATGTGTAAAATTATGGGACAAAAAATACTACACATAGTATGAGTTCATGTAATTTTGATTCTAAAACATTTTTAAAAGTATATTGTTCGTCTTTTTTCAACGCTGTGTGTGTGTGCCTATATTTTAAAAGGCCGCGGTCGCTATTTGAAAATGTTTTATTTAAAAAAAGTAATAATAATCATTTTCTTATACAAAGTCCTTTGACTTTGTATATAATCACATTGAATATAATGAATAATAATAATGACTGATAGTATAACGAAAATATATTGATGCCTCAGAAACATCGACTTAAAATTTAAGTCTTATGGTATCTTCAGATTTGTTCTCTGGAACATGTGAGATAAGTGGAAAATGTGAAAAAAATTCTCATTAAAACCTTAAAAGAGTTGTCTCCCCTATTTAGTGAGGAAATTTTTTTTCTTTCTTTTTTTGTTATAAAGACTTCTTTCATTTAAACTTTTCATATTCTTCACTACTCTTTATTGTGACTTTTGTGAGTTATCTGATGAAAAGGTTGGTGTTGAAGTTTGAATCTATAAACTTCACACATCTTAAGTAAGTCTTTCAGACGTTTTTTTTTTTTTTTCGAAACAAGAAACATTTTTGTACCCAACATTGTCTTTGTGAAAAAAAAAAAACTTTAAAAATATCTATAATTAAGATTTGGTGAAATAAACAAATTAGACAGATCCAAATTATACTGGTCATATTATCAGTAAACATTCTATTAATTAATAAATTTCAAGCAAAATAAAATAATCTTTTTATTGAAAATTATTATTCAAATATCTTGATTGATTGGACTCCAACTTAAAATAAAATTTAATTAATGGAGAAAGATAAAAACAACAAAGTATTTTAAATACATATCAAATTATTCCCCTGCAAATTTTCATCTTTAAAGCATGTATAAAGTTATTAAGTTATTAGAAAATCTTATTACTGCTCTTTATTTATGTCTGGCTTCTTGCACAGTGTTGGGATCTGTCTATCCAGGGTTTTTTTGCTATCTGCGTGATTGGATTTCAAGCTTTTAACAACAACAACACATCTTTTAAAAGAGGTTATTTTCTGGGTGAAATGTAGAAACAGAAAATCTGTTGAAATAGCATATTTTCTTTTCAGAAATATACAATAACAAAATTTTTTTTAAATTTTCCTTGCAGTGAAGTTTGTTTTATAAAGTAATTAAGTGTTTGTAGCATAGTCTGAGATGTGTGGACAGACTTTATGATGGTCAGCCTAATATGTTTCTGAGTTCATAGACAAAGGCTTAGTTTGGCAGCTGCTGGTTAATCCTTCCTATTGTGTGCATGGACAAGGCCTTAGACTGCAGCTGCAGGCTGTTATCTCTTCCATTGTGTGCATGTGTGTGTATGCCTGTATAGATCAAACTGGCCTCTGAAATTGTTTGAACATCGAGAAGCAGTATTCTTCTATTTTTATATCCTTAAAGGAATCTGAAATCTAATTTCACATATGATCTTTTTGAATATAAGGTTTTCATTAGTTAGAAAATAATTTCACACTGGCTCCCAAAAGTCTTTTTCTTGAATATTGTAGGAGTGGTGAAAAGAGTAATTATTGTTATTTTGTAAATGTTTAGATAGCAAAAAAAAACCTGGATAGACAGATCCCAACATATATATGGTGGACTCTCCTATCATGAACGATAAATGAGGGTCAGCATATTGGATGGTGTGTTTTGTTTTACACTTATGCATGCTAGCAGAGGCTATTGTAGAGAAAATCAGGTAAGGGAAAGACATATTTCATTTGTGCTTTCTTAAGTGTAATACTAGCCCATATATATATATATATATATATATATATATTTATGAATTCAATTTTATTTGCTAAAATAAATCATAAGTTGTCTTATATAGCAATTTATAATTGTAACTCTGACAAAATTCTAGATGGTATTATATAAGGTTTTATATATCTAAGTTCAATTTTATTTGCTAAAACAAAGCATAATATTATATAGCAATTTCTAATGGTAATTCTAACATAAACATAGCATTATTTAAGGTTTCAAATATCAACATAGCAATGAATGTATTAATTTTATTTACCAAAATAAAGCATAAGTAATCTTATATAGTAATTTCTAAATCTTAATTCTAACAAAAAACATGGAAGACATGATCTCAGTGTTTAAATATTCAAAGTAACAGTAAATGTATTAAGAACATTAGATTGGAATAAACAAAGACAGGATTTCCTGGAATTTGAAATTGATTCACTAATTGAGTCTTCAGAAGTGATAACTATTAGACCATCTGGCATTAATTTACACTTATCAACATACTTATTGTATGTATCATGCTTACAATATTCCTGTATACTTACATTACCATAATATTACAATACATTCTTACAATATTCCTGTATACTTACATTCCAATATTCCTGTATACTTACATTCCCAATATTCCTGTATACTGCATTCCCATATACTTACTGTATACTAACAATATTCTTATTTACTTATATGTTTACTGCATGCTACTATGATAGATTATTTACTCACTATATTCCTAAAAAGAAGTATAGTGGAAATATATTGTAAACATAAAGCTAACAATAGGTTTCCTCTTTGTTTCTCCATTTATGTGCCATATCCTTTAGGTAGGTATCTCCACTCAGTTTCCATACCTAACTTTTACAATGTTTTTTTTTAAATAAAAAAGCATTGTTGAATCTTTCATTTTAGCTTTAATTAAAAGCTAAATGATTCAATTTACTATTTCTAGTAAGCAAAATACTCTGCTGTAATTCAAATAGAAATTATATTGATTGAAATGTCACCTTTCAGGTCCCTTTCTAAAAATTGATAAAAACTGATAAATATTAGCTATTTTTTCAGATTTGTAAACAAAAGTTAATTCTCAGTTTTAAAAATCTAAAAATAAAATATACTTTTCTTAAACTTTATTTGAGGAATATTAGCTGATTTAAAATATAATTAATCTGATTTGAAACAAATATTTAGTTTACGTGTAAAATATCACAGAAATGCATTTTTTAACCCAACATTAGTGATGAATACATCTTTGTCCCTGTCACTTGACGCTCGTAGATCACTTAACAAGCATTGATAAGGTATTGATAGATTTATTTATTGTTCTACAGAGACTTTATCTGTTAAAACATAATTTAAGAAAATGACAGGTGACCGCCTTTTTTATATAATTTTTAAGTACTCAATAATCTTAAAATTGTTAGAAAATATTCCCTATAATCTAATTTTAGTAATTCTGAATTTAAATTTAATATAGTCATCAATCTTATTTTCTGATAATGTCATGTATGATCAAACATACTTTCAAACAGGGCAAGTCATGTAATATTTAATATACATAAATTTTTTTTTTAAATATTGGATATAAACGTCTTTTATTGAGCTTTTCAATTTGTAAATGTAGTTTTCACTTAATAACAATATCACTTAACCGAATTGAAGTAATGCAGAATTTTAAATGATTTATAATATTATAAATTATTGTAATTAAAATTTTAAAAATTGAAACAATTGTTGTAAAAAATTCATTATTCATTAGAAAATTTTTTCTTAAGACAATGGTGTCCTTAATAAATCTCATTTATAAACGCAATTAAAAGCTTTTCTAATTAAATAATGTCATAGTTTTATTGCATATTTTTTTTATGATTCAGGGCAGATTTTCTGTAACTGGGTCCTGTTTTACAAAAAAAAAAAATGCTGATGATTTCATTTTTCCAAGGAGTCCTGCTTTTAACAAATAAAACAAATATTGTGATTGTAATTTCATTTCTGGAAATTTCATGAAATTAAGTGGGAGTTCGGTGGGGATAACATATGTAAAAAAAAAAATATTTTTTACCAAGATTTTCTAAAAAAAAAAAAAATTATTTTCATTCCTTTGTCAGTAAGTCCTGAGAGTTTCATTAAAATCCAATTGTCTTTTTCACCTGAAAAGAAAAAAGTGCAAAAACACTAATCATGAATATTAGGTTGACTGCTGACATAAAAAAAACAAGTTTTTTAACCAAAATTTTTGAATGTGCCAAAAAGGATTAAGAAATTTAGTAAAATAATCTAAAAATACTTTGGTCTTTCCTCTTAATAATGACTTAAATATTTTGATGATAAAACTTTGTTTTTATTAAGTTTGGGGTCGGTTTTTTCATCATGCTATGCTGTTTTTTCAGCGAGCAAATGGTGGACCGTACCTTTAGGACATGCATAATCATAGGTCTCCACGAATTCTCACCTTTTGTAGCAGTAAACCATATATGTCTGCTGACTATTCCTACTAGTTCATGTTCTTTTATCCATTTGCACCTGATGTTTACTTCTGCTCTTATTATCTTCAGTATGTCCTGTGAGTTTCAAATTCTCTAAACCTTCTTGTGTTATATGCCATCTGGCCTGATTTGTCCAATTTCATCTGGTCTGCTGCTGTTATATTCATCTTATCTGGAGACCAGATGAAACGTTATTATTCAGAAATAAGAAATCTTTATATTTTTTCCTGTTATGTACCAAATTTAAACAAGCTTCTTTTTTTCTGTATAATTGAGGTCATCCCATGAGAAGTACAATTAGAAGCAATTGATTTATAATGCAATGAAATATTGAAAAACAAATGGAAAGAGAGAATGGTAACTTTTACAAATACTTCACATAAGAAGGATCATATCACAAGTTCCATAACCCATTGAGATCATAAGGGCACCTTGTGTACTGCAATCAGAGTAGCAGTTGTGTACCTTGGGCAAGATAGCCTGATGAGAGGCATCTCTCTTTAGGCAGGTTTTGATTTCTGAATTTTTCTCTCAAGGCATGAGAGTGCGTTCAGCTTGGCTATTTTACGTATGAAGGAAATCCTGCATTAAAATGTTTTACCTGACAATTTCAGCATTTAACACAACATATTCCTGTACTAACTTAAAAGCCACTCTATCAGGTGGCATTGAAGAAAGCTCCTGTGGATGGCTCTTGATTGGGTCTTAACCACAATAAGTAGCGAGGAGTAAATGTAATCGGCAACAATAAGCTACAGAAGAACTCAAAATTGATCACTGCATTTAAGTATTGCATTAATATTTAATCTTACTTTTTAAAAGTTCAATGATAATTCTTCTGCCACCATTTAATTTAAAGACAGTTTGATGTATGTAGGTGCTTACTCTCCGTACAATCAATTATTTTTATTTCATGGGTGACTTTTGCTGGATTTTGGCATTAGTTTTGATTATTCCCAAATTTATTTCCAAGTTCCAAAAACTGTTATCATTCGAAAAAATTTGTCGCAAAAAATCACATAAAAAAAGGAGGTTGCAGGTTCAATCCCCACCAGAGAAAACATCTTTTTTAAGTCTCTTGACAACACAGATGGTAGATGTAATTCACACTCTGTCTATATGTCAGAGATGGGGTTATGTAACTACTTACAATATTGACATTATATGGAGATATGGCCCAGTGATAAAAGCATTGGTTGTTTGATTGAGGGAACAAAAACTTGGAAAGTTGAGTTATCAAGGGGAATTAACTGAAAGTGTGATATCCAAAGGCATGGCATGTGGAATTAGAACAAGCTACCACTATGGACTAAATAAAGGTTTCAGTTCAAAATTCCAAGAAATATCACCTAAAGGAGGCCAGAGAGTACAATGGCCAAAACATTGTGAATATGGCAATAAATATGAGGACAACACTCCAGACAATGTAAATAGTGTAAATAAATAGTTATTTCTGTAATTTATTTAGTAATGTTTAAAATAAAACAAAAAACAGGTCATCTACTCAAACAAGTTCATCCAGTAAAAATAACCTTTAGAGTAATGAGGAATAATGTTGGATTAAAAATAAAATCCATTCTTTCCCTTTATTTACTTGTGTTTGTAGTTTTGCCTTGAATCATCTTGGCCTGCAATTCTAAAAATGTGCATCAGAAATCAATTCTTTCTGTTCAAATGTTTTAAATATGAAACAAGCCCTCATATGCTTAATTTATTTTACTACTCTTTCAGTATCATTCAAACCTCATTGTATCTGTCCCATCCATTGGTTCAGCAACCGAAAAGTGGATTAGCTCCCTTGACTGATAACTATTTTGTTACAGATGTATATGTACCATTGTTTCTCATTTCTAACAAAACCTTCTGTTTCAAAATACTTTATATACTTAACTAGCAGGCTTTGCCCACTTGGTATCATTTCGCAAACTAAGTGTTATAGTGGAACACACCTATTCTATAGTTAATAGACTCTCCCATCTATAATAAGTAGGAGTAGTAGCAGTCGCTGAGTCGGCAATGAGTTGGTCAGTCAGTTGATGTCGGACGACTGTTAATCGGATATTAAAGTATCAGCCACCCCAACTAGATTACTGCGTCATTACCTATTATATCAAGTTCCTAACATTTTGTAAGTCAAACCTATTTTAGGACCAACTTAGTACAAATACAAGCCTCCACTGTGAAACCACTGCATAACAGTAAGATATATTCACTACTTGAAATCTTTGAAACAAAAATTTTAAAAGAAAATTTCATTCATAAATTGCCTTGTTATAGTTAAGGAAAGTTTTACAAATAGATGCCAACTTGTTGAAGGCCAAGTAAGATGCAAATTTTGAACATTAGAGAGAGGGATTGGTGCTTGCACCGAGGCCAGCGCAAATGTTGCAGATGCTTGGGGAATTTTTTTCCCTAGCCTGAGTGTATGCACTCGGGCTGTCCACAACTGACCTAGTGTCACAATGCAACTTCATGGGAGGTAAGTAAATACCAAATTAATATAAAGTACTTTTGTAACATGTTTATTTATCATCTCTCAGTTGTGTCTCTGTCTTTGGGCAGAGTGTGCTCATGGGCGTCTCCATTAAAGGACAAAGTCGCAACTAAGGAAAATTATACTGAGAGGTGCCCAGTTCTGGGGAACAGCTGCCTGAGGCTGCACCTTCTCATTGCACCAAAGAGAGGGATTGGTGCTCACACCAAGAACAGTGCAACCGACGCTTGTGGGGGCTTTCGTAATTTTTGTTTGTAGCCCAGGCGTACGTGCTCAGGCTCCCCACAATAAACTGACCTTGTGTCACAATGCAACTTTATATTCAAGTAAATACCACATTAAAATAAAGTAGAGCTGGGGCTTTTTAATCTCGGAATTCATGGGAGAATTGAGCTCCAATTTTGCATTTATTCATATCGATTCCATAATATTGTTTTTACTTAATTAGTTATTATGTTTCTCTAACTCTTCAAGTGTTGAATGTAATGTAATTTAAATGTTGAACTAATTCTAATTTCTATTTTCCCATCTTTACACAATATTAATGTTATCTTATAAATTGTCCCCTGTTCTGTCACCCATGAAATAAAAATAATTGTTTGTACAGAAAATAAGGATCTATGTACATCAAGTTGTCTTTAAATTAAGTGGCAGGAGAAGAATTATCATTGAACTTTTAAAAGGTAAGCTTAAACATTAATTCAGTACTTAATACAGCAATCAATTTTGAGTTCTTTTGTAGTTTATTGACACCTATGGCATCTACTCCTCCCTAGCTACTGTGATGATGGCCAAACCAAGAGTCCTCCACAGGAGCTAGCTTAAAATTTTAAGCTAGCTCTGCAATTTTGGATACAAAAGGAAAATAAGAGTTAATTCCCTTGAACCATGAAAGCAACAATAATAGCTAGTATAATATATTAATATATATTTTTAATCTCACATAATCTGACAATCCTGAATCTGAACTCAATGAAAATCGTTCTCTGCACCTAACTTTTCTAGGGCTTTTGAATGAGCTATGAATCATTGAAATTGGGCCAGTAGGAGAAGAGGAGTTGCTTGGGCACACACATGCACAAACACACACACATACACTGTACTTTATATATAAGATTTATTTTACTACTCTTTCAGTATCAAGCAAAACTCATTGTACCTTGTTAACTTGAAACTAAATGCTGCATTTTCTCTTAATAATCTTCCCTTCCCCATCACTGAACTTTTTTTTTATAAGTTGAATTTTTGCATGCATCTTTGACTCGGGAGTAAAGATTGGCTATTGATCAGCAAGTAGTTTGTTAGTGGTCAGATGCAATTAGATCAAATATGTTTGAGCATTGGTTTCTTTTGAGCAGCCATCTTACAAGATTGGCAAGCATTGATTTTTTAGAATTTTGATATTTATGGTATTCTGAAAAGGAGTTGACAAGGCAATCAGAATTCTGATGATGGACACACACACAATGGTCCTGCATAAGCAGATGCATTTACCATCATATATGCACATATATTTGAGATGTGTTTTATGTGCATGAAAGACAGGAGAATGATTTGTGTACCCAGAAAAACCAGGAATTAATTTTTTTTGCAAAATTTTTCATTCTTTTATCATTACTTATTAAAATTTTTAAAAATCTTTGGTTTGAATGGACAGAAAATTAACTGAAATACAATACAGCATGATCAAAATGAAAATTCATTGTACACTACTTTTGCTATTTTTTTTTTTAAGTGCAATGAAGATGAATGTGATCCTGGCAATCCATAGATTTAAATTAAGAAATTGTTTTGATTAATTAAGAAATTTTACATACATATATACCAAAATTACACAAAAGTATCTTGAAATAATAAAGAGTAAATTTATTCAATAAAAATAAAATCACCATTGGCTTCAATTACTACCCCCAGACTACTTTGGAATCTCCTGTAACTCCTCTGGATGGTCTCCTTAGTTAAGTTGGTGGATGCTACAATAATCCTTGCCTTCAGCTAATTTTTGGTATTACAAGGAGTTTTGTTTGTCTCTCACTCAACTGCACCCGACACATAATCAAGTGGCTTACAGTCTGTGGCCGATGTAAGGGGTGATGTGGTTGCAGAAATAGTCTGACAGACATGACTGGGTTCTCCTGCTTGTGTGGCATGGTGCAGAGTCCTGTTGCCAGACATAAGGTCTTCCAGCAGCCACCCTCTTGACCTGGGGCAGCACTATCTCTTCAAGGCTCATAATGTAGGCCTGTGTTGAGTCTGAGGCCCTCACCAACAATTTTTCTTTTCTTATCAGAATGATCAAAGTGATTTTTTTTTCAAGCTGCCATACCTTCATAATCACCATTAAACCCATCCATCTCTTTCCAAATTGTCTGCATTGTCCTCAGATTGACACCCAAACACTCTGAAATGATTGCATTGGAGCTTCTGGTATGAATGCCAAGCGGTACAGCATGCCGTGGTGGAGTGAATTGTGTCATGTGCTCTTTTTCTCACAGAAAGCACCAAACTAAACCTGCTATACTGTGCAGTCGACAAAATTAAAAACAATGTGCATGCATGAAATTAAAAATATAAAATGACGACAATTTACTCATCGCACCCTTTATATATATATATATATATATATATATATATATATATATATATATATATATATATATATATTTTAATGAATATGCATATTATGCCATGACAGTAGGACAACACTGAGTTTTATGCACAATGCAATCTTCAGGTTCTGTGTAGAGTGTGACCATTAGATAATTCATATTTTAATAAAATATCTGGTTAATGCAATATTGGCACAGTCCATATATAATACAGGGATTAAAATTTTTATTTTAAAAATATATGTTACAGTTAAAAATAAACGGGATTTTTATTTTATTAATATAAAACAAACAAGGGATAAATTTTTTTTATAGTTAAATAAATCAGGATTAATGGTAAAATAGACTGACCTAAAACTATATAAAACATAGGATTATTATTTTATATTAAGCCTAAAGGGAGATTACTGTTTTTTTTTTTTAAAAAAAAAAACAATTTTGTGCATTATAATAAAGGGTCTTAGAGGCCATAAAATAAAACAAAAAAAACATAAAATATGAAAAATACATAAAAAAAAGGGAAAGTCATAATTTACATTAAAAACTTATCTGGCTCAACGTATTTCAACAAATATTTATTTTTATGCTTACATGTAACCATCAATTAATTTCTTTTGTTTAATAAGTTAGGATTATTTTAATATTTTAAGAAAACTAAGATATATATAAGTAAGATAACTAAGTTATATATATGTATGTATGTATGTATGTGTGTGTGTGTGTGCTGCATTTCTTTTTTGATCAGAAACTTTCTTATAAAGAAAAAGCAACTAAAATCTATGCTTATTGACAAGCAATCATATTTTTTCTTTTTAGCTTCCTTTCTTAAAAGCATGCTATAGAAATGGTAATTTTCTTAGAAATTCTTTGAGAGTCACAGAAGTCAATAACCATGATGCCAACATGGCACAAGTGATCAATATTTCAACCTTTGGTGTCTTTTTATTTTAATGTTTGGCTTTAATAGACAATGTTTGCTATTTTTATTGTATAATGTCTTTTTAGTTTTAAAGAGTATCATGACTAGAATACTAATCATTATGATTGACTGTTGAGGTTTAATTATCAAACTGGGTTGAGAAGGACTTTGTATTATTTTAATATTTATAGATATAACCTCAATATATCACAGTAATAAGTATTCATATCTTGCTCTGTCTTTCTCTCGCAGTCATATATATCCCTATATTCTTTTTGTATGTGCTTTGTCCCTTCTGTTCATGAATGATCATGGCTCTCCACAACTTTCTGTCTTTTGTAGCTTTCAGTATAATTTGTCTTTTTGCTGTATCTCTTAATCCCTGTTCTGCCAACCATTTACACAAACTTGTTAGGTTATGCACTACTTTCTGATACTTTTGATTTACAAGTACCACAGACAGAGCAAAAACAGCGCAGATCTGGTAGAAAGCGAAAAGCATCGCAACAATTTATGATGGACCCGAAAAGGAAAAAATATTGAAAAAAAAAATTTTTTTTTTTTTTTCACAATGAAAAAAGCAATTTTAGGGTGGTGGGGAGCACCCACCTTCTCATCAGAAAGGACTGATCTCTCTACTACTAATAGGACAGTTCTATAGAGTTCTGGGATGATCAGGTGACCATGACACTTCCGTCTCTCTACCGGAAGATACAGTTGGCCTTTATATTCTTTCTGATTGTGACTGACTAACCTGCGTTCGTTTGACTACTAATCTCTCTGTTGTAAATACCTCTTCGAATATACCAGTATTTTTCCCTACGTATGTGTTTGTCCTTATTTCAATACACTCACGCGGAAACACTCAACATCTCAACACTTTCTTTTGTTGCTTTTGCTTTCAATATATCTTGTGAGTATTAAATTTTCCATGCCATCTTTCCTCATTATGTGCCCTAGAAATTTCAACTATCTCTATCTGGTGCTATGTACAGGTGTACTTTTTGTTTCCATTTTCTTTAAAACTTCATTGTTGCTCATGTGTTCGGTTCATGGTATTCTCAGCATTCTTCTTTTCCATTGCTTTATGTCTCTTCATTCACTGCTATAAGTAATAAAAATGTTACATTCAAAATAAATCCATTTAAAAATGTATATAATTATTATAAATTAAAAAATGACCTAAAGTCTATTGTTAACTGGGGCAAGAAATAGCTTGTTAATTTTAATACCTCCAAAACACAACTGCTCTTTTTTAATTGTCTGTGAGAACATTTTTTGCCTTCCATCAGTATGGCTGATGCTAACCTCCAGGAAAATGACTCCTTGTACCATCTCAGGCTAATTTTTCCATTCACATAAGGTAGAAAGATAACATTGAATCAATTGCTAGGTTTGCTACTACGAAGTTTGTTCACTGTGTTATGCTAGACAGTTCTTCTTTCTAGAAACTATCTTGCACAGTTATAAGTCTATCCTTCATCCACGTATTGAATATTGCTGCCACATCTGGTCTGGTGCTTCTATTATGTGTTTAAAGATATTTGATAAAATAGAAAGAAGAATCTGCAATTTAAATTCAGTTTAAAATATCTCCAAAACTTTTTGAATTGAGGAAATCAATTTTATTTCTTCAAAATGCAAAAAAATCGGAGTTAAAGTTACATGGAGTTTTAAAGTTTCATGGAGTTTGTGATTTGAAGAATTCAATATTTTGCCCAAATTGGAATTTCGGCACAAACTGGAATTTCAGCCAAAATTATTTTTTTCCTCAGAATTGGACTTATAGCCCAAATCAGATTTAAAAAGTGAGCTTTTGAAGTTCCACCAAGTGAATTGAGGAATTCAAAGTTATTTCTTCAAAATTATCATTTCTGGACCATTGGCCCCTTTAGTTTTGAACCAGAGATCCAATTAGTCTCCACAAGAGCTAGGTTAAAAGTCTGCACACTAATAATAAATATATATTTTTTCCTCACCATTTAGTAAAACTCTGAGTTTCATACACACAGTAATCTCCATTATGTGTATGATAATCAGATTCTTTGAAATTTATCTGGAATCTCTAAATATATAGCAGAAGCACCAGACCAGATGTAGCAGCAATTATATGCCACCATTTTCTTTTGTATTATTTTTTTTACAGTATGTGTAAACTAGTAAGTAAATAACACAAAAAACTGCAAATATTTTAGGGGAGTTGACTTTGCTGTCATCTTTGCAAATTCAGCATTTTAAAAAAATATTTCTGTAGTTTATATTTGAGTCATCTCTGTCAGTTTTACAAAACAGCTGGTTCCAGTCTTGAGTTCAGGAAAAGATTCTTTTTTATATATATTTGGATAAAGCAAAGTATTTTATTAGGATTTGTTCAGAATGTAAAGCTTGCATATTTTTTGCTTTCTTATCTTGGAAAAGAATTTCGACTATAACCTTATTTTTAAAATACCATGCCCCTTCAAGATGTCAGTGATTATAACTTTCTGCAGATTCCATTTTCTTTATTATCTGTAATTATCAATGACATAAGCAGAGTTTCAAACATGACATTTGAAAATAAAAACATAAGTGCAGATTATTCTTTACAAAGTCAGGGATCAATTTTATACTATATTTATATCATGAATGTGATCCTCCTTTATAAAATGATAAAAAAATCAATATTTTTCAATTCCGAATTGAAGAACATCTAATAAATACTAATCTACAATGATTATTCACCACCACCAAATTTTTCCCTATTTTTTATGAGGGGACCAGTTTATTTAACTAGTGCCCAGTTTTCTATGATAGCAGTGGCATCTTTCGGCCACACAGTACAACATGTACAGGAATGGTTTCTGGAACACATCACTGTATTTTCCTGACTGTTAAATTCTCCAGACCTCAATCTAATTTACATATGTACATATGGGATGTACTGGACCAAGTTTACTTGGAATAACTCCTTGTAGCAACTAAAAGACTTGCTGTTAAAAAGCCTCACACCAGATCCCAGAAGGAATTTTTAGAGGTCTTCAAGAATCAATTCCTGATTAGGCAAGATATTGGAGAGCTGAATTTGAATTTCATTGATTGATTTGATCTTTACTGATAATAAACCCTTTGCAGATTACTTTAAGCCAGAAAATATTTTGATATTGCAAGAATTTCTTTTTTTAAGGTAATAATGATTTAGTGATATAAGTCTTACTAATTAACCCATAGCTGGAGGGAAAATAGGTAGACATATGCCTTTTAACATGCCAATCCCACTTTCTGTGCCCATAATAGCTATGTTGCACACACACACACACACACACACACTAATATTATAGGAAAGAAAGTGCAACACTGAAATCCAAAGGCATGTTGAGATAGCATAGCCAAAGATGCATTCTAAAAGTTAAGCTGGATATAAACAGACAGAAAAACTTTGTTCGAAACAAAGAAAAGAGTACTGAACTGTTACATGATGTCTGTTCTCTTATATGGCAGTCAATGCTGGAAAATCTCCTCAAAGATGAAGAAGAGGCTTGAAGCAACAGAAATGTGGTTTACAGAAGGATACTGAGGATAGCATGGACTGAACATGTGAGCAACAACAATATTTTAGAGAAAATGAAAAAAAAATGTAAACTTATACTTAACATCAGGAAGAGAGAGTTGAAATTTCTGAGACACATAATGAAGAAAGAGGGCTTGGAAAATCTAATACTCAGAGGACAGATTGAGAGCAAGAGGCATAGCAGAAAACAATCCATAACATACTTAATGAGCTTGAGTAAATGGATGGTGGAACATGGCTTAGGAGAAATTACAAAAAGACAAAATTAGTTAAGAGCTGAAAAGAACAGGAAGTTGTGGAGAGTCATGATCACCTACATCCTGAGGGTACATGGCATATAAAGAAGAAGAATATTAATGACTAGCTTAGAAGCTGCCCTTTGGGTGGACTTTAGGCTAGCTTTTGCAGAGGGCTTTTCAGGCTTCGACCATTTACCTTCAGCATCCTATGTACATAAAAGTTGTAAGAATATAATATAGGGGACAAAAACAGGTTCTGTATGTTGTAAATGTTTTTACATTGAGTTATTTTAAAAAAATTCCATTCATAAATGTTGTAGAGAATCCAAAACCATAACCTTTGCATACATTTTCTTTTAGAAAGGAGCAATGGTGCTCCCCCTAGAGGCCAAAAATGGTGTCTGTATGTAGTAAAATTTTATCACATTGACTTATTTTTTAAAAATTCATTAATATAATTTGTAGAGAATTAAAAAGCATTTGAGGTAGAGGCGTAAGGTGCCCCAAAGGGCATAAAATATATTCTGTAATAGTTAACTTGAGTTTAACAAATTCAAACCTGACCTGACCTGGCCTCTGTATTGCACATTATTGCGCAATACTTTGACCATAATATATAAAAACATGAACATACTTTAGCCTTTGCATTAGTTAGACTTAATACTTTTTTAGTGATGCATCTGCTATAAATTAGTGTAAGTACTTTATTAGTGATATATCTATTGCAAACTATATTGTTAGTACAATTAAGACAGCAAATTAGTAAGGGGTGAGCTAATATGCCTCCCAAGAAAAAATCCTCTGTTGGAAGAAAATCTCTTGCTGCCATTGCGAAAGAGTGGCAGAGATTAGTTGAAACAGAAGAACAAAGGCAGTTGGAGTTAAAAGGTTACATAAACCATAATTGAACAGATAAGAAAAAATCAAAGTCATGAGCAGACAGAGCAAGAACTTGAAAAAAAAAAGATAAAAATTGGAAAACAAAGAGAAAATGAGCCTCAGTTACAAAGATCTCATAGATTGGAACAGATCAGAGTTAGAAATGATCAAGAAAGACAAAATGAAACTGAAGTACAGAGATCTCATAGATTGGAAGAGACGATGGCAAGAAATCAGCAGGAAAGACAAAATGAAACTGAAGTACAGAGATATCGTAGATTGGAAGAGATGAGGGTAAGAAATCGTCAGGAAAGACAAAATGAAACTGAAGTACAGAGATATCGTAGATTGGAAGAGATGAGGGCAATAAATCAGCAAGAAAGACAAAATGAAACTGAAGTACATATATCTCGTAGATTAAAAGAGATGAGGGCAAGAAATCAGTAAGAGAGACAAAATGAAACTGAAGTACAGAGATCTCGTAGATTGGAAGAGATGCGCGCAAGAAATCAACAAGAAAGACAAAATGAAACTGAAGTACAGAGATCTCGTAGATTGGAAGAGATGAGGGCAATAAATCAGCAGGAAAGACAAAATGAAACTGAAGTACAGAGATCTCATAGATTAGAAGAGATGACGGCAAGAAATCAGCAAGAGACAAAAAGAAAATGAAGTACCGAGATCTCGTAGATTGGAAGAAATGAGGGCAATAAATCAGCAAGAAAGACAAAATGAAACTGAAGTACAAAGATCTCATAGATTGGAACAGATGAGGGCAATAAATCAGCAGGAAAGACTAAATGAAACTGAAGTACAGAGATCTCATAGATTGGAAGAGATGAGGGCAAGACATGAGCAGGAAAGACAAAATGAAACTGAAGTACAGATATCTCGTAGATTGGAAGAGATGAGGGCAAGAAAGACAAAATGAAACTGAAGTACAGTGATCTCATAGATTGTAAGAGATGAGGTCAAGAAATCAGCAAGAAAGACAAAATGAAACTGAAGTACCGAGATCTCGTAGATTGGAAGAGATGAGGGCAATAAATCAGCAAGAAAGACAAAATGAAACTGAAGTACAGTGATCTCATAGATTGGAAGAGATGAGGGCAAGAAATCATCAAGAAAGACAAAATGAAACTGAAGTACAGAGATCTCGTAGCTTGGAAGAGATGAGGGCAAGAAATCAGCAGGAAAGACAAAATGAAACAAAAGTACAGAGATCTCGTTGATTAAGAGATGAGGGCAAGAAATCAGCAAGAGAGACAAAATGAAACTGAAGTACAGAGATCTGAAAGACTTTCTCTTGACAAGTCAAGAATTTCCCAATCACATAGCAGTCAATTTTTCCAATGGCTCTCGGCTGCCATGAATTATTATTCAACGACATTATTCATCTCATCCCGAAGTGCAGTTTGGTGCAATGACAAAACCTTGTACCTAGTGTGGTAAGTAAAAAAGTGGGAAAATGAACTTCCTGGTATGTGTTGCATGAGTGATAAGGTCAAATTGAAGCTTCTGCACGATCCTCCAGAACCACTGATGGAACTTTTCACTTGTGCTACTAATGGTTCAAAGGACTTTATTAAAAATATTCAGCACTATAATAGTGTATTCCAGATGACCTCTTTTGGTGCTAAGGGCAAGTGTATTATGGTATTGGGTCTTTATTGCCTCTACCAAATGTAGAGTCTCAATTTCTTCAACTTTATTCTGTCTGATTTGGTTCAACAGGCTCAAAAGAGAGTTGATGCAACTAGAGTTAGAAAAATTGACACAATTTAAAACCTGCAAGATCTGCTTCATTAAAGGAACAGTTAAGCTTTAAATTTGCTCTAGAATCATCACCATCCTCTGAATGAAAGATTGTTATAGATGCTAAGAAAAAGCTCTCAAGTGAGCATTTTCAGCATTTCAATGGATTGAAGTTGCTACAATAATCACAGGAGAAGACTTCGAAAATGTGATATTGTTCTTCAAGGTTGTGATAATAAGCTAAAAAGTATACGTGAGACCCATCGTTCATATGATGCTTTTTATCAATGATGAAGTTGGGTATCATTTTGGAATTCCTCAAGTTTGAGGAAATTCCAATAAGACTGTTTCAGGCACGGAATTTTATGTTTTATTTTTTATGATCTGAGAGAATTCTTTTAATCATCTTCACAGAGCCCAGAACCTGTTTCACCAGTTTGTTGTAGATATGTATGCCAAGAGGAAGTGAGAAAGAGTAATATACATCATCTTACCAATCAGATTTAAGAGAATCATTATATATCCATCTACAAGGTGGTATTAACAATGATGTTGTCATAGGTGAAATTGGTCAACCAGTCATTTTTCCACCAAGTTTTCTTGTCAGTCCAAAATATATGCATGAAAGAACTCAAGATACAATGACATATGTCAGACATTATGGATGTGCAGATTTGTTTATAACATTCACCTGTAATCCCATTTGGACAAATTAATGCTGAATCTTTTCCTGGACAAAAGCCACAGAACATAGATGACCTAATTGCAAGAGTTTCCTGGTTAAAAGTGATTAAATTAATCGAAATGATTACAGCAAGGAAAGTTTTTGGTGATGTAAGATGATACATATATTACTGACCCAAATAATCTCTTTCCAGCTGATAAAGTCTCTCCGTACAAGCAGTACCATGTTCACAAGCGAAAAACTGCATATCCTTTCTCACATAGTCTGTTTTATATCGAGCTGATCATGCAAAAAATTTGCATATGTCCAACCCCTCTCACCAATTCTTATAGCTCCGAGACTGTGTCTTTCTTAAATTAAGGTGTCAGGGCAGCCATATTTCTTTTTCCTTTCCTTTCCTTCACTCATTTTGCATGCCAGGCACATAATTGCTCACTTTGCCACACGAGGTAAGGTGTCTTCTCTTCTACACCTTTCAGTGGCAAAAACGAGATCTTTCATATGTCCACTTCCTGATATGGTTGATGGTGATAATTCACACCAATCAGGTGGATTATATAATATTTGCAGAACTGCCATATCTGACAAAAAAAAAAAAATCTTTATGGTACTGTTAAAACTCAAATGGTCCACAGTCTCTGTGGTGATAGGAACAGAAATTCTCCCAGTATGGTTGATAACAAGTGCACTAAGCATTATCCAAAAAGTTTCTTAAAGGAAACACAAATGGGAGAATATGGTTATCTATCTTATAGAGGAAGAAAGCCAGATGATGGCAGATTTGAAGCAGTAATTAAATCAGAACAAAATCCAATTGTAATTGCCAACAGATGAATAGTTTCATAAAGTCCTCTGCTCCTGAATATCTTTGATGCTCACATCAATATTTAGTTCTGTAACTCAGTAAAGTCAATTAAATATGTCTGCAAATATATCAACAAAGGGTCAAATGCAGAAATGTTTGCTTTGCAAAAAACAATGTGAGCAAAAATAGGCAAAATCAACCATTAAACTGAAAAGATGAAGTAAGCATGTACCAGCAAGGTCAATATATTAGCAAAAATGAAGTAATTTGAAGGATATTTAGATTTCCCATTCATGAGCAATATCCAACAGTTCAGCCACTACATTTAGAAGATAGACAAAGAGTTTACTTCTCTGAGGTAAATGCAGCTCAGCAAATCTTGACTCCAAGAGAGACTACACTTATATCTTTCTTCAAGAGATCCATTTGTTAAAACAATCGTTTATCATCTGTTTCCATCAGATTACACCTGGCAAAATGGCAGCTGGAACAGACAAAAAAGGGATGAATCAGTAGATGGATTTTCAGACATCAAATTTGATAGTGCACTTGGAAGGATATATACTGTAAATCCCAACCAACAAGAATGTTTCTTTCTCAGGATGCTGTTGCATGATGCCAAATGTCCTACTTCACTTGAAGATATCTATACAGCAGATGGAACATTGTGCTCAACATGTAGAGAAGCTTGCTTCCAACATGGTCTGTTGGAAGATGATACACAGTGGGATGCTATGTTAACAGAAGCATCTGTATCTCAGAGTGCAAGAAATCTTTGAGCACTTTTTTCCATCTTCATTAAATATGAAATAAGTGATCCATTAGGGCTTTGGAATAAACACAAGGACACCTTAACTGAAGGTTACAAATCCCACTTACAAGTGCAGTTACCAGATATTGAGGTATCTTACAATGACAAACTGTACAATAAAGCATTGATTGACATTGAATAGAATCTTAACCATGAGTGGAACTGATCTACCCACTTATGGCCTTCCAAAGAAAGCAAGAGGAAATGAGAATGAGTTAACAAGAGAATTGGTCAGAGAAACTACATAAGATATATTTTTATTGGTAAGCTACACAGAAGAAAAGGAGACAAAACGTTTATCTGACCAGAAAATAGCTAATGGCATAATTATAGATGTTGTTAGATACCAGATGGAATATTCTTCCTAGATACACCTGGTGGGACAGGTAAAAACATTTGTTACCACCTGGCCAAGGTAAGAAGTCAAAAATGTATTGCACTTGCAGTTGTTTCATCAGAGATTGCTGCTACATTATTACCTGGGGGTAGGACAACTCATTCAGCATTCAAACTTCCACTGGACCTGAACAGGAATGAAAATCCTATATGCAATATAGTAAAGACTTCTGGAATTGCACAAGTTATCAAAAGCTGTTGATTGTTTAGGATGAATGCACTTTTGAAGCTTTGGCTAGAACACTAAGGGACATTAAGAACAATGATTATCTGATGGGTGGGATACCTGTGCTTCTCTTTAGTGACTTTAGACAAATCTTCCCCGTCATTCCAAAAGGTACTAGAGCAGAGGAAATTTGAGCTTCAATGAAATCATCTATGTTATGGAGACATGTGAAGATCCTAAAATTGACAACTAATATGAGAGCATACCTGTAGAGAGATATATTGTCAAATCAATTTGCTGAAAATCTGCTAAAACTGGGATAGAGGAGAGTCTCAATTGACGGTGAAAGTTTCATTGATCCATCACCCATATGTAGTTTAGTACCATCAACTTTGGAGTTAATTGCCAAAGTCTTTCCAAATATCAATGCTCATAATCAAAATGGTAAATAATTGTTTCAGGGAGCCATTCTAACACCAAGATTACCACAGTCACTTCAATTAATTATGAACTTTTGAAAATGATCTCTGGAAATTGTCATCCTTATAAATCTGTTGATACTGTTATTAACTAGTTGGATGTAGTCAATTATCCAACAGTATATTTTATTATACAAAAATTACCAAAATCAATTCAATTAATTTAGAACTTTTGAAAATGATCCCTGGAAATTGTCATCCTTATAAATCTGTTGATATTGTTATTAACTAGTTGGATACAGTCAATTATCCAGCAGAATTCCTGAATTTTCTACAGTTATCTTGATTACCACCACATAGACTAGATCTGAAATTTGGCTCTCCAATAATGCTACTATGAAATATTTATACTCCAAAACTCTGCGACAACTGAAAAGTATGAAAATTGTTTCTGGTTGTAGGAGAGAAGATATCTGTATACCAAGAATTCCCTTGATCTTTGCAGATGTTCTGTTCAGTTTTAAGAGATTGCAATTTCCAGTTAAACTTACCTTTTCAATGTCAATAAACAAATCTCAAGTTTAAACACTGTCAATGGCTGGATTACACTTAGAAGATCCTTGTTTTTCACATGGTCAACTGTAAGTTGGAGGCTCCAGAGTTGGAAGCAAAAGACATCTTTACATTTATGCACCTGCTCAAAAAACTAAGAATATTGTATACAGAGAAATCTTTTTGTAAAAGTCTAATACTTAATTATATGAATTGTTATTTTCATTTCTATGTCATCCTGGATGTTTGTTAATTTTTAGGAGATACAGTGTAACCCGGATATAAGAGAGATTTTCTCTGGTCCCAAATTAGAGCCATACTTACCTAAACAAAATAGACCAGACCCGGATATAAGAGACTTCTTCTCCTGTCCCAACAACTCTCTTATATCCGGGTTACACTGTAGTTATATTCCTGGAATATATTATTTAGAAACTAAGTTAGAAATCATTTCAATAATTTTGTTCTGGGCAATACAGGGTACTTCTGTTAGTATATAATATTAATGATTAAAAATGTTGAATATTTTTTGCCTCTTCGAGTTCTTAAATTTGATTTCTGAATTATTTTTAACTCCTCATTGTATGACCTCTCAGCTCAAACCTGATTATCTTGTGAGAAACAAAAAATATTACAAAATGATCCTCCTCCAATCGGAAGATGTAAGAATCATTCTCAGTGCTGTGGAGGGACAAAAATTTGCCCTCATTTCCATTAGTTCTTCAAAGTATAAATTTGATGATTTAAATACTCGGTTTTGCAATTTTTGAATTAAAAATAGTTTTCGTAAGATTCCAGCACATAGCCTTCGTATATTTTGAAAGTCATTATCCATTATTTTGGGGGTTATGGTTAGCAAGGTTAGTTTGACTGACTACTACTGAGTAGGGAATTTGAAATTTTAAAATCAATCAAACTCAATTACAGTGCAAGATTTTATGATCAGCTTTTTATGCAAAAACAGGGGTCACACTATACACAAGCAATTTTTTGAAGAGGTTAAAAATCATGCATTTTTGGTGACTGGTTGCACTATGCACATATAATTTATTTTTCTGGAGGGGTTAAAATTCCTGCAAAAAATTCTAGGGTCGCATTACACAAGCAGTGGGCTTATAAAAGGATATGTACAGTAAATACATGCCTCAATGTGGGGTAATGGTTAACAAGGCTGGTCTGGATGACCATAACTATTGAGTAGTGACTTTGATCCTCAATGGAATAGAATCAACCAGCCTAACTCAATAGGCAATAGCAAAGCAAGTTTGATTGACCATTATTACTAAACACTGGATATCTCATATAAAATTTGACATTAAATCACCCAACTAGGCTTGACATGTCATAAAATCAATAAACATAACTAACTTGGTCTTTCAGTATAGAGTTATGGATAAGAAGTCTAATCTGATTGACCAGTCCTGCTGAGTAGCAAGTAAAATGACCCCATACAAAATTTTACATTATATTATTCAGCAAGATATGTCATAAAATTAAAACATGAATCTCAGCATGGGGTAATGGTCAGTGAAGCTACTCTGGTTGACCAAATAGTGAATATAATCCTAAATATGACATTATATAACCCAAATGAGGGTTGACATGTCCTAAAATGCAAACATGTAACCTAGGGACCTTAGCATGGAGTAATGGTAAGTGAAGCTGGTCTGGTTGACCAAATAGTGAATATAATCCTAAATATGACATTATATAACCCAAATGAGGGTTGACATGTCCTAAAATGCAAACATGTAACCTAGTGACCTTAGCATGGAGTAATGGTCAGTGAAGCTGGTCTGGTTGACCAAATAGTGAATATAATCCTAAATATGACATTATATAACCCAATGAGGGTTGACATGTCCTAAAATGCAAACATGTAACCTAGGGACCTCAGCATGGGGTAATGGTCAGTGAAGCTAGTCTGGTTGACTGAGTGGTGAATAAAATACTAAATTTTGTCATTATATAACCCAATAAGAGTTGACATATCATAAAATTAACCAATAATTATATTTGCTTTTATGCTGCATGTATGCATTTTTGTTTTTTTCATATCATTTCCTTTTAGAGTGTATATTATTTACATTCAAACTGATATCCTAATCTTTGTTACCAAATTTGAGTCATTGACTGTCCAGCTTTGAATCAAAGAGCAGAGTGGCCAAAACATTGTGATAACAAGAACAAAGCTGAAGACATTCAGTCAGTTATATGCCAAAAGTGATACACACTTAGGTGATCATGTATCTTTTGATACATGACTGATGATTAGGTTGACTTTTCTTTCTACAGTAGACCAGTTGCCATCCAATTCTATGGAACTTTGTCTGTCCTCCTATTTACCCATAGCTGAGCAGAGAAAAAGAGAAACCATACCTTTCCCAAGTGTATTAGAATATAAGTGAATGTAATGGATTCAACTAGAATTTGAACTCTGCTCTCCAATTCTGCAATCTGACCTGCTATCCATTACTCCAGTGTGCTTCCTCTGAAGACATTAGTCTAATGTAAATAATGTTAAATTCTCTTCTATTGTCAATTTAAGGCCATACATCTTTTATTTAAATTGTTGTTTGAATTTTTTTATTACTTTTATTATGGCTTCTGATATAATGGAATAACCAGTCACCCCCATGAATGATTACACTATAGGCAGTAAGTACCTATAAAGTCAACTGTCTACGAGAGATTCAAGGAAGAGTGAGAGTATGAAGATGCAAGCACATCCGACCTTCCAATTAGTGGCACTCACTACTAGACTGACCTGTGTGTATAACTGTACCGTATTTCATATTGTACTGGTTGTGTACAATAAACCTTTCTTCTATTATCCACCTAGTGTTAAGTATTTATTCCTCTAGCATGGAATATAACAGCTTTTTTAAAGTGTATCAAAGCAAAGATGAATAAGCATAAATTTTTATGTCATTCTGTCTTGTAAATTTAAATTTAACCATTGCACTGCCAAAGACACTTAGAAGATTGACAGAGTTTGGATGCTTGAGCAAGTGCTATAAAGACTATTCATTATTAGTTTCAAAAGTTTGCTTCTGGTAATCTGAGTTTCCAAGATGACCTTGGTTGTGGTTGCAAGTTATCACTCAACAATGAAGACTTAATGACTGTCATGGAATTTCAACAGAAAGAATTACAAGGGAAGAAAACTGGAGGGAAGCCCATAAAAAATTTCAGAAAACATCTGGCAGAAATCAAGAAAACTGGAGTGAAATGATTAAAAAAAATATGCAGAAATGGGTTTCCCCGTGAGTTGACTGATGATCAGCAGCTTGCACAGTTTGACACTGCAATTTGCTTGTTCGGTTGAAAAATGCGATTTTATTGATTGTGTGTTTACTGTTGATAAAAAATGGTTTCTGCATGTGTTATATCCCAGGCTGTTGGGATGAACAAAAGCAAATAAAAATAAAAGACAAGTGTATTTTAACACATAAATAAACAATCCTTATTCATTTACTGTGTGAGAACAGAAAGGATTTGTTTGGAGTGAAACCATGAATTCCTTGTGCATGTAGACTTGTCACCATATTCAATTCAGAAGTGCTGCATACATCTTCAAAGACAAGGTAAGTAACTCAATTACATTTTGAGTTATCATCCTTTATAGGGGAAGGAAATTAGCTTCTCCTAACAGTATGAAAAGCGGAATGTAACAAAAGAGAAAATCAGTTACTTTGAAAAAGAGTTTGTTTTTTGTGCATGGTCTGCTGAAGGAAAATTAAAGAAAATTGTTAGAAAAAAAAAGTGCATTTCCACTGTTGCAAGGGTAAGGTTGAATTTCTGACCCTGTTTTCATTCCTACATTGCCTGCTAGACTGTTTACAACAGACTTGTGACTGAACTTAGTGTTGTCACACAGATTTTTTTTTTTATTTCTACTGACCCTATTGGTTGAAACCTAAACACAGAAATAAGACTTTCTTTGGGTTGTTTCCTTGTTAAGTTCCTAAAACCAGATCTTTCTGTTCAATAGATCAAGCTATAATACTATGATGATATACTATAATATAGCAAATGGGGGCCGTTGATGCAATCATTAGCCACGATGGATCCAAGCCAGAAGTCAATGCAAGAATTGTATTAATGACAGCTCTGATGACATAGTTGAAACTGATCAGGAAAGGCATCCTCAAAAATGAACTGAGATTTTTTGCATGCCTTCTTTGTGTTGTTTCTCGTGAGTCATGAACTCTATAATCAGGACTTCAAAAGTGGATCCAAGTTGCATAGATCAGCTACTTTTGATATCTGCTTGGTATTTCCTACAATGATCATGGTAAAAACAATGATGAATTGAGCAGAAGAGTGAATCATTAGATAAATTGCAATAAAGATGTGTTGACCACCATAAAGAAGAGGAAGCTGAAATAGTATGACAACATAAATTGATCATGAGGCCTCTTCAAGACCAGCCAAAAGGAATGGTATAAGAAGGAAGGAGAAGGGAATGACAAAAAAAGAGATGCTTGTACAATGTCATTGAATAAACTGATCAGGTCAAGGCGTTTTGTTGAGGAAGCCACTTACAGGTTGTAGGACAAGAAGAAGATAGAATAATCTATTATATCCTCTTAGAACCTGGTCAGATCACCATAGCAGAATCCTTGGGTCATTATTTGGAACTGATGTATCAAAAGTATTTATAAGCAGTTATGATGAAAAGATAGTTACCTATCTTGTAAGATCTCATCTTTCAAAATCTGCCTAGCAAAATCTGATATAGTTTGGCATCAATATCCTATCCTCCACCCTCCATATACATTGAACCTGTTCCCTACCAATTAGAACTTTTTTCTGGGCTCTAGATGTATTATGATAATGGAATAAAACTAGTAATAAAATAATAGTAAAAAGGAATCCTATAAAAAAAAGTCCATAAAATAACTTTGGAATGGCATAAAAATATTACAATTTTAATGAATTTTTCTATGTTTAATTTCAGTCATTTTTCTCAGAGAATTCTTTGCACTAGATCTCCGTCAACATTTTTTAATCTTTTGTAAATCAGACATCTATCTACCTTTTTGTCTCCTCTATAAATCAAACATCTATCTACCTTTTTGACTTTAATATAAACTGACCCCATATTTACTCATCATTTCATTGTAATTTTTGTCCTACATGACTTCTCTTCAATAGTAATTAACCAAACAGTAGTGAAAGTTTCATTAAAGTAAACCACCTAGCCTAACAATTTTGGTGTTGTTAAATTATGAAAAATAAAATCTAAGAATTGACTTTGAGCAAGATTTGAATTATGTTAATCTAATCTCATTATTAATCTAAAGAAATCTTTTTATTGCTTTAGGAAGATTAGTTCATAGATCAGATCAGCTTTAATCTACTTAGTAACATCTGACAAAGATTCTCATCTCAAAGTTTTATGCTGGTCCAAAATGGCAACCTTACTGTACTGTTCAGAACTCTGATGATCCAAACTGAGTAGGTGAGGGGATTTTAACCCTGTGGGCATGAAATTGTGACAGTGATGGATTGTCTTTGTTAAAGTTTTAATATAAGACTGAAAAATGCATAAAGATTACAAGAATTGAAGACTGAAAAAGCCTTGCCACTCTAAGATTTCTGATTGAGACAGGGCACCACCTAGTGATAGGTTGTTGGCCAACTTGTTGACATCTGTCCTCTCTCCCTTTCTCCAGGAATCACTGCTACTGCTATGGTCTCTCATGAAATGGAGTGAGTAAAAAGAAATCTGAAGAAAATTGTTCACCATTCATTCATTCAGTCTGTGATACAGCATTGGGACTTGGAGAATTACTAACAGACATCAAAAAGCTAGAGTTGACATGTAACCCAACACTTGGTCATAATTATTATTACTAAAGTGTTACACATTGTATGTCGGTGTTTTAATATTGGGAATACACTTTTACCATTGTAGTTTCTATCAGGTTTTCATTTTTGGTCAACCATACTTCATATGAGATAGTTGTGAATTTCAAGAGTCTTTCATTACACACTCTTAAGATTGAAATAGAAGGATAGGTCGGAAGAAAAATGTAGGTTGGAACATTCATTTAAAATTAATTTTTGTGGGGTGGATAAAAAAGGATGGAGAAGAAATTGAAATAAACAGACAGGTTGGAAAAAATAGAAAATAAATGGTTTCTTTATCTGTCTATATTTCTGAGATGAGGTATTATGTACACTATTTACATTATTCGGACTATTGTCCTCATCTTTGTCGCCATATTTATTACAACGTTTCAGCCTTTCAGTATCTGTCTATATTTCTGAGATGAGGTATTGTTGAGATGTTGAGTGTTTCCGCGTGCGTGTATTGAAATAAGGACAAACACATACGTAGGGAAAATACTGGTATATTCGAAAAGGTATTTACAACAGAGAGATTAGTAGTCAAACAAACGCAGGTTAGTCAGTCACAATCAGAAAAGAATATAAAGTTCAACTGTCTCTTCCGGTAGAGAGACGGAAGTGTGATGGTCACCTGATCTCCCCAGAACTCTATAGAACCGTCCTATTAGTAGTAGAGAGATCAGTCCATTCTGATGAGAAGGTGGGTGTGCCCCAACAGGTATTATATACACTATTTACATTATTCAGACTATTGTCCTCATCTTTGTTGCCATATTTATTACAACTTTTCGGCCTTTCAGTATCTGTCTATATTTCTGAGATGAGGTATTATGTACACTATTTACATTATTCAGACTATTGTCCTCATCTTTGTTGCCATATTTATCACAACATTTTGGCTGTTGTATGCTCCAGCCTTCTCTTTAAGGACACATGGCACAGTGGATAAAGGTGTTGGTGGGATCCAGCGACAGGACCCAAAAGAGTTGTGAGTTCAATACCTGGTTACGGCAATGGAAAACTTGGAGAGGTGAATTAACAGGGGATAACTGATAACTGACATCCATTAGACATGGCACATGAAATTAGAACAGTCTACCCCAGCGAGCAAAATAAAGGGTTTAGTTCGACATTCCAACCACCTGAAGAAGGCGGAGCATACAATGGCTGAAACATTGTGATAAATATAGCAACAAAGATGAGGACAATAGTCTGAATAATGTAAATGGGTTCTGGTATAAATGGTGTTAGACTGGGGGAAAAAAATTCAGTAACCAGCCAAGTCTATCTATTCATGATTGTACAGAGTT
This sequence comes from Acanthosepion lycidas, assembly GCA_963932145.1. NCBI lineage: Eukaryota > Metazoa > Mollusca > Cephalopoda > Sepiida > Sepiidae > Acanthosepion > Acanthosepion lycidas. Next base: position 31,786,934 of record OZ010614.1, on the reverse strand, counting down.
CTTCAAATTGCTTGTGGATTTTCTAGCATACTCATTTGATGGAGTTATAATGGTATAATTTCTGTTAGTCTAAGTCCATGTCCTGAGTCCCAACAATGCAATTTGCAACAGTCAGGCATCTTGTTTCAACTTAAGTTGCAGTTCATGGTAGTTCCGATGTCAGGTCATAACAATTAATGTTCGTGTTGAAAGGTTTAAAATTATTATTAGTCTTACTGTATGGATCAGAAACTTAGACATTATCTGTTTGTCTTAAAAGATGACTGGATGCAATACACAAATCTATTTAGAAAAATCCAGAACATCAGTTGGAGATCCCATGCAACACTTAACACAATTTACAGAGAACTGAGACCAATCTCTCTTAAGCTCAAACAAAAATGATTAAAGTTTGCCAGCCACTGTCACCGAGTAGACAGGGAAATCATCTCATCCTTACTCCTATAGCATCCTTCTGGAAGTGTCTTATGAAAATTGACTTTCCCAGATCATAGCTTGGAACTCAGGTTGACATTGGGGATCTGGTGACAGCAATACAGGACTGAAAGAGTGTGAAAAGGGATTGTCAGTAGAGTTCAAACCAACCATCGGGAGGTTCAAGGATGATGATGAAGGTTCAACTGTGATGGTTAAAGGCTAGTGTTTGCAGTGGTTCTTGCAAACTTTTCAAGGAAGAAAGAATCAGATAATGATCAGGGATGAGGATGTTAGTCTGGGTCAAAGAATTAATGGAATCATTATTATTTATACATGGTCTGTTGGTCTCATCTTTGTTATTGTTATCCCAATGTACTGGCCATTGTGCCCTCTGACCTTCATCAGAAATTCTGACAGAAATTCATGACTTTTCTATCTTCTCTGCTTTTATCTTAATCTCTCTTTCTCTCCCAGACATTGAATTTGTCTTTTGACTAAAATATCTCCAAGGACTACTTTATTTCCAACACAAATTCTGGCTTCTTAAAAATGTTTTGTCATGTCTCTTTGTCAAGTCATTTATTTTTACGACTGTTTATTGACTTAACCATCTCTCTTTTGATCTAAATAGCTCCTAACAGCAATCAGGAAAACCAAAAAATATTGATTTCTAATTGTGTACTTGAAACTACCTTTGATTTCAACTTTTTTCATTGAGCAAATCAGAGCAAAGTCTAATTTGCAATATGAGCACAAGTAATCAAGAAATCCCAATATGCTAGCTATAAATTGCAGATGTAAACAGTCAACAAGTACAAAAGTTTAAATATCTTTTTATTTTTTTATTTTTTTTTAAGCATTTCACCCCAAGCAAGGTGGGAAGCCACTGGCATGCAAGGGGTTACAGAGAGTTAGAGCAAAGAGGAATGATAGAGGACAGGATGAAGAGAAGGATAGGGGATAGATCAAGGCATCTGGAGACGTCAATTGACATTACATTTGAATAGTTGGAGATTATAGCTATCAGGGAAACAGGAAAGGGGGAAGGAGTTCCACAGGCGAGAAGTGTGAGACATGAAGCTATTGGAGTAGAAGAGATGGCTACATTTAACAGTTTTGACAGTGAAAGGGTGAGAGCGAGATGCCAGCCTAGCTGAACGCTTAAATTCATCAAGTCTGGGTACCAGCGAAAGCAGCTCATCAGAGCAGTTACTGTGAAAGTATTTGTAAAAAAGACAGAGGGAGGCGATGGCACATCTGTGAGAGTGCGACTGCAGACGAGATGCCAGATCAGGGCCATTACATTGTATATCCATCTCTGGATTTTATCGAGGACCTTGATACAAACATAAGGGTCTCCAGACAATATATGGCAGCAATACTCCATGCAATGGCGAATGGTTGGTTTGTAGATTTGAAGGATCGACTCTGGTGAGAAAAATTTCCTGGCGTGGCACAGGGAGCCAACTTTCCTTGCAGTGGACAAAGCTATGACTCAATGTATTTGTTCCATTGTACATCTAAATGTACGTTGGATCAGGGAAAGATGCCTTCCAAAAGCTAAACAATGTACTAAAAAACAGGAAAACTTTGCTAAAAACAAAGAAAAAAGTACTGAAGTACTATATGATATCAATCCTTTATAGCAGTAAATCCTGGTCAATCTCATCAATGAAGAGGAAACAGGCAGCAACAAATATGTGTTTCTGTGGTATAGCCCGTTCTTCTGCACCAATTTGAGTATATGTTGCATAGCTCTTTGGTGGGGGTTGGTCTTGGGGCATTAATGTTAATTCACTCATATTGACAATGCCTTCTCCTTCTCACAGCTGTTGATCACTAGTTGGTTTTTAGTTTGGAGATTTTAACTTAACTATTATTTTATTAACCACATCAATGGGTACATCTTCTAACTAGCCAGTGAGATTGGTATCCCACCCCAATGGGGAGTAGTTTCCCAACATGATAAAACATACCTAAATTCTTCAAATTGTAAAACTTAACTCACTGAAATCCCTTTTTACATCCAACATTCTCACGTTAGTTTTAGCCAATCAAAAATGACTTCCTTTATTTTTCTGTATACATAACATAACCAGAAAGAATTAAAAAGACAGCTGAAGTTTATTGGACACATAATGTTGTAACATACCTATTGTTGTCCTCAACTTTATTGTCATGTTCATGACATTTCAGTCGTTGCATGCTCCGGCCTTCTTCAGGTGATTGGAATTTTGAACTTAACCCTTTATTTCATCTACCAGAGTAGATTGTTCCAGTTCCACATGCCATACCTCAGATGTTTCAGTTATCTCCCTTTTGCTCAATTCTCCAATCACCTGAAGAAGGCCGAAGTGTACAATGACTGAAACATTGTGAACATGACAATAAAGATGAATTGAACAGTCCAAACAATGTAAATAATGAAAAATATTACAATACTTCATCTCAGAAATATAGACAGGTATTGGTGGAACTCAATTACATCTGAAATATGTTACCTTGATATTTCATTAATTTCAGCTTAGTATAACATAAAAACAAAAATAAAGGTATGAGGATTTTGTTGCACCACAACGGTGAAAATCAGCTTTCAAAAGTCTGGATTTTTACCCAGGTTCAAACAGACATGGGGAATGTTTTTTATTTTCAGCTATCAGGTTTGGTACTTATCTTGGCTAAGTATTAAGTAAAACTGTATGAAAGGTCAACAGGTATAACAAGATTGTTAATCAGTCTCCCAATTGGGAAGAGCATGCCTGCCTACAAAATCAGCATTTGAATTCTAGTTTTTACTTACACTATAGCATAGGTGGGAACTATGGAACAGGGCAAATAGGGATTTATTTTTACTTGTTTCATCATTACTTACCGCTTTCGAGAGAACAGAGTTGAAATTTTTAAGACACATAATGAGGAAAGAAGGCTTGGAAAATTTGACACTCACAGCACATACTGAAGGCAAGAGGGACAGGAAAGCAGCAAATGACCTACCTAAGGAGCTTGTGTAAATAGTTAGCAGAACAGGGATTAGGAGGGATAGCAAAAAAACATTACTAAATGCTAGAAAGGACAGGAAATTGTGGAGAGCCATGATCATTCATGAGCAGAATAAATGTGGCAGACATAGTGAACTAGAACTGGACTCAAATAGCAGAAATGGTGAACAGGAAAGAGAGTTTGTCTTTGTCTGGCATGCAGGACTTCAATTTGGGAGAAAGTGAGTACATCCTGGAACTAAGGTATTTAGGCATATAGATCACATGCGTCCTGCATTCTTTGCGATCTATAAAAGGTGTGCTCAGTAAAAGTCAGGGAGTGATTGTTTGACAATCGAACTGCCACTAGCGTTGCGGTGTCAGCCAAGAGAATATACCATCTGAGAGCGTTCCGGTGACGAGTACATTGCCCCATCAAAAGAGACCATTCTTTGTTGTATCACAATAAAAGAGTAAAAAGAAATAAAAAAAAAATACAATTTTATTAATTAGTCTTCCTCTCGGTTTGTTCATATCTATCCAGTCTATACATATATATCTATATATCTCATCAAGGTGACAAAAAATAATAAAATTTCATATCAGTTGTTATCTTACCATTTATGTTATCATCCCCTCCTCCAACTCCATCTTATTCTCTGTCCCCCCAGATCATACTTGTTCCTCTGTCATCTGAATGAATCATTCTAATGTTTGTTACATTTGAATAGAAAAGTACAGTTCAAGTATTAATCTTGATAAACTTCAAAATATTTATTAGCAGTTGGCATGTTGACGATTTTTATCATGTGACACATTTAGTTTTCAAATGGTTCATTTCTCAGGAGACTAGTTCTTTGTCTTGGTGTGATTCTTATAAATGTTTTTTCTGGAATATTTACTCTTGGCACTGCTTGCTGTTCTCACCTTTCTCAAAAACATGTAAGTCATTCCTGATTTTATATCTTTTTTTTTTTTTTTTTTGAGGTGATACTTGCTTACAATTACAGTATATTGTCAGTTCACACCCTGTTTATGACTTATTTCCTGTTTCAGATTGGGTTTCTGGTTCCTTCTAAAGTCTTTTTCATTCTCTTTCACTCCCAGTAGCCCCTTGCATCTTAGTGGCATTATCATCTTGCTTGGGGTAAATAGAGGAGTAGAGGTTTATTCCTTGTTTCCTGTTTAGGATTGGGTTTCTGGTTCCTTCTAAAGTCTTTTTCATTCTCTTTCACTCCCAGTAGCCCCTTGCATCTTAGTGGCATTATCACCTTGCTTGGGGTGAATAGACAAGTAGAGGTTTATTCCTTGTTTCTTGTTTAAGATTGGGTTTACAGTTTCTTCTAAAGTCTTCTCATTCTCTTTCACTTCCAGTAACCTCTTGCATCTTAGTGGCATTATCATCTTGCTTGGCTTGAATTTATTAAAAAAAAACAATCTATTTTCAGCTTAAATCAAATGGAGATAAAAATTACTTTTTTCTTTAGTATTTGTCAATCATTTTATTTATTTACTAAAGTTTTTCCTCAATAGCATATTCTCAGTTTCTTTTACTCTCAGTAACCCCTTGTATCCTAGTGGATTGCCTTGCTTCAGGTTAAATGATTAAAAAAAAACTCTTATTATTGTTATTATTATTATTATTATTATTATTATTATTATTATTATTATTATTATTATTATTACTTGCTACTGTTATTACTATTCTAGTAGTAGTGACCTGGAGAAGAATAGGCTCTGCCAAGTCTATTTTACTCAAGACACACTACAATGTTTCTATGATAACACCTAATCATGTGATTGGTGATGACAGTGATGGTTCAGCATTTGATGATGATGATGATGATGATGATGAAGCATTTGATGATGATGCTGATGATTCAGTATTTGATGATGATAATGATGATGATGATTCAGTATTTGATGATGATGATGATGATGATTCAGCATTTGATGATGATATATTAAATGCCAATGACATAATATGTAAAAAAGTTTTTTAAAGTATATGTAAGCTTTAAAAATGCCTTTGCTTCTAGTGAAAGATAGTGGGTTCCATGTGGGTCATTTCTTCCCTAACACTAAAAGACAACATTAAATTCTTATATTGGTTGTACAACCACCACATTTGGGTTAACATGGTACATATCAAAAGTTTATGCAATTCATCATCACATCAAGCAATACATCATACAAAAACCACAATGTGTCTATTAATGTAAGACAACTGCCAGTCTTCTATGTGCCATGCCTCTTCACAATGTTAGTGATCATGTCTCTCCACAATTTCCTATCTTTTGTAGCTCTTAGTAAGGTTTGTCTTTTTTCTATCCCCCCTAATCCTCATTCTGCCAACCATTTTCATTATGTAAGTTATGCACTCTTTTCCTCTGTCCCTCTTGCTGTTAGTATGTCCTGTGAGTGTCATATTTTCCAAACCCTCTTTCCTCATTATGTGACCTAGATAATAGAACAACTAATATTACTACTTCTATGTCCCTTTAATTTATTTGAGATCACGGCTCTCCACAACTTCTTATACTTTGTTGCTCTTAGCAAGGTTTGACTTTTCACCATCCGTCCCACTCTTTACATTACATAGGTTACTTGCTGCTTTCCTTTATCTCTATTGCCTTCAATTTGTCTTGTGAGTCTCAAAATTGCTGAGCCCTCTTTCCTTAATGTAAGAAAAAAAAACAAGTGAAATTAACATGAAAGAAATGCTAGTCAAAAATTAATAATAACTGACAATGCTTCATATAATAAGAATAAAATTCCAGATAACATTGCTAATAATACTACTAATGTAATAAAAAAGCAATTGAAATTAAGATGAAAGAAATAATAGTAAAAAATGAATAATGCCTGACAATGTTTCATATAATAATAATAAAATTCAAGATAAATATTACGAGAATTTCTAATGTAATAAAAAGCAGTTGAAATTAAGATGAAAAAAATACTAGTCCAAAATGAATAATGGTTGATTATACTTCATTTGATTGAAATTCAAGATATTATTACTATTAACATTTCTGATATAATAAAAAAGCAATTGAAATTACGACGAAAGAAATACTAGTCAAAAATGAATGACTAACAATGCTTCATTTGATTGAAATTCAAGATAATATTTCTGAGTTGTATGTTTTAGCTGAGTTAATTTAATTGCTTAGTCTGGATTCTATTTGTGAATTTTTTAAAATGAAAAGTTAGTGAATGAATATTGTACAGTACAAAGTATTTCAGCTATCTATATTAATACGTCAGACATTAAACATTTCCTCTCTGTATCTAATCATTTCCAGGAAAATCTATAAACTCTCAAATCTGCATGTAAATATATTGTTTTGTATTTGTCAAAAGACTTAATGGATAAAGTAAACATTTATCATTGTTATCTTGGCTGACTGTTATCTCCATCTCAAGACATGACACACCAATGATAAAAATGCATTGGAATGATTGAAAATCATTAGATTAGAATGCAACTCCCACTTTTGCTGGTTCAAATCATATCAATGCTTAAATGCAAACACCACTAAAAGAATTTACTGAGAAAAAAAAACATCACTTGAAAACTTTCAACTACAGCAACAACTATGATTGATAGTATATGTAACTTAGAGAGAAAATAATGATATAAGCAATATGTTGACATTCCACACTACCTAAAACAAAAGGTTAAGAAGGAAACTCCAAATGATTACTAGAAAAAGTGATAACAGTGGACTTGAGAAATCTATTTTTTTTTAAAACTGTTTTAACAGAAAGATTTTATCAGTTCCAGCTGAGAGTAATTCAAACTATTCAGACAATGCCAAATGTTTCCTTATAAGGAAAGAATTTTGCCACTACCATCATTAACTATTCAGTTTTTATTTCAGATGTTATGTCATGCTTGTTTAGAAATATCTAAAGTGTCAGCTGTATTCAACTATTTTCTCAGATCAATGGTTAAAAATGGCTTCAGGCAAGTGAAGCATGTTGGTCTTAGAGAGGACCATCCTTTTTTGAACCTTGTAGACTGGTGCTACAGAATCACAAAGAACTGTACCAGATAACAGAAGGCACATCACTTGAGGACTTTCAACAGCAGTAAAAGCTAAAATGAATAGCACATGTAACACAATGAGGAAATAATGACATAATCAAAATGGTCAACACTATCAAAGGTAGAAGAAAGCTTAAAACAGGAAATAAAACATTAATGTTTCCAAACAAGGTTTTTATTGTTTCATGCAATGCAAAGGCTTAAAAGAAAAAGCTTAAAAAAACAAAAATAATATATAATAACTCTCCTGAATGGGTAAATATGGAGCCATAAGAAATTAGCAAGACTGTATCACCAAATCAGTCTGCTGCAGAAAACTGTTAACAATGTCTGGTGCTGTCTGTGTAGCTGCAAAATGAACTAATGGGTGGCTGATTCAAAAAGGTGCTGGACCATGGAGTGTCAGATAAAAGGGGTCAGCCTGTATCATGAAGATGTTGACTTTCCGCATTACCAAAAACAAAATGTTTGAAAAGCAACTTCTGCCATCAGTGCTAGAAAAAGTGATAACAGCTTTTGCTGAAAAACATTTTTAAGAGAAAGATTTTATCAATTTCAATTGAGAGTAACACAAACTGTTCAGTCAAGTAATGCTGAATATTTCTGTTATAAATAATCAAGAGTGGTCTCCCCTTGTTTTTAACTCTCATCTTTGAGAGAGCTATTTCTGTTTAGTGGGACTATAAAAGGACACTATATGTGAACCTTGTATTCTCATTTGAATAAAGCTTTCTTAAGGCCTATACCTGCATACTTTTATCATTACAATTTCCACTATGGAAATGATTAATTTCACCATTACCATCAATAATTATTCAGCTTTTATTTCTGATGTTATGTCATGCATGACACCATGTTTTTTTTCTATTTAAAAAAAAACAACAAACAAACCTATTTTAATGAAAATATATACATTTTAATCAACAGTAACACTAACTGTTCAGTCAATAAATGCCAAATATTTCCTACAGGAAAACAATTAATGTTAGCATGACCATTATTATTGATTTACCCCCCTTTGCCATCAACAATGTGCAGGTAGTGTAATGAATAGCAGCTTAAAGTGAGAAACTGGAGAGCTGAGTTTGAATTCCAGTCAGGTTCATTGCATTCACTTACATGCAAATAATATTTGGAAAGATATGAACCCATCTCTTCTCCCCGCAGCTATCAGTTAAATCAGTACTCCCCAACCATTTTTTGGGCATGTGTCACCTAAGCATCTCTAAAATCCCCCCCCTCGCCCAGTAACATAAATTCTTATTATTCAAAAAGTCAACTCCTATTCATGTGGAGGAAGCCTAAAAAGCCATTAATTTAACTTTCTTTCAGATCTTGAGACTCCATATATGCAATAGTCTCTGATCATTTAATTTTAGAATTTTACAATATTTGTAAAAATATTGTGTTATATATATTCAACTCTCCTGTTGTATTCAATGTATAAGGTTCAAGCAGCTCAGTTCCTAGGAACCGACAGCCCAGACACCAGCACGTATGATTTGATTATAGTGGTGAAGGTTTTGTGCAGAACCAACCACACTTTTTGAAGGGATGAATACAGAGACCTGGTGCACTATGTACCACAAAGTCCCCAAACAACCCGCCACAGGTTTTGAATTCAGAGTTGTCCTTCTCCTAGACCAGTTGCCACCCAAGGCTATAGAACCCAGTCTGTCCTGCTATTTACCCATAGCTGGAGGGAGAAGAAGAGGATTCATACACACACACACACATATATATATATAGCACATACATATTATGCATGTACATACATACACACAATTATTTTTATGTACACATACTGTGTATGCACTGTATGTATTAACTCACATACACTCTCATACTCCCACAGACTCACTAGAAAATAATTCACTGTTAATAATTCATTCTTGAAAAAAACAAATTGCGCCCCTATGGGGTGTGTACCTCGCTTTGGGAACCACAAGATTAAATATTTGGACTTCTATTTGGAAAAATCATTATCTCCAAAGAAATTGTTAATACAATATTCACTCGCAAAAAAACTTCTTACAATCCCAAATATGTTTTGGCTTTAAATAACCCACAAAGGATCGATAACCTGTAAAAAACAAATTAATCAATCAGTCACCACCAACACAGTAGCATGAAGAAGGGTCAGCAGAGGGTGCGATGGCTCTGAGCATTCATATCGGGAGGGCAACCAATCAAAGTGTGAAATAAAAAATTAGTTTATATTTAATTTGAATAAAGTATTTATTTCAAGTTTCTGTTCTTACATATTTAAAATATCGTCCTTTCTCACATTTCTCAGTACTAGGCCCTATAGCTGCCACCTAACCACTACCAGGTGAGTCTTAGGGGCATACAATCAAGGAGTTGGCCCTGAGAATCACCAAACCTTTGCACATCACTGCACCAACATCAGAATTTACTGTTATGATATATATGTAGTCGTCAGAGTAAATAAGAGTTTATATTTAATGCCTTCAAAAACTAAACTTCTCTCCATTAATCATCTGAGAGAACGCTCTCTATCTTCCATCAACATGGTTGATGCTAGCATCCAGGAAAGTAACTCATTGAACCTTCTTGGGCTGATGTTCTCAGCTGACATAAAGTAGAAAGACTATATTGAATCCATTGCTAGGTCAGTTGCTAAGAAAGTTAGCTCACTGTGTCATGCTAAACAATTTTTCTCTCCAGAATCTATATTACATATCTATAAGTCTACAAGTCAACCATGCTTAGAATATTGCTACCACATATGGTCCAATTCTCCTGCTATTTACCTTGACTACTTGATAAAATCCAAAGAATCAACAATATTATCAGTCCTGATCTGGCAGTTTGGCTTCAATCACTTGCCCACCACCATAATGTTGCCTCTCTCTGGCTTTTCTATAAATACTTTATGGTAATAATTCAGATGAATGCTTTGCTATGGTACTTAGACTTTTTGAATTTAAGCACAGTACTAGACTAGCATCAGGATCACATCAATTTACAGTTGTGCTGGCTAGATGTAACCATAAATTCTATGCTAACAGTTTCTTTTTTGCACTTCTTGCTTGTGGAACTCCCTTCCAGCTTGTTGTATTGTCAAAGTGAATAATACACAGAGAAGAATGAGTGCTTAATATATTTATTCAGCACCAGTATCTGATGTTAACGTTTACATACAAAAAACACAGAACAATAAGTTACAAAACAATTAAGACAACTTACAAGGAATAGAGGGAGGTCAAATGCTGTATAGCCAAACAAAGTAAGATCAGTCTGAATATCAATCAGCTTAGTATCAGCTTATTAATCATCTGTTGAAGTCCTTAATTTTGACTATTTAAGACTATGAGACAGGCCATCTGGTAGAGTGCTGAAGGGGTGCTAGCTACTCTACAACACAGCTCCATGATTTCTAGCCAACTTTAATCTGCAAAAATTTAAATGCAATGTCAATCACTATCTGCTGTCTTCCTGATTACTCTTTTCTTTTCATGTTCATTATTAATGTTTCTATTCCTAATTCTTCCACACCCTGTAACCCCCTTTTGTCTTGGTGGCTTTTCTACCCAAAATATATATACACTTTTAATTTTTTGTAATTTTTATCAAATTAATTAAGGGGTTCAATGAAATATGCCACATGCTATTACCCTATAGATGTGAAAAATACTTCATGTAATATATATATATATATATATATATATATATATATATATGAGTTAAAGTACATGGTGCAGCAGAAATACCTCCCACATATACCTCCCAGATAATGGTAACACATTAATGGCAATGGTGTCTTAATCTAGCTCATTAATTCCCAAACTTTTTTTCTCTGGACCACATTTTCGGAATGAAAATTTGCTCTTGCCTCACCAAATTTTATGTGATAGAAAGTACATGTACAAAGACACCGGCTCAGAGGAAGGGAAGTCTCAGGGAAAAGGCACAAACAGCCCTACAGCAAAGAAGGTCCAGAAAGAGGGTTAAAGGGAGATAACTGCAGATTCGAAGTGAGAACATTGTCATTGATAACTCTCTCCTCCAATTTACAGACCCTAGTTACTATATTCTTAATATATGCAAACCTATCACAATGATCAAATTGGTCAGTAATCCTTTATAACTATATATACTGAGACTCATGCATGCAATTAGAAGTAATCCATCATAATATTTTAAATTTTGAAATCTTATTTATTTTTGGTTAATGAATTTTCTGAAACTGTTTCTAAATCTTTGATTATCTTTCAATCATTCCACCTCACCTGCTATCCTCTTCCGACACACTATTTGGGAACCACTGATCTAGCTAATGTTTTGCCATTATATAGGAGATATTTCTGGGAAGTATAGGTGGGAGGTATTTTTGCTACACCCTGTATAAGTTATAGAAGAATAAAAGTCACTCTTATTGTATGGCAATACTTTTATGAATTGTCCCATATTTTCCAAGTTTCACATGGTTAGGTTACTGAAACATCCAGCAAACATTCCACAATAATTAAAAATTATAACTATAGAATGTGTACAAAGTTTACAAATGTTTTGTCCACAAAACTGAAAATCATGTCATTGTATTGATAACAAACTTATAAAAATAACATTAATCTTGAATACATACTCCCTATTATGAAAATAGATTTAAAAGCTGTTAATTCACTGATTTTTTTTTTTGTTTTTAATTTGATATCACTCCAAGCGATGCAGTACAACCACTAGTACACAAAGGTTTAAGGGTGTGGAGGAATTAGGAACAGAAACAGTAGTAATGTGGAGAAAGAGAAAAGAGCAATCAAAAGGACTATATAAGAGATTAATATATGAGATCAGGTTATTCTTATAAGCAATATTTCATAAAAGTGCAAATGAAAAATGGGAGATCAATTCTTTAAGTATTAAACTGATCCCTCACTTTTTGGTCAGGTTCATTTTTATATTGTTTTTTTTTTGTATTAAACTGATCACTTATTTTGATCAGGTCATTTTTGTAAGTGGTTTTGTACAAAAAAATGAGGAAAAACGGGGGATCGGTTTTGTATTGTTTTTAAGTATTAAACTGATCCCTCATTTTGTGGTCAGGCAATTTTTTTTTAATTCAGTATCACCCCAAGCAATGCAGTACAGCCACTAGCACACAAGGGGTTAAGGGTGTGGAGGAATTAGGAACAGAAACATTAGTAATGCAGAGAAAGAGAAAAGAGCAATCAGGAGGACAGTAGATTGCAATTGACATTGCATTTAAATTTTTACAGATTAAAGGTGTCTGGAAAGCATGGAGCCGGGAGGGATTTCCACAAGTCAGAAGTGTGAGATAAGACACTGAAAGCATTGTCAGCAATTAGTTATTTTTACTAGGATTTCAAAAATTTCATCATCTTAATTTTTAACTAGGATTTCATTATCTTAATTTCATTTGCTTTTTATTGCAATAGTAGTGTTAATAGTAATATTATCTTTAATTTTATTATTATTAGATAATTGTCAAATATTAATTATTTTTTACTTGTATTTCTTTCATTTTAATTTCACTTGCTTTTTATTTCCAAAATATTACTAGTAGTAAAGTTATCTTGAATTTTATTTTTAGATGAAGCATTGTCAACCATTTTTTTTATTTCTGACTAGTATTTCTTTCATCTTAATTTCAGTTGCTTTTTATTACATTAGTAGTATTAGTAGTAATATTATCTGGAATTTTATTATTAGATTAAGCACTGTCAACCATTATTAATTTTTGACTATATTTCTTTGATTTTAATTTGAGTTACTTTTCATCCATGCACTGTTTTTGTGCATCATTTATGTGCATAAACATATCATAATTCTAGTTTGGGACTCAGATGATAATGTATATGTTTCTGTATGTATGTGTGTCTAGTAGCCATTATTTATATTTGGAGGTTGAGTATGATAGACTTATGCACGTAAATTATTCACATGAACACTGCTTGACTAGTCAAATGTACGTGAAACCTGACCAACCAATAGAAATCAAACAACACAAAAATAAAAATATCAGAATTTTTTCTTCTTTTTCTCTTTATCTCATCCTCTGATGAAGCTTTAATAAAAGTGAAACATGTTAGATTTATAAACATTTCCTATTTGTCCCTTAGCCTATTATTGATTATCTGATCCACATTTGATATGGATTTGATCCCAATTCATGTGCAGAGTGCCCCCCCAAAATTGACATTATTTAAAATGTGAATATCTGAGTAACTACATATCCCAGGCAAAGAAAATTAAATAGGCTTCATGTTGAACAATAAAAGATTTATTTATCAAAATTTGTATGTATAACTGATTTCACAAAGCTTCACAAATGCTCAATATGCACACCACCTGTGATATGACACATATCAAGTAGGTAGTCCAGCTCCTGTTAAATACTCTGTAGCATGTCTTGTGTAACATACTTAAGCACCTCAGTGATTCACTGCTTGTTCCTCTAGGTTTGTAGGAAGAGCTGGAGGGATATAGACCTGTCCTTTCACATAACCCTATAGAAAAAAAAAAAAAGATTTCAAGTCAGGTGAACGTGGTAACTATTTCAACAACATTATTATTATCACTAGCATGCTCAATCTATCTTCCTGGTAGATTCTCATGAAGATAAATCTGCATAGTCAACTTAGTTTTTACATATTTTGTTAAATTTTAAGATCATTTGAGCAAGTCTGTTATTAGACTGCAAAATGATGCTAATTTGGAGGAGTATGTATGCACATACATACATACATACATACATATATATATATATATATATATATATATATATGTAACTACACTCTTCACAGAAAACCTTCAGTTTCTTGATTTGCTAATGGTCAAATCAATCTCAAAGGAAAAAAACATTAATATATATATATATATATATATATTAATCCCCTCCAAAGGTATTGGAACAGCAAGACCAATTCTTTTGTTGTTCAATGAAGACATTTGTGTTTAAGATCAAATGATGAATATGTGACAAGAGTTCAGAATTTTAACTTTTATTTCGTGGTATTTGTTTAGATGTGTTAAACAGCTAAGGGCATGCCACTATTTATATCAAATCACCCCATTTTTAGGTGAGCAAAAGTAAAGGGACAGATAATCCTGTTGCATTCTTCATGATTTTCCAGACTTTTAATGCCACCTCTTTCAGTTCTTGTTTGTTCCAGGGTTTTTTTTTTCAGTCTCCTCTTCAAGAAAGGAAATGCTTGCTCTATTGAGTTATGGTCCAGCAATTGACTTAGCCAGTCTAAAACTGTCCTTTTTTCCCTAATGAAGTACTTAGTTGTGTTGGTAATATATTTTGGAATATTGTCCTGATGCATGATGAACTTCCACCCAGTTCCAGTTTGAATGTATTTCTCTGTAAATTGGCAGACAAAAAAGGTAGCAACAGAATGAATTTAGAATTCTATACTTCTGAATTTCATTCTGCTGCTACCATTATTAAGATTAATCTTGGTCTCATCTCTATCTATAAAAGGCAGAATGTGTGTGTGGGTAAAGAATGCATGGTCACAATTTTCAACAGATTTGCACCAAAATTTACATGCACATGCTCCGGGTTAGTGGGAAGTCCAAGACTGACTTTGCATTTCCCAACTCCCATCGAGAGTGAAAATAATCAATTTTTTCATGCTTCTATGGCAGTTTTCATGTAGTTTGTGGCCATTTTCTACTGGCCAGAGTGAGAGCCAAGAGCTGACTGCCACGAATAGGCAGGAAGATTCTACTGGCCATCGTGACACAAATGTTAACTAGCATGCATCAAAAATCAATAGCTGCATTCGTCACAAGTGGGAAAAATTTAAATCTGCATGGCACTTTACTTCAGTTGGCTCATTCGCTTGCTTAAACTCAACATTGATTCTTTTTTCATTCGGTTTTTCCAGTTATGAGTCCTTTTTTTAAAGCTGATCATTTTGTGTTCATTTTGTTTAGTTCTTTTTTCGTAACAGATTTAATATTTAGTATAGAGCTTAGAAAAAATTTGTAGTGGGAGATAGGCAAGAAGTAAGGCATGTATCAGCACGGCAAAGGGCACTCCTTTAAAGGCAAGAAAGGGCAAAAATATTTTAAGTCAAGTGATAGCAATTGCTGTATGAGTCGTACAATTTTTGAATCAAGCATGGGCAACGCCGGGCCATGCTGCTAGTCAGTCCATAAAATATTCTTCCAGAATTTGTGTCGCTCACATCTGTACTCCCTTGCAAATTCCAATCTAGCCTTCCCATTTTTACTGCTGATGAAATTGTTGTGTTGGCTATGCCTAATGTTTATCCAATGGCTCTGATTGATTTTCCGTCTTGACTTGCTTTTCTCTGATAAACAGCTCTCTTCATAGTTGGTTTATCCTTTTTAACAAGAAATACAGTCTTTACAGGTGAAACCCAGGACTAAAACAAAGAGTAGTCATTCAGAGCTATTTAATGTTTAAACAATCTAAAAGGCAACAGCTAGGGCAACAAGAAACACCTGTCAGTCACATGTTCCAATAGTTTTGCTCACTTCAAAAATGGGTGGGTTCAAACAAAAGGTGGTATGTCCTACGTTGTTTAACACATTTAAATGTGAATACCAGGAAATAAAAGCTGAAATTCTGAACTCTTTTCTCGTATTCATCTTTTGATCTTAACCCCAACAAAAGGAATTGGCTTTGCTGTTCCAATACTTTTGGAGGGGACTCTGTGTCTGTATATATATATATATATATATATATAGAGAGAGAGAGAGAGAGAGAGATATTAAATTCTGTTACCTAAATTTGTCTGCATAATATAATTCTTTTAAATTTTCTTTTGCAGGTAAGTCCAGATTTCAATGAATACTATTGGAGCAGAATAACCAGTGCCTTACTATGTATATAGTTCCAGGTCTTGCAAGTATTGGAACTTTTCTATATTTTTTCCTTTTGAAAAAAAATTTAAAATATGAACTTTTGGAAGGCATTCTTCTATAAGGTTGGTGCAAAAATAATGACGTTTTCTCACATATGTTACTATGTGAGAAAACGTCATTATTTTTGCACCAACCTAATAATAACTTGTTTGATTCCATCTTCATATGTTATCCTGAAATATGCAATCTTCACTTGGCCTTTCAAGAAGCTTAATAATAAGAAGTTTAGTTTAAGCTTAATAATAAGAAGTTTAATAATTGTCAGAGGCAATAAAAGTGAAATAAGTGTGATGGTTATTGAAGATAAGTGAAATGAAAGAATGGATTCTAATGATGTCATATTGTCTTTAGCATGAGGCTTTGAAATGTTTAATCACTTCTGCAATTCCTTATATAAAATAATACATGTTTTAGTTTCATTGGGCATATAGATGGATAGAGACTTACTTATGCATTACTGTGTACATTGTGTTGGGTGTCACCTTTGGATTCTATTATACAATTCTTCATTAGGGACATGGTTGGAAACCAGTCTAGGAGAAGGAATAAGCATATGAAGCCCTGGCAAAGCACATACTATGAAGCCAATTAAAGGACTGTGGAGTTGACAATGACACTATTACCTCAACTGCCAACTGCAGTGAACCTGATGGATGGATGGATGGAGACATCTTTTATGGCAGCTCTTTCTCCTCCACCCATTGCTCAAACTTGTTAAGCCATTTACCTGTTGATTTTTTTCTCCTTTCTAGCATTTCTAGTGCCCTGTGAGTGTTAAATTCTCCATGCATTTCTCCTCATGTGTTCTAGAAATTTAACTTACTTTTTTCTGCTTGTTCTCAACAATTTCCTAGTAGTTCATATACTCCTTGAAACTTCCTCATTTGTCACATTCTCTGGTATTCTCAACATCCTTTTGTAGAATTACAGTTCTCTTGCTTTGTTTTCTCTTTATCTGTGAGGAAATGTCTATCTAGATATTTAAATTTCTTTGTATATTAGTAATAATAAAATTTAAACCTACTAATATAAGTAACAGAAAAATCTCCAATTATCTTGGTGCCCCTTTATTATCATTAGCATGCCACAACAATGGTTGACAGAGAAAATGGCCAATGAGTTAGTACTTAGGCAAACCACACTGCCACGATTATCTGAATTGCCCAATCCCTAGTACTGACAAGAGAGTACAAGGGCAGTAGTATATTTGGGCTACAAATTGAGCAAGTAAAGAAAAGGTTGCACAGAAGTCTGTTGTGGGTGCTGTTATTAGCCTGCAAACAGATATTGAATGACAGAAGACAACAAAAAACAAAAAAAAAGACTTGAATAAAAAATATATTGCCAAGTTTTTCATTAAAAAAAAATATCAACAGAAATGAGGTTACAGTGCACTAGGCAAAAAATATCTGCTCATGTAGTGGGTGAGAAGAGTGTTGTCCTTAGAAGGACAGTTTTGTGGTTGTTGAAGAGTATTGTCCTCAAATGGACAGTTTATTGCATGTCATTGCTTGCAAGGATGGCTGGAGCAGGAGGCCTGCTGAAGATGGCTGATGCAGCAGGAGCTGGAGGCGGCTGGTGCAGCAGGCATGTGATCCCTACTGGAGATGGTTGGAGTGGTGACCAATTGTGAGTTGAAGATGATGACGACGATGATGATGGCTGGCTAATGGCAGGCGCAATGCAATGGCTGTTAGCTGCTAGAACAGATACTACATTTTGATCCTTGTCATCTGGACTGTAGTATTTTTTTCTCATTGCTTTGAATCCTTTCTATATCTTGAGTCAGTCTTACAACAATGCTGGTTAAGTTTTTTTCCTGTTGTTTTTAAAAAATGTGGGAGTGCTGACAGGATGCAACAAATCCAGAGATACATTGGAATAGTAAAAGATATCTTTCAAAAGTTAAGCAAAGTATTCAGAAATAGGAAAATTTTATTTGAAACAGAAAAGAGGACTGAACTGCTACATAATATTAATCCTCCTATATGGCAGTAAATGCTGGACAATTTCCTCACAGATGAAGAGGGGACTTGGTACAATGAAGATCAGGTTCTACTAAGAATACCATGGACAGAACATGCAAGCAAAAAGGAGTTTTAAGGGAATGAAAAAGACACTTTGCTTAAGAGATAGCTGAAATTTTTTGGATGCATAACGAGGCAGAGAGGATTTGAAGAAGCTGTGACTATGTCACAGGTCATATTAAAATGCAGAGGCAAAGTGAAACAGTGTAAATCGGTAACAGAACTTAGATATGGAGAGATAGTAAGGAGACAAATATTGCTAAGAGACCTGAAGGATAGGAAATTGTGGTGAGTCTTGATTACCTGTGTCCTGAAAGGACACTGCATACAGATGATCGTAAACATAATCATAAATTTTGTTATCATTTACATCCCCTACTTTTTTATAACCTTTTAGTAGGTCATATTTCTTTCTCTTCAATTTCTCTCTCTCTTTCACTTGATATCTCTCTCTCTCTCTCTTACTCTCTCTCTTTTTTTCACTCTTTCACTTTTTCTGTTACTCTTTCACTTTTTCTTTCACTTTCTCTCTCTTTCATTCTATCTCTCTTTCACCTCCTTCTCTTTCTCTTTCACCTTCTCTTTCTCTTTCACCCTCTCTCTCTTTCATTCTCTATCTCTCACTGAAACCAAACAGCATCTTTATATCTTTTCCCTGTGATCAAAACAGAATAGTCCATTATTTATGAATTATTGGCAGGGAATAAATTATATGCTAACTAACGAGCAGAATTATAACATGATATTAAATGAATGAAAATACTTTTGTTAGGATTACTTAGCTAATTACTCCTTGGTTTCTAATATAAGGTGGGATCTTATTAATTGGGGGAGTTCAGTTTTTCTCAATCTGCCATATATGGTCTGGAGCCCCTTCTATTTGTCTCAAGGTCCCTGATAAAATCCAAAGACAGATATGCAATGTAATTGGTCCTGATCTGGCATCTCATCTGCAGCTGCTCTCTCACAGATGTACCGTTGCCTTCCTCTGTCTTTTTTACAAATAACTGCTCTGGTGAGCTGCTTTCACTGGTTCCCAGACCTCCTGAATTTAAGCATTCAACTAGGCTTGCATCTCACTCTCACCCTTTCACTGTCAAAACTGTTAAATGTAGCTGTCTCTTCTACTCTAACAGCTTCATGTCTCGTACTTCTCACCTGTGGAACTCCCTCCCCATTTCTTGTTTACCTGATAGCTATATTCTCCAAATATTCAAATGTAACGTCAATTGACGTCTCCAGATGCCCTGATCTATCCCCTAACCTTCTCTTCATCCTCTCCTCTATCACTCCTCTCTGTTCTCATTCCAACTCTCTGTAACCCCTTGCGTACTAGTGGCTTCCTGCCTTGCTTGGAGTTGAATGCTTAAAAAAAGAAAGAAATGTCATATAAACAAGGTCTTAATAAAATAGCCAGAAAATCATTTAAAGGGTCAAAAAGAATGAAATTAATAAATGTGGTGATCTTAACCTTTAGCATGCATGTTAGCATAAACACTTGTCAACTGTTATTTCCAGAAATAACAGCTGAAAAATGTTTATAGCAACCATCTCAAGGCAACAGAATGCACCTCCAGTATGCTAAAGGATAATAAGCCAACTTAAACTTAGGAAAAGCACAAATATTTTTTTCATTGATCAGTGGAATTCATTCCTTAAAGGTGACTCATAATTCTTGACCATGTGCCAAACTAAGCTACATTTAGGAAATATCTAACCAATGAACAAAGTTTGGCAAACTATTCTAAAAAGTCAGTACCAGTGTCGGCTGTACACTTTTAATCTTGTGATATACTAAACTGAGTAAGCAGTTATCATTTTGTTAATGAGGATTAATAAAGTCATACTAATTTTTTTGATTTAAAATGTAATTAACCAAAAATTACAATTTCTTTGCTTAGATTTCAAGTTATCTTCATCCAATCAATTTTGTTACAAACTTAAAAAAAAAAAAATCCCCCCACATCAATTACTCACCTAAGATTATTCTAACACCATGTCTTGATAGAGTTAAAAAGTATTTGCAAAAAGTTTTGGGTATTGAACTATTTCCTACTTTACAACTCCTTCCCCCAAGATGAAACTTTGCGAGTCTATCGCTACTTTCATGGCAAATGTTCAGATGAACTCCATTTCTTTGTTCCAACAGTTCAGCCCTTCACAGCTTGGATGCACTACACTAGTACACAGGGTTGAATCATCAACATTCTCTATGTATTGTGTTTGTAAGGAGAAAGTTTCTCCTTTTCTCACTCTCTCTGCTTTATTTTTTTACTACCTCTCTCTTAAGTTTTTCTCTTGTGATTTTCTTCTCCTCTATTTCTCCCTCTTTCTCATGACTTTATTTTTCTCCTGCCTCTCTCTCCTGGCATCCTCGCCACTCTCTCATGATTTCCTTTTCTCTCTCTCTCTTTCATGCCTTTCTTCCAGCATGATTTCGCCATTTCTTACTTTTGGCTTTTTGCTCCTCTTCTCTCACTTTTGCCTTTGTTCTCCTCCTCTCTCACTTTTGGCTTTTTCCTCTTCTTCTCTCACTTTTGGCTTTTTCCTCCTCTTCTCTCACTTTTGGCTTTTTCCTCCTCTTCTCTCACTTTTGGCTTTTTCCTCCTCTTCTCTCACTTTTGGCTTTTTCCTCCTCCTCTCTGACATTTGTGGCTTTTTTACTCACCACTCGCTCTTGTGGGTTTTTTTCTCACCTCTCACTCTTGTGGCTTTTTTCCCACCATTCTCTGGTGATTTTCTTCTCCTCTAATTCTCCCTCTTTCTCATAACTTTATTTTTCTCCTGTCTCTCTCTCGTGGCATCCTCGCCACTCTCTCATGATTTCCTTTTCTCTGTCTCATTCCTTTCTTCCTGCATGGTTTCCCCATTTCTTACTTTTGGTTTTTTCCTCTTCTTCTCTCACTTTTGGCTTTTACCTCTTCTTCTCTCACTTTTGGCTTTTTCCTCCTCTTCTCTCACTTTTGGCTTTTTCCTCCTCTTCTCTCACTTTTGGCTTTTTTACTCACCCCTTGCTCTTGTGGATATCTTTCTTACTTCTCATTCTCTCTGTCTCTGTTTTATTCTTCTTATATTCCTTACTCTGTTTACTGCACTCTGGTTTTCTTTTTCTTTCCCATTATTCTCACTTCACTTTTCCTGTTTACAACTGGTTGTATTTTTTTTTTAACTTCTTTCTTTATAAAGTGCATTTTAATCATTTTCACATGGCATAAAACCATTCATCACTTTCTGATATGAAAAATTATTTCTTACTTACTATAATAACTTTTTATTTATGAATTTGAGTTATTACAAAATGGAACAGTTGTATATTGTGCTTTTAAAAAAATTGTCTTCACTATTTAAATTGGCAAACGTTTCTCTATCATAAGCTAACAAAATGCATCACATCACACTTTTTCATTATTTAAAATGTTTTCAATAGGAGATTTATTTTGTTTGGATAAATATTGATCAATATTTATCGAAGGTTTATGTATTGATTGGATACTGGTTGGTTTAAGGGGAAGTTCTAGGGATTACTGCTCAACTGACCTTGCTATGATTAACCCTAATTGTATGGTCTTTCTGCAGGCTCTGTTATAAATTCTATATTATTCTTCTGTAGCTTGATACACTATTAGCTCTCAAGGTCTGTTTGGCAACAATGGTTATTTCAAGCCAATGATCCAGGTTTTTATTGTTGGAAGTTTGCTTAGAAACCCTGATATTGTTTGCCATTTGTTCTCAAAGATTGAAACAATCTTAGTTTTGCTGTAAGTATTATAAGGCTTCAGGGGAAACAAGCCTTTGACTCACACTAATTCAGTTTAATATGGTTTCTGTAAGACAAAACAATTTAAATTGACCAAATTGATATTTCATAAAATATTGTTTCATTTAGTATGAAGAATTAGCATTTCTTGGCTCAAATTCTCCCTCTCTATTTCTTTCTTTCTCCATCTCTTTCCCATATATATATATATATATATATATATATATATATATATATTTCAATTAAAAGGTGCAAATATAATTTATAAATTCATGAATCATTTATACAAAAAACAAATATAGAAGTTAATGATTTAAATGGCGAGAATACATCGTCGTAAAAAATGGTAAATACTTATATATACACATGTGCATATATATATATATATATATATATACATATACATACATGCACATGTACGTATATATTTGTATATGTTCACAGGGCTATTATTTTGTTTTTCAATTTGGTTTGAGGGTATCATAAGTATTAATTGTAGCAGGTTAGATTTATAATTGTTATAGATAAGCGTATGGTTGCAAGAAAGAAATACGACAACAGCAGAAATAGATTTACGTGGTTTATTTCAACAGGAACGTGAGGGTTTGGGACAGCTCCCTTGTGGTAAAGTTCATAAGCCGGCTTTGGATCTAGGTCGATCTCTCATAGTAGTTCACACATGTTGACACTGGCACTCCCCTGCTGTGAACAGGTCTCTTCGGTGGCCACCTGTTGATTGCCCGTTGAACTTCAGTGTGACCCCTTTTATAGCGTTTTTTATGGCTTAACAGGCTCGAAAAACGAAGCAAGTATAATTAGGAGGGAAGCATTTTTATTGGACGAAAAATAGAGCACTTCAAATATTATTTTATTTTTCGTCCGGAACTCGAGTGTCGGGAACATTTGTAAACGAAGATAATGTTCATTTTGTGACGGGGCTTTGTCCCGTTCACATCCTGTTCTCGCTCTTGAGTATTTGCCTGTAAATCAGCCAAGATATAACTTATTTTATTTTATAACATAATTAAATTTGTTTATTAATGTTAGAATTTATATGCATATGTCTGAATTTATATGCTGATGTATACACACACATGCACATCTGTGCAAGCACACACAAACATATATATACACGTACACACAGATATATATATATATATATATGTGTGTGTGTGTGTGTGCGTGCAATAGAGAATGATCTTTGGTGTTACAAAAAGTTTTGTTGATCTATTGCTCAACTGCACCAAACACATAACAATCAATTGGATTGCAGTCTGGGTAGTTAGGTGGTCAGATGTAAGGGTGATGCTGTTGCAGAAATTGTCTGGTAGCTATGACTTGGTTCTCCTGCAGCTACCCTCTTGACCCAAAGCAGCATTACCTCCTCAAGGCACTTTATGTAGGCCTCCATGTTGTGCCTGGAGCCCTCACCAACAAATTTGTGAGTTCTTTTCTTATCAGAACAATCGGAGTGACTTTTACGAGCTGCTGTACCATCGTAATCACCATGAGACTCATTCAACTCTTTATGAATCCTCTGCCCTGAAATGTTCATAGTGGTGCTTCTGGTGCAAATGCCAAGCAGCACAGCATACTGTTTCAAATGTCAAGTGGAATGAATTGCCTCATGTTGCTCTTTTTCTCACAGGTGGTGCCCAACTGACCCTACTAGACTGAGCAGTTGACAAAATCAAAAACAAACAACACAGATGCACTAAATTGAAATATAAAATGGCAACAATTTAACCATTGCACACTGTTTATATATATATATATATATATATATATATATATATATATAGTTTTTTTAATTTGTAGGTCTGATGAATTGGCTCGTGATTACGATTCCAATGTGATAAATATATATTTATGCACACACACACATATATACACACTGGCACACACACACACACACATATATATATATATATATATTGAGTTTTGAATTATTAGGTCTTGTGATATTCAAAGAAATATTTAAAAGAGTTTCTTTTCTCCATATTAAGTGATATAGATAATTTTCTGAAAAAAACTTAGATATTTCGGAACAATTTTAACTATTTGATGTACAGGTATGAATGTAAGTTCATTACATGAATATGGATTTAAGCTCTTACATGCATATATATATATATATATATATATATATATATATATATATATCAGTGGCAACTCTAGGTCATCAGTGTTTGTTGTGCTCATTACAGTCTTTAACAAAATATACTATTGGTATAAGTTACATACTGAAATGATTCCTTTACTCTAACTAAATATATAATTTTTAAAAATCTCTGCACATGAAATAAAAAAACACATTTTGGTCTTTTAATTTTAATTAAATAATTCTATAAAAATAAACATTTATTTAAAAAAAAAAATTTCAGACATGTAAGACAAAAGAGTGAGGACAAAGTCTTTGATATTGTTGTTCGTTTATTGCCTCCTTCCCATTTTTTTCATCACCTGGTTATCAATTCACTGATGGTAGTTTGTGTGTTTGTATACATGTCTATGTGTTAGTGTGTTTATGTATATCTCTGTCTATGAACTTTTAGTTTAATTTATTGTACGTTTATGATCAGTACTGCTGACTGATATCATATTTCTTCCACAATATCCCAGTCACACTCCTCATCCCAACCCTCCAGTCAATGAGTTATGACTGAATTTAAGTCATGCTAAATTTAATTTGCCCTTTCTCAAAAGATACATTCCACTAAAAACCTTATACTGTACAGGATAAATTATTTAAAATGGACATTTGAAAAAAATAAGTTGAAATAAAAAGGGCTTACAAGCCATTAGAGATTTTTAAAAGATTATTTATAAAATTAAAACAAGAAATACATTGCCTATTTAGTATGTTTCCAGCTTTGATAAGGCTCAGATCTATGCAACCCGACTAGCCACGTTAATTCTTTTTTTTACTTACTTTCTTTCTTTGTTTTTTCTTCTTCTTTATTATGAACAATATCAACAAAATGTATTTCAGTAAATATTTTGAGGCACACTCCAATCAATTTTGGATCTAGCTGCAGTCAAGAATAAAATCAACGCACTATGAAAGATTTTTGTTGTTTTGAAATAGGGCCCAACAGACTCAAATTCTGGAGTTACCACTGATGTATATATATATATATATATATATATATATATATTAAATAAAAACAGACCACTTTAAGGTTCCATGTAATAAATTATTTCATGAAATAATTTATTACATAGAACCTTAAAGTGGTCTGTTTTTATTTAAATTATTTGCTCTGGATTTACATTGAGCTCTCTGGATTTTATCCTCCTTAGGTTTACCCATATGGATTACCTAGTTTTTCATAAACTAAATATATATATATATAATTAATACAAATATAAATTTTATCACTTAGTTGATTGGTGTTACCTTCAACATCACAACTCCAGAATTTCATAGATGGATTACTTCAAATGTTCTTTTTAGTGAATATCTGTGTTTGGAATAGATGACCTGTTCTTTTCATTTTTTATCCATGTACATACATTATATGTACAAAATTTGGAACCACCCTCAGGATTTAATAATTAATCAGTGTCATACCTTCTTTAATTAACTCCTACTAAGCTAGGATACTAAAACTATTTAATTAAGGTATGGCAGTGTTTTAGAAAAATCAAGAGGAAAACAACGCATAGCCTATCTAGTGAGCTTGAGCTTTCACTTTTTGTTATCTCTCCTAAATACTGTTCTGCCATCCATTAAGGATGGCAGAACAGTGTTCAGGGGAGATAACAAAAAGTCCAAATTTATTAAACACTACAAAGGACAGGAAATTGTGGAGAGCCATGGTCGCCAACATCCTGGAGGAATATGGCATATAGAAGAAGGATGCTGAATTTATTTGACCCTTTAGTGCATGGTATCTAACTTTTAGAGAGTGGGTGTCTAAAATTTAAAATCCACTTGCCCTAAGATTGCCATTAGCCACAGAGGTAGTGTAGCAATATCAGTCAGCTGAGATCTTGTTAAATGGAAAACAGCTGGACATGTTGCAAAAATGGGTTCAGAATATATCTTTATAATTTACTCCTGAAGATGATGAAAAATTGAAAGTACTTGGGTTAGAAAAAATGACGGCGCCTTTCTTGATGAATTTGATCTTAATATCAAGAAACAGATTAGACAAATGGAAAGGATCAGTATAAAAATAAATAGACACAATATGTCTATATTATTCAGTGAAAGATATATATATATATATAAACACACATACACTCAAATCTATTGCAGTTAATATATGACTGGGTTTCTTCAGTATATCACCCATTCATACTAAACTGGTGTTGAAACAATATGAGATACAAAAACATCTGAAAACAAATGAATATAAAAATATTTGTAAAATCTAATCTCAAAAATAATTTTTAAAAACAAGGGAAGAGCTGGCATTCATATGACAAATGTGATTTATATTCTGTCTCGCCAATATATATTTGGTTGAAATAAAATTCATTTCTCTGATGATGCTGATGTGTATGTATTAAGGGCATGTGGTTAGAAAGGTTTCTTTCCGACCATGTGACTTGGGTTTGAATTTCACTATGGTTGATTTGTCAGGATGGTAACTTCTTGATGTAAACAGCCCCAGGAGGTGATTCCAGCATGTAGCAACTTTGAAAAGTTTCTAAAAGACAAACCATGTGAGTGAAATTGCGTAGACATAAATGTTCATTGATGATTATGCTAGCACAAAGTTACAAGTCATTGTGACTAAGAGTTTGAGTGTATTGGCCTTATTAAACATTATTATGGATCGAGAATAATAAAAGAACAGGAACTAAGGAGACAGAAGATAATGATTGACATTGCATTTAAATTTTTTAAGATCAAACTTGACTGAGAAGCAAGTAGTCAGAAGAGAGTTCCACAAACAAGAAGTGCGAGAAAAGAAACTACTGGCATAGGACTTATGAATACATCTAGCCAATTCAACTACAAAGTGATGAGACTTTGCCATTAATATAGTGCTGTGCCTAAATTCATAAAGTCTAGGTATCATAGAGAAAAGTAATATTTATTTTTAATAATACAAAAGTATAGCACAAGGCCAAAAGCAGGGGATAGGGGAAAGCTGGTTTTCAATCTGTCTTATCTTAAACTTAGCTATCCACATTTACTGACCCAAACATACCACAGTGTTCCTTACACCAAAACAACACATTCTTACTTAGTATTCTTACTACGGACACCATAATACCTCAAAGTCTTTATGTAGTCCTAACTATTTCCCATATGTACAATTTGCCTGTAGGTGGGGTGGGGAATAAATAAAAAAAAAAAAAATAAATAAACTAATGTTAGTATTAGGTTGGTGCAAAAATAATGACGTAATAATGTCGTTTTTTAACCTATTTTTAACGTCAAAAAACGACATTATTATGTCATCATTTTTGCACCAACCTAATAATACTCTCCTCTGCCCACAATCATTAATTGTGGATGAAATTAATGCAGGACTAGGTAATTAATGACAATCATTTGACCAAATCTTCACGCAACTACACACTCTTCCAGACACAAAAACTACAAAATACACATTCGAAAAACAAAAAATGCCTTGCATCTACCAGAGAACTGACATCTCCGTCACCTAACAGAGGAGGGGACCAGACTATATTTGGCAGCAATATTCAAAGCATGGATGAATCGTCGACTTATGTAGGATAGATTCAAGCGAGAAAAACAGTCCAGCATGACACAGTGAACCAACTAGCGGCAGACCTAACAATTAATTAAATATAATTTTTCCACTTCATGTCAGCAGAAAACGTTACGCCAATAAAGCGCAATGAGTCATTCTCCTGGAGTTTAGCATCAGCCATACTAATGGTCTGAGCAGGTGCCTGCAACACAGATTGTCTGGCCACCTTAAGAGACAGGTATACTTGGATATGAGTATGTAATTATTTATAGCAAATAACACTGTATATACTATGTTTTTACTATCACTAGATTGTGCAGATGTTAACAACTCTGTTTGTCAAGGCTCTTTTACTCTTAGAAGGAGGTTTTACTGTGAATAATTGAAATTATTGGGTAACCTTGACCTTCCTTTTTTTTCCCTTGAGGGGCAGCATGGAAGAGATGGGTTTTGGCACTTGTCCCGCAAGTGACCAGTATTGACTAGTGAATGTTTGAGATACTGTTTGCAAGCCCAGACCACCACCCCAACTCAAGAAGTGGAAAAGGGCTTTTAGGAGCTTTTGTTTGGTGTGCCATTCACTTGATATCTAATACTCCCTTTTCTTCCTCTTCCCTTAGGTCTGTTTTGTGGACCTTTCTCCATTGAGCATGGCTGAAATGCTTCCAATATCTCATCTGCCCTTCATTTGGGATAGGGTAAATATTGATGAGAGGATCTTGATAAATGACCAACTTTCTACATGTTTCTCATTCTTCCCCCATTTTTTTTTCTCTTCCCTCCATCTCCTTTGTTGCTTTTCTCCACATGTCATCATTCAATTTCTGTATTTTCTCTTTTTGTTCTCTTTTAATTCCTCCCTTCATCTCTCTCTTCTATATTTATTTTTTTTCTTTGTGTGGTTTGCTTTACTTTTTTTTTCTTTTTCTTTAAATCACTTCTAAGAATTTTTTTTTTTATTTTGGTGGGGAAATCACTTCTCAAATTTCTTTTTTTTTCTTTTTTTTTTTGGAAACCGCTTCTCAAATTTAATTTTTTTTGTGAAATCACTTCTTAAATGTTGTTTGCAAAGCCATATCTTAAATGTTGTTTGCAAAATCACTTCTTAAATGATGTTTGCAAAATCACCTCTCAAATGTTGTTTGCAAAATCACTTCTCAAATGTTGTTTGCAAAATCACTTCTCAAATGTTGTTTGCAAAATCACTTCTCAAATGTTGTTTGCAAAATCACTTCTCAAATGTTGTTTGTAAAATCACTTTTCAAATGTTGTTTGAAAAATCAATTTTCAAATGTTGTTTGTAAAATCACTTTTCAAAAAAAATGTTGTTTGTAAAATCACTTTTCAAATGTTGATTGCAAAATTACTTCTCAAATGTTGTTTGCGAAATTACTTCTCAAATGTATTTTTGTGAAATCACTTTTTTTTCATCTCTATTAATCATTTTAATAATTGGTCATTTTCTTTCACCTACTATCCTTTTCTTTTTCCTTTTCTTCCTTTATTTTTCTTTTGTTTTCTTTTTCCTTTTATGTTTTCTTTTTAACTTTCATTTCCTTTCATTTTTGTTTTTTCTTTCATTTTTTGATTTTGATTTTTATTTTATATTTTCATTTTCATTTTTTCATTTTTATTTTTTTTTTCTTGTTTCATTTTGTTTCTTTTTCTCATTTTATTTTTGTTTCTTTTTCTCTTATTTTGTTTTCATTCCTTTTTCTCTTGTTTCATTTTCGTTCCTTTTTATCTTGTTTTTCTTTCTTCTTCACTTGTTTCTTTTTCATTTGTTTTTCGTTTTTCTTTTTTCATGTTTGTTTGTTCTTTTTTTCTTCTTTGTTTTTCTTTTTCTCTTTGTTTTTCATTATCTTTTTCTCTTGTTTTTTTTCTCTTGTTTCTTTTACATTTTCTTTTCTCTTGTTTGTTTTTCATTTTTTTTCTCGTTTCTTTGTTGTTTTATTTTTCTCTTTTCTTTTTTTTCTGTTTCTTTGTTTTTTCTTTTTTGTTTTACTTTTTTATTTTCTCTTTCAATATTGTCCTTTCTTTTTTGTTCATTATTATTAATTTTATCTATCTTCCTATAGCCATTTTTTCTCTCTCTTACAATTCTTTATTGGTTATTTATCTGCCTCATTCATCTATTTTATTCTCTGTGCCTTCTTCAACCATGCCCCACTCTGTTGTCTCCCACATTTTTGATGCCCTTTCTTTCCTTTTATGGTGAGGTGGGAGGTCACCTGTACTTTAACAGTCTTAGCCATGAGCATCTAATAAAGTTTCTAATGGGGTTTCATTTGTTGATTGATGGGATGTATGTATGTATGTATGCATGGATCTAACATTCTTCTCTCCTATGAAGAGAAAAAGAATAAACAATTAGAGAGAGAGAGAGAAAGAGTGAAGTTGAGAAAAGGAAAAGTATATCAAGTTGAAAAAGAGAGAGAAGAGAATGTGTACTTGAAAAAAGGAGATAGAAGTTGAAAATAACAAAGAGAGTGAGAGAAAAGTTGAAAAGAACAGAAAAAGTGAGAGAGAAGTTGAAAAGAATGGAGAGAATGAGAGAGAAGTTGAAAAGAACAAAGTGTGAGAGAGAGACGAGTTGAAAAGCAAGTATGAGAGAGAGACTAGTTGAAATGAACAGAGTGAGAGAGAAGTTGAAAAGAATAAAGTGAGAGAGAAAGAGACTAGTTGAAAAGAAGAGAAAAGTGAGAAATTTTCAAAAAAAAAAAAAAAGAGAGTGATAGAAATGCAAGGACTATAGAGATCTATAAAGATAGCCATAAACACACAAAAAGGAAGAGTTGGAAAAAAGAGAAAGAAGATGAAAATAGAGAGTGAGAAAGAAAGAGACAGCAAGAAGAGAGGACAAAAGAAAGAGGACTAAATGGTGAGAGAAAGAAAGAGAAGATGAAAACAAGTAAAAGGATGAGAAGAAAAAAGTGAGAGAAAAAGAGTGCACAAAAAGGGAGCAAAAAAAGATAAAAATTGAAGAAAATTTTATTAATAATAAAGTTTGAGGAGGTGCTGAAAAGTTAAGCCCACTTCCTAAAATCTGAATAAATATCAGAATTTTAGCCAGGTTGAGAACTTTTCAGTACTCCTTCATGTTCGGGCATAAATACATGAATATTTGTATACATAAGTATTTTTATTGCAATATGTATATGGTGGAGTAATGGATAGCAGCTCGGATTGAGTATTTGGATAGCCAGGGTTGAATTCCAGTTGAATCCATTACATTCACTTACATGCTAATACCCTTGGGAAAGGTATGAATCCTCTTCTTCTCCCCCACCCCCAGCTATGGGTAAATAACAGGACAGACCAGGTTCTATATCCTTGGATGGCAACTGGTCTACCACAGAAGGAAATGGCAACCTACTGCGGGAAAAAATCTGCTTTGTCAGTCATGTATCGAAAAATACATGATTGTCTAAGCGTGTATGACATATGTCACATAACTGACTGTATGACATGTGAATGTATGTACTAATATATATATATATCATGTATGTGTTTGTATGCATGAATGTATACATAACTATGTATGTAAATATGTATGTTAGTGAGTTGTGGGTTCATGGCTGAATGTTTAGAACATTCACTTTCTAACCATGAAACCCAGGTTCAAATCTCACCATGGCTGATTTGTCAGGAAGGTCACTTCTTGATATTATTGGACTTGGGGGTGGGGATCCCAGCATGTAGCACCTTTTAAACATGCCTGAAAACCATATGACAAGTTGAAACAACCTTGGTGAAAGAAATTTGGTAAACAAAACCGTTCTGAGATCGTTAATGGTTGTGCTAGCACAAAGTTACAAGTCATCGTGACTGAGGGTTTGAGCGTATTGGCATGTTCAAACAGCTGATCATGACAGATTATATGCTTTTTTCCAGAAACTGTAACTAAGATCTGCTCAGCTTCATTGCAGTATAAATCACAGGTGGGCATTGTGGTTGTTGAAGAAACTCAAATGTGCCTGAGGAGGTATCTGCAACTGAGATTGGCTAGCCACCTTAGCAGAGTGCTTAGGTAAGGAGAGTAGTAGGCCTTATATTAATATGTATGTGCATATGTGAGAGTGAGCTTATACTTGTAAATAAGTGATATGGAGATATATTCTAATATGCAGGTTTATTTCATTTGCGGGACCTGTACAAATTCTATGTATCACCTGTTGTACTATTTGCGAGTTACATCAAGTACTTCATGTATTTTTATAATACAGAAAGATGAATGCCTTATTTTGACTGTGAAATTATAACAGCAGCATTAACTTTGTCCATTGTTTTAATTAGATGAAACATTTATTGGTTACTAGCAGTAGAGCCCGGCGTTGCTCGGGGATGTAACAGTAAGAGATAGATCAAGTATCGACCATCATAAAGACTGAAAAATAAAATTGACAAAGATTATTGTTTAAGGTTGACGGACACGCATGTCTTAATTAGTTTTTTTTTTTTTTTACGAATTGTTCAAACCCAAACTCAAACAAAAACATTGTTTTCAATTGTTATGAGTCTACCGATTGAATAGAATTTTATTATAAACAATTGTCTTGTAAATAGAATTTTTAAAGCATTCTGAATGTAAAAATAAAGAAAAAAGTGTGCAAGACAATAAGAAACACTACCTGCCAAAAAAAAAGTGAAGTTTTGTTGAAATTGGTTGAAAAATGTAGGAAATCCAATCCCATATATAAACGAACACACACACACACACACACACAAACAACCTGGATTTTATAAGTATAACTCAATATGAGTTGTCCCCCTTTCATTCTCGTGACAGTGATGCCTCTTAATCGTGTTTTCAAATTGATTTCGTGCAAAAACAATTGTGCTTTTCTAATTTTTGGTGCTGTCAGAACCACCGCAAGGTAATTTTACGTAGTCCTGTGAAGTTTTGTTGAAATCAGTTGAAAAATGTAGGAAATCCGATCCAATATATAAACGTACAGACACACACACACACAACCTGGGTTTTATAATAAGTATGATTATTATTATTGAGGCCAAAGAAATGAGAATTTGAATTTCACCCCAAGCATTTGCTTTAATTTTCTATCTATGCTGTTGACACAGTGCCACACATCCAGAGTAAAAATTACAATAAAACGAAAATGAAAATTAAGATAAAATAGCCCTTTCCCTCTGTCTGTCCGTCTGTCTCTCTAAACCAGATTCCCTTCAGGATATTTTCACTAACTAAATCTGATGCTAGGGAACTAGGTTTATTGTGTTGAGTGGGACAATTTTTCTTTTTTTGTTTTTAATTGTTTCACACCAAGCAAGGTGGAAGTGCCACTAGCACGCAAGGGGTTTCAGAGAGTGGGAGCAAGAGTAAAGAGGTGTGAAAGAGGAAAGGATTAAGAGAAAGACGAGAAATAGATCAAGGCATCTGGAGATGTTGATTGACATTGCATTTGAATATTTGGAGATTATAGCTATCAGGGAAGCAAGTAAGAAGAAGAGACTTCCACAGACGGGAAACTAATTTGAGCATAATTGATTTTATTATGCCTATTAATACTGTACTTTTATTGAGTAGAAAATAACCCCTAAAATTTGGAGTTAATTCTGCAATTGTTTCTGTTTGTTGAAGAGTTGGGGAAGCATATGATGCTCAATGTATTGCCCCAACTGTAAAATTTGAAGGTGGGCATGTAATGGTTTGGGGCTGCGTGTCATCTTCCAGGAGAGGAATGTTATTCAAATGTGAGGGTAGAATGAATTCCAACATTTACACAAGCACTTTAGACTGTGACACCCACTAGTGGACATCTTCTGATTGCGACGCCAATATCTGACACCACGCTGTTGGCCTGTGGTCAACTCTCAGTTGCGGCTCAAAGCTGTAAGATTTCTTCCACCAGCATTTTGGTGTTGACTCTTTGTTGCTGCCACCAGCCTGTGTGTTGGTCGATCTGATTGTTCCCGGTTCGATACCAGCTTTGTCGTTCCCAGCTCACTTCCAATGTCTAGTTACTGAAGTTACTACTTTGATCTCAAGTCTAACCTACCCACGTTGTGACTTTGATCTTAGGTAGACGAAATCAATCAGTTGTCGGGATGTAGTGCAAGCTGAATCCAGGGTAAAGGTGATATGACACAAGCGTAAGTAAAAGAAGCAATAAAACAAACTCAAGAGGTTCAAATATGTTGAGAAATAAATTATCTTTATCTGTCTGTTATATACAGGAGTGTGTTTCTCTCCCAGTCCGTTTCTATGGATTTGTGACACTTTTGCATTTCTTAAGTGAGTTTTGGTATCTTAAGTCGTTTGTCAATATAACTTGCTTTTGGTAGGAAGTCGAAGTCAAAATGGACGTGGAAATCTCTCAGTCAGCTCCTGCGAGGCAATGGTCTCCAACTGCAACTGCGAATCACTGCTGGAACTCCTGCTAAACTGATCAGCTGCCTCGAGATGTTCGTTTATATGGATACCAACAAAAACCCGGTGTGGAGCCTGACTAGGCTTGGGTTTCCAATAATTCTTGATTCCCAGCAAGAATTCTCTTTGTTCTTAGGCCAGGAAAATTAATAATTTCCCATTTTTGGAAGACTAATCACTTTCCATTTTGGGGTTTCTCCCTCGTTCGTGAGGGAAGGTCAGAGGAGAGTTATCCTCCTAGACTCTTCCTCTCTCAGATTTGTATCTCATACCAATCCCCTTCTCTGTCTTTCTCATACATTCACCTCTACCTATCACCCATGCTACCACTTGACCAATGATCTCTCAGCAGTGTGGGTGTGGCTAGACTGGCCCTCTTAAAATTATTATCCAGAATTTTGTTTACAAAATCCTTTTTTTCTTTTTTTCCTTCGGCCAAAACTTTTTTTTTTACAAACCCCAGATTGCCAAATAATTCTTATCACATCTTTCTTTTGGGGACACCCAAAATTCACTTAATCAGGTCTCTCTACCGACCCATCAGTCACTGTCAAAACCCCACACCTAGTCTTTCTGCGAAGTCAACTTTTAGCTGGGAGGTCCGTATTTTACCTGAGAATCAAATTCTTTATTTTTCTCATGCCTTAAAATCCTCTTATCACCAGTGCCCATTTTCGGTGAACCTGTGTCTGATGTCAACAGTTTGAATAAGCAATAATAATACGATTTTCTTCCTCGTGCCAGAATTCTAACACACACCAGGTGGTTCTCTTCATTGGACCCAGGAATTAAAATTAAATGATATCTCTGAAGGATAACTAATATCGATTCTCTCTGCCTATACTGCGGTGGTCTCAAGCCAAAATGTTTTCATGGCCGCCATTTGTCAGTTGGCTTTGTTTTTCTTTCTGAATTCTGTTTCCCTTGGTGCATCACTCTCTTATCATGGCATTAATCAGTTTTGACAGAATCTCATATCTTGCTTTTTCTTACGAATTTTCTGTCTCGTGCAAAAAGTATCTTTCTTCGTAAATAAAATCAATCTTCTTTTTAATGTCGCTCAGTCTATCTTTTGATATAGCTCTTTCTCACCTTAAGTCTTTCATGTTTTTAATTTCTATGGTTAATTAGTTAGCCAATTTTTAGGTTGGTGCAAAAATAATGACGTAATAATGTCGTTTTTGACGTTACGTCAAAAAACGACATTATTACGTCATTATTTTTGCACCAACCTAATACCATAGCTAAATAGTGTCACAAGACCAATGTTACCAAACTTCATTAGAGAAAATTTTCAACAGTAACATACCAGATAGAGTAATCTTCCAACAAGACAATGCACCATGTCCCACATCCAGAGTTTCAAAGGGTTGGTTTGAAAAGAAATAAGTGAGGATAATGAAGTGGCCTCCTCAATCTTCTAACCTAAATCCCATTGAACATCTGTGGCCATGCTGAGGTACAAGAGTGAGGGTGCACCAATATTCTTCAAAATATGAATTAGAAACCAATCTTCATGAAGAATGGTAGAAAATCAAGCCAACTACTTGTTCTAAGCTGGTTTCCAATATGCAAAAGTGCATAAATGCAGTTAGAAAAGCAAAAGGAACCCACACCAAGTATCAAATATAGGTTAAATTTACATTAAAAGCTTTGTTCTTTCTCTTTAAATGATAAAATAAATGAGTTTCAATTAGATTTCTAACTTTTATACACCAGCCCCATAATTTTGTCCATGGCTGTATATCTACATCTCACTCTCTCTCTCTCTCTCTCTCTATATATATATATATATGTATATATATATATATATATATATATATATGAAGAAAAATATACGGAAAAAACAAACAAAAATCCTTATACGACATTTTTTGTCATGTTGAATTGATAATGTTAATTATATTTTATGAATATGTCCTGAAGATGGTTTATTAGACTGAAACGTCCGACATTGACATTATATTAACATTAAAACAGCATAATTGCATATAAGGATTTTTGTTTGTTTTTTCTGTATATTTTTCTTCATACTGTCGGATCTATATCCATATATTTGCTTACATATATATATATATATATATATATATATATATAGTGCACTTGTAAAAATATATTTATATTTTTAGTATTCACATGTGTCTATATATATATTTTATGTATGTAAATATTTCTATGTAAATGTATATTTTCTGAAAATATATATATATATATATATATATATATATATATTTGTGTGTGTTTGTATATGTTCGTGAATACATATGTGTGTACAAAAGCATGTACAATGATTCCAAATTCATTGAGGAGCGAAATGGGAAAAACTAAACTATCAGTTCATCTATTATCCATTGGCACAACTCCCTGCTTTTTACAAAGCCCTGGGGCAGAGGAGTGAGAGAGATTTTGACTAGGTTGGGAGGTTAATGATACTTGGACTGGATTTAGATGAAACCTGACAGATAACAGGCTTTCAGGGCATTTTCTTTCAATATGAGTGGAGAATGCAAGAAAACTAACTAATCATATTATCCAGTTTTCCTTCTTTTAAGCCCTTAAAATTGAAAATTAGTGGTGGAGGTCTGCCTTGTTCAAGTGTCCTGTGCAGACAGTTAGATTCAATGTGGCATCCTTTATAGACTTTCTGAAATGTTTAGCAGCAGGTTATGGCTTGAAATTTGGTAAGGGTCCAAGAATTTATGCCCGGACTTGCTCAGTCATGTTTAATGGTAGCAATTTATAAATACACAGTGGGAGTTGAGGTGTTGTCATTCCTCTTTTGTGCTACGAATATGAAAGATTAAATTTTAAAAGAATAAATAAAATGTTTGCTATTCTTCGTGAACTTATTGTTAATTTCTACAGCAGTTTGTTGATTTCTTTTTTTTGCTGGATACTTACTGGCGAATTCTGAATGGAAAAATGACAAATGAGACAGAAACTTTAAAAAACATTTTCTCCACTGTAATCATATCAGGAATCTTATTGATTAGCTTGACTCACTTTTTCTTATTATTTAGTGAAAAACATTTTTTATATAATTCCATATAATTTAGACAAAATATAGATGACTTTTTCGGAAGCAGTTTCATTTCTGTCATAACTTGACTACTACTATTAATAATAATGTGCTAAGAATTTCAAATTTGAAAGGTAGACTTAGTGTTTGTTCCAAGGTTATAAATATGAGATCTGATAATCATTTCAGTAGATTTGTCAAACATCTGGCCCTGATCAGAATTTTGATGCATCACATGTATCTCATTATTGGAATTCTTCCTTCATATTACTCCCCTTTTTTGATGCATGACTGAATCTATCAATAAAATTATTATTTACCTGAAGAATTTTTTTCTTGGAATGAAATGCATCACTAAGAACTTTTCCTATTTTGTTATTCATTTACACACACTCTGTG
Organism: Acanthosepion lycidas; assembly: GCA_963932145.1. Taxonomy (NCBI): domain Eukaryota; kingdom Metazoa; phylum Mollusca; class Cephalopoda; order Sepiida; family Sepiidae; genus Acanthosepion; species Acanthosepion lycidas. The sequence goes on along the minus strand of OZ010614.1, from coordinate 31,749,331 downwards.
TGTGTATGTGTGTGTGTATATATACATATATATATATATATATATATATATATATATATATATATATATATATATATATATATATATATATATATATATAGATAGATAGATAGATATTTGTTTATTATTATATATGTATATATATAGAGAGAGAGATATATATATTAATATATATATATATATAGACAAATATTTATTATAGATATATGTATATATAGATATTTATATATATCTATATATATATAGATAGATATTTATTATAGATATATGTATATATAGATATTTATATATATATATATATATATATATATATATATATATAGATATTTACATGTTTCAAGTGTATTAAAACCGTGGATAATTCTATGTGTATGTAGATTTGTGAAGAATTGTTTGTTTTTGCTCACATCATTTTATCCTCAGCACAAAAAATGAGCTTACAAAATCCACAAGACTAAAAGAACAGACACTACCAATAACACTTCTAACAATCTAATAAAAATTACACAAAATTCATAATCCTGCCCTCTAACACTCTCTCCACTAAACTCGCAAATAAATTAGTCATCCCTAATAATACACCTTCAAGACAACTGGAGATATAATTAGCAAGAAAATTAAAACCCAACACTGATCCAAATGCCAGGATTTACCAAATAAATTGTTTACAATGCAAAAATGTTTATGTGGGGGAGGCATCACGTGATCTAAAAGCCCACATCTACAAAACAGGACAGACTTGCATTTTGACAATCGATTTAACACACTTGTTTCACATCAAAATGATGCTGGACATAATTCACTAAATTTATTTCATTAATGCCACCCTAATTAAAAAAGAACATAATACTTCAAAGACAAAATACTTTGAAAACTTAATAACATTATTTCCAATTATAAACACAGATATAAAACATTACATTACTTTGCTACCTTTCTTTGAATCCATTCTTAAATAATCTAACTTATATCTGTCTAATACAAAGAAAACATTCCTAAAGAAGCGAGCCATAAAATCAGAACCCTGCGACTTCCCACTGCAAGGGTGGGCTGCACAAAGGGCAAGATAAAAACCCAATTACAAATACACTTTGTTGTCCACATCAACATAAAAAAAATTTTCACAAACCAACATACACGATTTTAATACACATGACACATATCTGACTAATGAGAAGTGACCCAAACATAATTGAAAATATCAGTGTTTTCTGTCTTTTTGTCTGTTTTCTCTCATTCTCTGATGAAGCTTTAATAAAAGTGAAACATGTCAGATTGATATACATTTTCTATTTGTTCTTTTATTTTATCATCCTGTCAGATTCTGATCCCTATTTGATCTACATTTGATCTTCAACACATATATACAGTTAGATCTTGGATTAAGTCAATTTGAGTTAAGTCATTTTCAAAGATATGTCACTTTTTTCTTAAATATTATATAGAAAAATTAAGCACGCTTCAGGTTGTTTTACTCAAGTTTATGTCAGCTATTAAAATTATTAGAAACATCGAAACACTAAAATCCAAAAATAATATTATCTATACCATATATATATATATATATATATATATATATATATATATAATTATCAAAAACATAAAAATTAGCATAATAAAGCATGTTCAGCAGATGTTCTTATTTCAGATTTTACTGAGAGACGGATCTTGTGTGTTGTTTTCAGTTCCAACACCAATTTTGAATTCAGACTTGTTTACATCTGTGCTCTGCCATTGAGGTTCTTTCAGTTACATTTCTATTGTGATTTAGAATACATTTTTGCCCATAGCTCTGAAAAGTGCTAATGCTAAGCATAAAGCTATATCACTGGATGATAAGGTAGAAATTAATTATTCTATTCCAAATAGTGTATGTATATATAAACACTGTAATAGGCAATGGGGTGTGCTTATTTGCAGCTTATAGTGTGGTTATTTGCAGCTTATAGTGTGGTTATTTCGACAGGTCATTTTTCAGCCTAAATCATGACATGTGGAAACAATTAACAATATAGGATGAAGTATACCCGTATTTATATATATATATTTATATATATATATATATATATATATATAATTGTTGGAATCATATTTTTAAATAAATAATTATATTTATGCTCTACTTTTGTATTGAGCACTATTTTTTAAAAATAATAACAAAAATACTAAAAAACTTTGGATTATTTACCTAACCAGTTCTTTCCTATTTTCTATATATTTTCACATATATATATATATATATATATATATATATATATATAACCACATCACCTTGTCAGTCATTTTTAATGCAACTTGCATAAAAGAGGGATTGCTGCCCAAATAAACAATTTTTAATATATATATATATATATATATATATATATATATATATATTTATATATAGTACAGGTAATAAATCTGTTGGTATATAATCCAATTGGATACTAATAATATAAAATATTAAAACTGATTCACAAAAAGAGGTTAATGTATTTATTATGACAGAGCATATGAATTACTTAACAGAGAAATTCTAAATTACCTCATGAATATAGATTATTTCAACTAATTTCAAATGCATTAACCTCATTCAACTCAAATAGTGGACTGTATTCAATGTCAGAACCAGAAATTTAAAATTTGATTTAAAAAAAAAAAAACAGCAATTGAAAAATTGATACAGAGCCAACCCATAACATAGCAGACAACACAAACTGCCCAAATGGTGGTAAGTGGGTGGGGAGATGTTGTCTGGCTTAAATGGAAAGAAGCTACACAAACTCAACCCAGATATTAACCTTAAGACCCCAAGTTGAAGTTATGAGAAAGATGAAGTGAAACTAAATGAAGGCTGAAAAGAAAGAAGTTTTATAAAACAAAATTATTAATTATATAACAAAAAAATTGCTACGACTCAAAATTACCAAAATATGCTTACAAATAAAATATAAGATTAATAATACAGTGTAACCCGGATATAAGAGAAACCCGGATATAAGAGAGATTTTCTCTGGTCCCAAATTAGAGCCTGTGTTAATGTAAACAAAATAGACCAAACCCGGATATAAGAGACTTCTCAGATCCCGACAACTCTCTTATATCCGGGTTACACTGTATATCATTTTTTAGATAGTTTATATTAAAAAAAATTAAAAAGATGTTTAAAAACAAAATAAAAAATAATATTAACCATTTAAAATTTTAACCATAAATTAAGAATACAAACCATAGCCAGAATATATAAAACGAAAAAACCTTTTTAAAAATTAAAAAAGATAAAGAATAAAGTAAACAAAGAAAAAGGAGTTCATAAAGTAGTTGAAGGTTATAAGATAGGATTGATATGGTGAAGGCAAAATATAGAAATAACTATAGTAATATGTGTAATATTAGAAGGGTTAGATAATTAAAAAATAAAGTACGATCAAAAATATTATAGAAGTTTAAACCTACTCCTGTGATGACATTTTGAAACTAATTCATTCCTTTGATTTAATAGTTTGCTTAATTAAAGGGAAAATGTGTGTGTTCATCTGAAAGTTTAAATTTATTACTTGTGAAGTGAAGAAAGTTGAGTTCAGTGTTGTGCAATAGCTTGAGTAATGCTTCAGAATAAACAATATGTATCAACACAGTAATTTTCTCTCCTCCTGAAGTATTACTCAAGCTATCACACAGCATTCAACTCAGCATTCTTTACTTCACAAGTAAAAAATTTAATTAACTGATATTGTGGATAGAATACTGGCAGCCTGGGACTTTTATTTTATATATTTCAACAATTCTCTTGGCTTCTGCTGCATTACCCCCTTTTATGATGCTGCTTCTCTACACAGGTCAGTTCTGGGCTTTGCTTCTCTAAAAATTCATACATAAATACACATGAGGACCAGTGTGTGTGTGTGTGTGTGTGTGCTACTCTGTAGATATCATGTAAGAGAATATATTAAGCATAATTTGATTTGTGTCCCATGTCATCTCTGCATAAAAAATCACTCCAGTTTATTAGATATGAATTTGTTTTTGGCAATGTTATATATTCATTTCCTGAAAAATAATTATTTCAGGGAATCTTTTTTTATGCTTATTGTTTTCATATCCTGGTTTCAAATGTTTATCATTTGTCTTATATGAAATTAATATAATTATTAGATTTCATCTTTTTTTTTTTTTCTTTTTTTTTTCAAATGTTATGTAAAATTGTAATTGAATTAAGGGCTGCCATTTGTTTTCTTGTATTTTTCAAGACATGAAGTTGATTCTTATTTAATAGTTTATTCATTTATTGGGTTATTTTTTGTTTTATTTACCAAATTATCATGCATAGACTTTTTTGGAAAATAGATTAAGAAAGCAGACAAGAAGTTGCAAAGACTAAGGAGGAGGGGGAGATGAAAAAGAATGAAAAATGTAAAAGGAGACAGTATCAAGGAGAGAAGAATAAAAACAGATGAATAAGAGAAATAAGAAATGAAAAAGAAATAAAGAACAATAATCAGGAATATGGATGGAAAGAGAGGAAAAAAGTGAGGGGAAAGAAAAAGAGAATAACAAGAAGAGAAGTGAGAGAAGAGAAGTAATAAATGAAGGTAGAAAAAGAAGGAAAAATTAAAGAAAAGAAGTAGAGAAAGAGATGATAGAGAAAAGGTAAGGAAAAGGTGGGGGGAGGAATAAATAAGTGAATGAAAAAAGAAAACCTAAGCCGACCAAGCATAGACATGAATACAATATGTAAACCAGTAATACACAGTAGATGTGTACAAAATCTTCGAGAGTTGAGTTACTAAAGACAATTAACTGAAACTAATATATCCAGAAAACTCATGGCACTTGGAACGAGAATAACCTACCCCTGTGACCTAAATAAAGGGTTTGGTTCAAAATTCTATCATATATCACCTGAAGAAGGTTGGAGCATAAAACGGCTGAATCATTGTGAATATAACAATAAGGATGAAAGATGTTTCCTGTTTAGGATTGGATTTCCAGTTCCTTCTAAAATTTTCTCATTCTCTTTCATTCCCAGTAACCTCTTATGCCTTAGCAGCATTATCACCTTGCTCAGTGTGAAATGATTAAAATAAAATATCATAGACCATCTTGGCTATTACTGATTTTACAAGGGGATAAATGTACTTTACACCTTGGCAGAAAGAAGCAATATTTTGTGATATTATTTTCATAGTTATAGGCGAGATACTGTTACTAAGTTTAACTACTTTACAGTTAAATGGGAGTAAGTGAGGAGTGGGGAAGACTGTTCTTCTGAGTCCAGGTTATGAGGACCAGCAAGAATAAAATTTCAGCCTTTATAATCTTCACTATTACAATGGATTTGAACACTGACTTCTGACACAGTTGCAAAATAGCTAACTTTTCAGCTAACAGATAGGCCATAGGTAAAATGTTCTAAAAAAACAACACAGTCTTGTCTTCTTTCTGGAGAGCTTTTCTGTTTTTGAATTCTCTCCTTTGAGAGCAGTGACCAGAAAACTTTGCTGTCCAAGAAACCATTGCAAATATCAGATGTTCTGAATTGTAAGTCAGAAAGTGCTATAAAGAAAATACTTTTATCTTCAGCAGAGCTCACAAATACTCTCTGATTTTAGACAAAAGTGCTAAATAATTTCATTATTTTTTATGGGTACTATGTTAGTAAATTTAAAAACAGCCAAAGAATTCTGCTAAAAAAATTAAAAACAAAATGATCATGGAAGAAACAGCCATCAGAAATTAATAATTATGACAAAGTAATGACAATATGTTTTTTTAGAAAATTCAGACAACTAAAGGCTGTTCACTTTTCATTTTCCTGTCTGTTGCTTTTTTTCTTTCTATGATTCAATTTAGTTTTTTCACTTGACCCCTCCCAGCCCGATTAATTTGGGCTTAAATCAATCCAAGGCCGCAAGATACTTGTCCCTAGCAACCTCTCCTTGAGAAGATAAAAAATTTCTTTCAAGAAACAAGTCAGGAAAATTAATGAGAAATACTATGGTTAATTTAGTGCAGCAAGGGAGGTAACTTGTGTCCAATTACATAACGTCAACCAGGAGAGTGACATTGATATAATTAGTTGTTTTTTTTTGTGATTTTATTTCAGTGAAGATTTTTAAAACTCATTAATATTTGTTTAAGAAATATAAAGTTTTAAAATATAAGGAATTGATAAATTTACTAGTTAGAGATTTAAAATATGCTTCACTTGTTGCATTTTTCATTGATTCATTTATTCAAAATTATTTTTATTGTATTTTTGCTTTGAATGTTTTAAAATGATTTTTTAAACTTTTTTATTCATTTATAAATAGTCTTTGTACTTTTAAATATTTTTTCTGTTATTTTTTTAATGTTGTTATGCGTGTGACTTGAATAAGTCTTCCAATTCTTTTTGATGTGCCATTAATGCGATTTTTATGACTGCTTCTCACCATGCTGTAACTAAAAATAAGTCTGATTTCATTTTCATCTCCACCTGTTTTGTTGACTTTTAGTTTCTTTGATCTAGCATTGGCTGTGAAACATCTTAACTACTTTCGAACAAAGTCAAGTTCATCCATTTATAATAAAGATCCAATCTGCGATGTTATGGTTGTGAAGGAGGGCTTTCAAGTAGGAAACACACTTCTAAATTATTATAAAATTTTAAGAATTGTTTCTTTTTAAAAAAATAATGACTATGAACAAAGGAAAAAAATTAGTGTTAATATAAGATATTAAGCATAATAAAAATACCCAAATGAACCAATGAAAACCACTTGGAACAATTTGGTGTAATTAGTTGATTTGAAGTGTAGCTTCCATATATTGAAAATGTTCTGTTATTTAAATAAAATATAACTGACTTTTTAAAGGGGGATACTTTGCAACTTAGAATACAAGAGATAGCAAATGAAATATGCCAAAGTAGATAGTGATGTTTATATTATTATTATTATTATTATAAAATACTGAAGGCTGTGAATGGAAAAGAAACAAAAGAAAAAAACATAAGTTTTTTAAGAGGACAAAGATAAAATAGAGAAAGAAGGAAGAGAAGACAAAAATGAAAAAGGAGAAAAAATGAAAAAGAAGAAAAAGGAAAAAAAGACAGTTTTTAAGAGGTGAGAGATAAAATAGAAAAATAGGAAGAAGGAATAAGAAAAAAAAGGAAAAAGAAGAAAAAAGGAAAAGAAGACAAAAAAGAAAAAGAAGAAAAACACAAAAGAAGAAAAAGGAAAAAAAAGACAGTTTTTAAGAGGTCAAAGATAAAATAGAAAAAGAGAAAGAAGGAATAAGAAAAAAATGGAAAAACAAAGGTAAAACAAGAAAAAGGAATGAAAAAATATGAAAAAGAAAGAATAAAAAGGAAAAAAAGAAAAATAAGGAAAGAAAGAAAAAGGAAAAAAAGAAGAAAAAGAAAAAAAGAGAAAAAAGGAACAAGACTGGAAGAGAATTCTTTGCTGTGAGCTTCTATCAGAATACCACATGATTACCTCAAGAAAGTCATCTTAAATACCTAATAGAAGGAAATGTTTATTTTTTTAACCACTACATCATACTGATTAACATTACCTCACTTATTAATTTCACACTCCCCACTTCCAGAGCTCAAACAGGAAACAGTAATTACCATGGTTGGTTTAAGTTTTTACTTTCATGCTTTTATGATTGTTTTAATAAGTTGTATGAACAATATTACTCACACTATTTGCATTCAAACTATTGTTCTCATCTTTGTTTTAGCCATTGTACCCTTAGTCCTTCATCAAGTTTATATCAATCTGAGTCACCTACAGAGATTTCTGAACTGAACTTTCTATTTAATCCGTAGACTGTTCTTGTTACAGTCCCTTATTTGGATTTTGTTGGGAATATATAGCAGAAGCACAAGACCAGTTGACGAAACTGGATAAGTAATTTCTTATCTAATAAATATATATATTATAGAAATAAAAAAGGTAAGACCAATTTTACCCTTCATGATAAAAAAAAAAAATTAAAAAAAAGCAGCCAATCAGTTTCGACCTTACCCAACAGAGCTGGAATCAAGAGAATAAATATCACAATGTAAAATATAAAAGACATATAATGAGCTAAAGGCGGAACAATCTAGATTGAAATAACGTCAAGTTCTAACAGACTTTATTATTTCCATAATAAAATTCTGTACCTCAAAGAAAATTATATATATATATATATATATATATATATATATATATATATATATATATATATATAGAGAGAGAGAGAGAGAGAAGGAAAACTTACCTTAGCCAATGCACTTTGTCCTCTGAGGGACTTTATAAAAGCAAATGTAAGGATTTTATTTAGTGACAAGTATTTATATTCAACAACAAAATTGTTATTAGTTTTTCAAAATTTTTGGTATAGGGGTGCTCATTGATATTTATAAGGTTAGCGGAAAAGTAGGGCAAGTGCATGGATGTGAAGTGCATGACTTTTCCTTTTGTCTTTATTCATATTGTCCTTTTACAGATATATTCTATCTGACATTTTTGTACACACACACACACATATATATATATATATATATATATATATATGTATATACATGTGGAGTTCTTTGTATTAATATTGGAAAGAAAGTTCCTCTCATTATTTTATTCCATTTTTTCTTTTCTTTTTTCATTCTTTCTTTTTTAATTTGATTTTTATACATTTTTATTTGTTTTATTTTTTGTTTTCTTTCTTTTATGCTATTTTACCCTTGCCTTTTTCCATTTTTATTTTTTTATTCCTTCTTTTTTATTTTGTATTTTACCTTTGTCCTTTTTTTTCTTTATTCCTTCTTTGTCTTATTTTTTTTTATTTTACATTTGTGTTATTACCATTTGATTCCTTTTTCACTTTTACCTTTGCTTTATTTCTATTTTTTGTTTATTCCTTCTTTCTCTTTTTCTATTTTATCTTTGACCTCTTAAAAACTGTCTTTTTTTCTTTTTTCTTCTTTTGCGTTTTTCTTCTTTTTCCTTTTTGTCTTCTTTTCCTTTTTTCTTCTTTTTCCTTTTTTCTTCTTTTTCCTTTTTTTCTTATTCCTTCTTTCTCTTTTTCTATTTTATCTTTGACCTCTTAAAAACTTTGTCCTTTTTTTCCTTTTTCTTCTTTTTCCTTTTTTCTCTTTTTTCTTCTTTTTTCTTCTTTTTCCTTTTTTTTCTTCTTTTTCCTTTTTCTTCTTTTTCCTTTTTCTTCTTTTTCATTTTTCTTCTTTTTCTTTTTCTTTTTACTTTATTTTTCCTGTTTTCTTCATTTTTCTTTTTTTTCCTTTTGATTCCTTCTTCTTCATATTTTTTCTATTTTACTCTTGTCTCATTACCATTTCATTCCTTTTTCTTGTTTTATCTTTGTTTTTCCATTTTTTTTGCTTATTCCTTCTTTCTCTTTTTCTATTTTATCTTTTCCTCTTAAAAACTTTGCCCTTTTTTCCTTTTTCTTCTTTTTCATTTTTCTCCTTTTTCCTTTTTGTCTTCTTTTCCTTTTTTCTTCTTTTTCCTTTTTTTCTTATTCCTTCTTTCTCTTTTTCTATTTTATCTTTGACCTAATTATAAACTTTGTTCTTTTTTCCTTTTTCTTTTTTCTTTTTCTTCTTTTTCCTTTTTCTTTTTTCTTTTTCTTCTTTTTCCTTTTTCTTTTTCTTCTTTTTCTTCTTTTTCCTTTTTGTCTTCTTTTTCCTTTTTGTCTTCGTTTCCATTTTTTCTTCTTATTCCTTCTTTCTCTTTTTCTATTTTATCTTTGTCCTCTTAAAAAACTTATGTTTTTTTCTTTTGTTTTTTTCTATTCACAGCCTTCAGTATTTTATAAACATCTTCCATAATTTCATTTCCAAAATTTATTTCTCTCTTCTGTCCATTTCTATTGTCATTTCCCAAATTTTTCTCACCTTATTCTTCCATTTCATTCCCACCCAGCATCAATATCGGATTTTGTCTGAAAGCTTTGCCTTTAAATAAAAAGAACTTACATCAATCATGAAAAGTGATACATAATTTCAAATCATGGGACAGGCTATACAAATCAAATAAACGATTGCTAAAACTTGCAAAATTATCTAGAAAACATTACCATTCCTTATTCTGAGAATGTACTTCTTTTCTGTCTAAATTTCAGAGATGAGAAATAAGGATTGAATTTGGTGACATTGTAATTGTGAATTCAATCCCCTGGCTAAGTAGTACTGACTCACTCAGTAGAAACAGGACTAAAATAACTGAGCCTTATTAAAAGAATAAAATGAGATATGGACAGCAAAACAAGAACAACCTACCTTTGTAGATTAAATAAAGAATTCAGTTCCCTGGATGCTACCCAGATAAAAGGCATCTAAGAAAGGCCAACGCACAATGGTTTAAAATGTTTTGATGGTAAGAATGAAAATCAGGATATTAGCCCAATTGTAAATAATGTAAATAGTCTACTTATAACTTTGTTATACAGGGTGTGCCATAATGAAGGGACACATTTTAAATGCAAGCATCTTTGATTATAAAAATGTTATAGAGTACCAAATATATTTATTAAATAACTGATATACAAGAGTTCAACATATTATCTAAGATTTGAATATCACATACCTGAGATAGTCACCACCACAAAGAGAACATGCACATATGTAATTTCTTTTGGAGTCCACAACATTGTGAGGGGCCACTGTCAGCAAAAGAGATATCAGATACCTGTAGGAAATAGGAAAATCTTAGATAATATTTTGAACTCTTGTGTATCAGTTATGTAATAAATATATTTGATACTCATTTTTATAATCCAAGTTACTTGGATTTAAAATGTGTCCCGTCATTATGGCACACCCTGTATATTGGTGTATGGGCCATGCAATAATATCTAATCTATCACCTGTATACAACCACTTTCTAAGATCAATGGTTAAAAATGGCTTTGAGCAAGTGAAGCCTATGGGCCTTGGTGAAGACCACACTTCTTTGAACCTTGTGGACTGTCACTGCAGAATCACAATCAAAGAACTTTGCCAGATAACAAAAACATCACTTAGGGACTGTCAATAGCAGAAACAACTAAAATGGATATCACATGTAACTCAGAAAAAATAATGACATAATCAAGATGTTGACTTTCCACACTACTTTTAATAAAAGGTTAGGAAGGAAACTCCCATCAGTATTGGAAAGCGCAATAAAAGCTACTAGATCTGAGAAACTATTTTCCTGAAAAATTGTTTCAAGAAAAAGATTTTATAAATTTCAACTGTAAATGGGATCAGCTGCTTGGCCAGAACAGATACTACACTTTGATCCCAGCCTGGTGGCCAAGGAGTGAAAAAAAAAAAAAGCATAAGTTAAGTAGCACTAGTTGGTCGGTCAATGGATGCTGGATGTTTCCTTATAAGGAAACAACTATTTTTACCACTATCATTATTAATACATTCCTTGAAGTTTATTATCATAGACTGGACAAGTGTCCTCATCCTGGCTATAATCATTATATATATATATTTTTTTACAATGATAAGTAAATCTTTAATGTAAAAAGGTATTAACTATCTTCCCCTCTGTGACTAGGTGGGGCACAAATCTGTACTTTTTTATTGCTATCAGTTTACTTCAAATCTTCACAACACATTGTTTTGATTTTACAACCTTCAAATAGGTTTAATTATCTGAATTCTGAGATAAAGAATTGTCACTATTAATTTGGGTTTTTTTTTTTTATTTTTTAATTTTAGCATTTCTTTTTATAACAACTTTCTAGGTCTCTTAATCTCTGATGGTCAAAATCTACTCACAATTTGAATTTTGTCAGTGTTGATTAGAAATGACAACTGCCACTAATAAATTTGTGGCACTGATTAGTTCTGCATGACATACATAATTTATTTCTTAATTGCTTTCTTCTGTTGTTCAAACTTGAAGTTCTATTAAAGGCTTTTGTTCAATCAGTTCCTGTTTTCTTTTCATTAGATTGTAACAGCTTTTATATATATATATATATATATATATATATATATATATATATATGAAGAAATACAGTCTTAAGATGTGCTATATTTATGGGATAAAGTGCTCAATATCAGAGATAGAGCGTGTGTAAATATAAAAGTGAACATAGAAGTCAACACTTAGAGGCGACAGTCTGTTTCATGCTATATACGATTGCATATAGCATGAAACAGACTGTCGCCTCTAAGTGTTGACTTCTATGTTCACTTTTATGTATATATATATATATATATATATATATATACACACACACACACACACACATGGTATGATGGATAAATTTTCATCTAAATTACGCAAAAATGAAACTGACATCTCATTTTAACAGATATATTTACTAAAATTACACAAAAATATCTAGAAATATTCAGTCAGTTATATGCCATGTGTGATACATGCTTAGGTGATCATTTATCTTTCAATACATGACTGATGAAGCATATTTTTTCCCCACATTAGGTTGCCATTTCTTTCTGTGGTAGATCAGTTGCCATTCAAGGATATAGAACGCAGTCTGTCCTGCTGTTTACCCATAGCTGGGAAGAGAAGAGGATTCATACCTTTCCCAAGGGTATTAGCATGTAAGTGAATCTAATGGATTCAACTGGAATTTGAACTCGATTCTCTGATTCCTCAATCCAAGCCGCTATCCATTTCTCCACAAAATTGCAATTGGCTTCAATCGTAGCCTCCAGATGACTTTAGAATCTCCTGCATCTCTTATGGACAGTCTCCTTGTTTAAGTTGGTGAATACTGCCATAATCCTTGCCGTAAGTTCATCTTTGATGTTACAAGGAATTTTGTTGGTCTCTCACTCAACTGCACCTCGTACATAATAATCAAGGGGGTTGCAGTCTGGGGAGTTAGGTGGTTAGATGTAAAGGGTGATGTGGCCACAGAAATTATCTGACAGCCATGACTGGATTTTCCTGCTTGTGTAGCATGGTGCAGAGTCCTGTTGCCAGAGATAAGGACTTCTAGCAGCCACCCACTTGACCCAGGGCAGTACTACCTCCTTAAGGCACTTGATGTAGGCCTCCGTATTGAGTGTGAGGTCCTGTGGGAAGATGAATAGAGGTATAATGTTGCCATCACTAGTATATATATATATATATATATATATATATATATATATATAAAAGAGGACATTGAGGCCAACAAACTTATATAGATAAAAGTGGACATTGAAGCCAACACTTATACACAATTGTCAGGTCATCTGATTGCATATTTTCATGTAACAGACTGTTGCTGCTGGGTGTTAACTTCAATGTTCACTTTTATATTTACATATGCTCTATCCCTGATATTGAGCACTTTAATCTATAAATATAGTGTACTATGAAACTATATATATATATATCTTCAGGTAAAATGAGAACAAATGGAGTGTAATTCCACTGTATGTAACATTTAATTTAAAAGAGGGCTCAATACAGAGTAGAGCTAAATATAAATATATATATAGAGCACATATATGTGTGTGTATATATAGAGCACATATATGTGTGTGTGTATATAGAGCACATATATGTGTGTGTAGCCTGTTATGTAAAAAGGATTGCATATGTTGTTAAGTCCTTACTCTTATTGTAAGTTTTTCATCTGTGTGTCTTTAAAATCTAACTATATAAAATGCCAGAACAAACAATATAGCTGTATATAGTAAAAAAGTACAGACAAAAGATATTTAATGTATTATATGGCAAGATCACCTGAGCAAGCCATTATGCATTTTACAATATATAATTTCTTTTATCTTCCACATCCTCTTCATCTTGCAACATTCTCTGAATTGGCTTTGTTTTTTAGCTTCAACAAATACCCTTTACATTCCTTGTGATTACTCCCTTACATTTTCATTCTCCTCTCTGGCACCATTTTCTCTCTTTTTATCGTTTTCTCTACCTGTTTCTCTCTCTATCCTTGTCTCTTTTTTCTCTTCTTGCATTATTGTCTCAGCCTGTTCCTCTCTCTCTCTCTCTTTTTGTCCCTGTCTATTTCTTTTTCTTTCTATTCTTTTCTACACCTCTTTCTCTCTCTCTATTCTTGTCTCTACCTGTTTCTCTCACTTTCTATCCTTGTCATTGCCTGTTTCTCTCTCTTTCTATTTTTGTCTCCACATGTTTTGCTCTCTCTCTCTATTCTTGTCTCTGCTTGTTTCTCTCTCTATTCTTGTCTCTACCTGTTTCTCTCTCTTTATTCTTGTCTCTACCCATTTCTCTCTCTTTATTCTTGTCTCTACCCATTTCTCTCTCTTTATTCTTGTCTCTACCCATTTCTCTCTCTCTATTCTTGTCTCTACCCATTTCTCTCTCTCTCTCTCTTCTTGTCTCTACCCATTTCTCTCTCTCTCTATTCTTGTCTCTACCCATTTCTCTCTCTCTCTATTCTTGTCTCTACCCGTTTCTCTCTCTATATTCTTGTCTCTGCTTGTTTCTCTTTTTTCTTTTTAATATCTTATTTCTTTACTGTTTACTCTTCTTTTCTTAAACCTCCTCTCTTGTTTTTTCATTTTCCCTCTCTCTTTCATATTTTCTCTCTATTCTTAGTTTTCCTTTATTTTTCTTTGGTTTCTTAGCCTTCCCCTGTTTTTTCTCACTCCCTCTTATTCTTTCTTTCTTTCTTTCTTTCTTTTTCACCCTTATTCGTCCTTTACATTTTCTCTTTTTATCTTTCTTTTTTGTATCTCTCCTCTCTTTTATCTTTATCTTCTCCCCCACTCTTTTTTACTCTATTCACCTCCCACTCTCTCTTTTTCTAACCATTCCTTTGCTTTCCAACTTTGCCATTATTTTTCCCTCTGTTGGGAAAAGGAACTTCCCTATCTTGACATTTGTGCAAAACACTCAGCATCAATCTTCAATTACTTCAACATGACTGACTTGATCATGTAACTCTATAAGATATGAGAGCCACATATTCAATATGGACACACAAAGATCTTCTTCACATATTACATTTACTAGGCTGGGTGCCAGAGTAGGTGGCAGCTCACTAACCCCACTGATCTTTTAAGCACTTGTTGGTGGGCAATATAATGATAGGGTCAGTAAGTACATTGACCTATAGACATGCTTTGATCCTGGTCCAGTTGCCACTAAACTTCCTTGGATCAAATAAATGACAACAGTTGAAAGATTTGAGTCTCAAAATACTTTTGTTTTGTTATTTTTTTTTTTTTTAAGTTTCATTAAAATCTTCTCGCAAAGACGGCTCGTGATTAATTTCCTTTTTCTTCTCAGTTGAAGATTCATCCGTTTTTTTTTTTTGGGGGGGGGGGGCAAAAATAATTCTGTCATATTTTTTATGTGTAATAATTAGATTTATGTTCCTAGAACTTTGTAATATCTTTTTTATTGTGAAACCTCAGCAGTGCATTCCTATAGTGAAATCATTTTCAATACATTCCTATAGTGACTGTAAAATGCAAAAGTGTGGAGTACTTGGCCATGGTTAAGTGTAATTGGCAAAAATGTCCAAAAGATAGAACTGACAAAGTTCTCAATAAACAATAAGAAAAATAAGAAGAAAAAATTGAAAGCCAAATAATACTAAGTAAACAATATATATGACCGTGTTCTGTAAAGCAGCATATTCAACAAAAAATCGAAAATTACTTTTTTCACAGCAAATTATTATATTACATTCAAATATTTTACAAAAAATTAGAACTGATTACACAATATTTCTGTAGAATAACAACACAATAAACAGCTCCATGGGACCATAAATAGCTCTCTTTCTCAAAGTTGAATTACTATTATTCACTTAGCTTGCTCCACAACTGAGTGTTTATCTCGACCACGTGATTTCTCTACAATTTCAAGCTCAATTTAGGTTTAAGGTTTGTAACCATACAATGAGATGAGGCAACATAAACCGTAGATTTGTCTGCGGAATATTATTACATTATTGTTACATAATTATAGTGAAATCATTAAGGTTTTTTGACAAAAGTATTTTATTTTTTGTTGTACATTAATTTAAATTATTCCTTCTTACAGGCTTTATTTTTGAAATGGAATAAGATTATTGTAAATTTCAGAATTTTCTATTGCCCATCAAAATAACTAGAAGAAAGCCATTCAAAAACAACAATGGAAAAGAAAGGTAACAAAGCATAAACAAAGTAATTCCAATTTCTTCGACTTAGGAAACTTAGCAGTGCAGCCAAAGTATTCTAAAATACTGCCAATAACAAAGAAGAAAATGAAAAATACTTAACATATCAAATATAGCATCAAAATTTATATTATTTTTATTTATTTGTTATGTAACTAAATACATAATTGTCAACAATGTTTTTTTAAGACTTAATATTTCATGTAATAAATTCTTAACAAATATTATTATTGTTATTATTTTACTTAAGTGTAAGGTAGGCCTACATTTTCAATTCCTTACAGCTAACCATAAAAAGAAATGTTGATCAAAACTGCCTAAAATCTTTAAGCGCGTATTGTCACAAAATTATCAAATGTTAAATACATCCCTCCTCCACTGAACACATCATATATACTAGACAAAATTAGGCAAAGTAACATTAACAATGCAAAAAGTTCACAAAATAAGAATTGGGTTTGTATGCAAAAGGGATACAGTGAAGTGATTGTAGTGTCCTGACTTCAAGACAAGAAAGAACAAAAATATGGTGGATGAGACCAAGATGCACTCCATTTTTATTGGTTAGAAAGAAATCCCAGCATGAATCTGTATGATTTGTCTAGAAATTTGGGGGGGGGTGTTTTTGTAATCATTCTCAGATTAGAACTAACAAATGGAAATGATTTTTACTATAGGAATGTATTCCAAATGGTTTTACTATAGAAATACATTGCAAATGATTTTACTATAGTAGTGCATTGCAAATGATTTTACTATAGGAATGCATTGCAAATGGCTTTACAACAGTAATGTATTGCAAATGATTTTCCCATATTATAGTCAAAACTTTCTCAATAAATTTCTATAGCAAAATCCTTTTCCAATACATTCCTATGCTAAAATCATTTCTAATATCTTGTAAAATCATTTTGGGTACAAAAAAGAGAAAATGAATGAATCAACTGAAATAATAAAATAACGAGAACTACAAATGAAAAAATAACAAGTCGAAGCTCAAGATACTTAGAATACCCCCCCTCTCATGTTCAATCGATTTATGAAATATATGCAACACTTCAAAAATATCTGTCTATATTTCTGAGATGAGGTATTATGTACATTATTTACATTATTTGGACTATTGTCCTCATCTTTGTCACCATATTTATTACAACATTTTGGCCGTTGTACGCTCCGACCTTCTTCATGTTGTTGGAATGTCGAACTGAACCCTTTATTTTACTCACTGGGGTAGACTGTTCTAGTTTCACGTGCCATGTTTAATGGATGTCAGTTATCAGTTATCTCCTGTCCTCAAGGACACATGGCACAGTGGATAAAGGCGTTGGTTAGATCCAGTGACAGAACCCAAAGAGTGTGAGTTCAATACTCGGTTAAGGCAGTGGAGAACTATCAGAGGGAAATTAACAGGAGATAATAATAGTGTATTTCAAACAGTGTACAAATCTAGTAAAAGAAGGTGAGTTACTGCTTGATTTTCTCATTTTAAGGGCTACTGGGGGGTCTTTATGGTTTCCAGGAAATCAAACAAAATTGTCAAGTTCACAAAATATTATGATAAAATCCCTATTGAATATGAGGATAACGGTCCAACAGCCCATAAAAGACACAACCTTTCCCATTTGGCACATGCTCACTGATGAAGATTGTCAAGCTCTAACAAATGAAGATTTAGTAAAAAAAGAGAACATACTCTCCATAGAACACAAAGGGCTATGACCATGTTATCTGATATCCCTAGCTACATGCTGGGATCCCTTTTGTATTTCCTCCAAGTCAGGGAAATTGTGGCTCTGAGTCCCAAATATGCAAGGAGTGGAGGTTCAACTTCATAACTGAATGGAAAGCCTTCAGTTCCATTCCAAGGTGTTAAGACATCAAAGTGTAGAAACTGCTTGTCATTATTTCAGTAAAAAGACCAGCATTAGGGAATCTGGTTACTTCTCAACAACTTGCTCAGGGAAGAAAGCCCATTTGAAACCAACTGTTGAAATGCAGAATCCACTTTCATACACCTTAGCTGTGGAAAAGAAACGTGTAACTACCTCACCTGGCAACACTGGCCAGATCTTTGCCTATATCTTAATGAATTTCTGCATTTCCTAAAATGGTTGTGGAAACCCCAGAGAAGTCTGAGAGCGCAGTAGAAAAAACCAGGAAAAAATTTCAAGAAGTGATTCCTCACTTTTTACAGACCCCCAATTTGATAAAACCCCAAGAGAGTTTTTCAGTTTTACAAGGATAAATTTAAAAGCTGTTACAGTTATGCCAGTCCAGAGAAGGAAAAAAAGAACACTGTTCTTTTTTTAAAAAAAGAAACAGTATACAATAAGGTGAAAACTACTAACAAAATGGCTACTTTAAAATCAACACCAGCAAAAAAGACTTATAATGGAAATGGAACCAGTTTCCCTCCCCACTCTTGTTTCACAAACTCTGTTTTCTTCACTACAACAAATATCAAATGATAAAGACATTCTTTGGCTCAAAATGTCGATAAGAAATCACTGAAAAAAAGAAGAAGAAAAACTGATGAACTGAGGAAGATAGTTGCTATGTCAACCCAAATATACTTGAAACAAACAAAAGGTAACTCCAGATGTTAAAAAGCTTGAGGGTCCTTCACAACTTCAAAATTGTAGAATCCAAAAGAGTGTTGGA
Source organism: Acanthosepion lycidas (assembly GCA_963932145.1). Lineage (NCBI taxonomy): Eukaryota > Metazoa > Mollusca > Cephalopoda > Sepiida > Sepiidae > Acanthosepion > Acanthosepion lycidas. Next base: position 31,730,587 of record OZ010614.1, on the reverse strand, counting down.
AGGACCCCCACTAACCATCCCTGACTCTTACAAGGATTGATTCAGATGCATGGCAAATTTGTTGGAGGACACTAATGAAGCTTTTGAAACGTCACTCCTACAGAAAATCAGCTCTAAGATTTAAAAAAAAATTAAAGCAATTTGGTTCATTAAGAACCCGTTTCTTTATAAATCCATTCTTGTATACAACATCCAAGATAATATTTCTAAGAAACATCAGGGTCTTTTTCTCATGTTAGCACACATCAAAACTAAGATGGTCCAAGGGTTCATGGACAGGCCATCATAGTCCTCACCTTCACCCAAGCTTGTTTTTTTTTACTATACAATACCAGTAAAGCAATTATAGCTCTTTGATTATATACATTGGCTAAGGACTGAGGTTAAACAAGGACTGCTAAACTTGTTCATGACCTTCAGCATTGAAGCACTGTTGATGCATGTTGTGTTACAAGAAGCCTGTCTGATTACAAGAGGCTATGAGAATATTCTGTTGAAGAAGTTTCACCTCTACTCAGTATATTTTGATAAGCAACCGAGTGATGTTTCTTAGCTGGCAAACTAATCAGGAAACAGCATAGTTTCTTTCCTTCACAGATCTGACAGGTATGCTATGCCTGTTGGATGTTACCATGAAAAACAAACTTTAATTTCATAGAATGACAGCAGAGAAGAGGATATTTATTTTTTGGTGGATCAATCTCTCTTTGATGTTATAGCAGTGGGTAATTTTAGCAGGTGATTAGAATACATTACTTGATCCTCACCTTGAGCATGAGGATAAGAAAAATTTTAACATTGTCAAAATTTTTTGAAAATTTATCAGCAGATTGATAGTATTGATCAATTTGGAAATGAGCATTTCAAGAGGGTAAAATATTCTTAGGTAAGGGCGGCTTCAGTCTGATGCAGGATTCTAACTACATCAAGCATGGTCAAGGTAAGAGAGTTGATTAGAACTATTCATTGAAAAGCAAATCAAAGTATTAAAAAGTAGAAAGATTTCATTAAAAACAAAGAAAAGAGTGCCAAACTGTTTAGTAATATGTTGTAACCTAGAGAAAGTTACTGAACAGAATAATCACACAAAGGTTGGTAATGAATGATAATACTTAGGACAAGAACAACATATATATGATGTGTCAGTGGTGCATACAAGAAGTAGTCAACTGCTAGAATTGAGTCAAGTGAATTCCACAATGAATCTCCAGCTGCAGGATATCTACCAACTGCTCCATGTGGTCAGATGTGGCACAAGGCCCAATTTAATGTGGGTATCTGAGCCCGTAGGCTCAGCCAAAAATTCCCTGTAGACTCCATATAAAATGGGATTGGGTAACTGTCTCCCGAGACCAGACTCTGCCTTTCAACAGCCTCGTCTGGGGATCCTCTCTGCTCAGAGGCAGAGAGTTTGACCAGCACAGTTGGAGATGAATCTCCAAATGCAGACCAACATACAGTATTTACTACTGTATTTATGTGAATGGAGACATAACAATTATCACCCGTAGGCCTGCTACAACATAATATCAGTCCTCCTATATGAATGCTGGACAATTTAATCACAGATGCAACTGCCACTTGTATTCTAACAGTTTCTTTTCTCACACTTCTCACTTGTGGAACTCCCTTCCAAATTCTTGCTTCCCTGATAACTACAATTTTCAAAAATTTAAATGTAGTGTGAATCACCGTCTTCTGTCTTCTTGAATCCTGTTCCTTTTTTGTACTTTCTTCAATTCTCCTCATTCTCGGTCTTCTCATTTTCCTTTACTTTCACTCTCTGTGACCCTCTGCATTTTAGTGGCATTATCACCTTGCTTGGGGTGAAATGATTAAAAAAAAAGATGAAGAGACTTGAAGCAACAGAAATGTGATTCTACACAAGGATGCTGAGAAAATCATGGACCGAACCTGTGAGTAGGTAAAGATGAAGAATTAGAGAAAATAGAAACAAAAGGACACATACTTAACATTAAGAAAGTTGAAATTTCTATGGCACATAATGAGGAAAGAGGGCTTGGAAAATTTGATACTCATTGGACAGATTGAAGGCAAGAAGGATAGAGGAAAATGACATATAACCTACCTAATGAGCTTGAGAAGTTTTTTATTTTTTTTAATAATGCTCACACTGTACAAGGCTCAAGAGCCACTCGAGATAGAGGATTACACAGTCAAAGGCACCACCCAAGCAAGGTGATAATACCAATATGACTCAAGGAGCTACTGGAAGTGAAAGAGGAGGAAAAGACTTTAGAAGGAACTGGAAACCCAATCCTAAACAAGAAACAAGGGATAAACCTCTACTCCTGTTCAAATGTGTAAAAAACACATTCCTAAAAAATGCTAGAACTTTTGCATCAACCTCACATGTACATGAAAGTGAAGAAGAAAGACATTGTGAATGTGCAGATGATTTTTGCTGTAGAAGTGTATTCACAATAAAAGTGCATTGTGACATATCTATCTATATATAAAATTCTGTGACTTCTGTTATTCTGTCCATTCATTAAATCCTCTAAAATAGCCATACATTGACCAAATGAAACTGAATTTTGGGGAGAAGTGCAAACAAGTACAATACAGTTGATTTTACTAGGGTGCGTAGCTTAGTACAATAAATTTTCATTTGTTCTTTTGTAAAAATTGAAGGTTTTATTATTTAAAATACAAAATACTCCCGCTATTTTAAAAACAATTTAATGATTAAAATAAAAAATGCTTATTTAAAAAAAATTTTTTTGCGTATATTTTCTGAGTTTTTATATATATACAAGAATCCAGATTCCAGTTTGCCTTGTCTTTACAAGAACTATAAACAAATGACAAGGTAAATGCTTAAAAAAAACTGGAATTTGGCTCCAGAAAGAAATATTTATGTATAGCCAGTTTTATGTTGCATGCTCAAGAATAAGAAATCCTGAGACTTTATTCTTTGCTGTTAAAAAGAAAAAAAAAGAAATTTTCTTTAAAAGTATTGTTTACTATGAAGTCTTTAAATTAAAGAAATTATTAAACTGTGAAGTAAGAGTTTTATCAAAGTATTTTTCCAAACAAATCACTTTATTCAAATTGCATCAATTGGTTAGTGAAATTGAACAAAATGTAGAGTATATAAATCTTGATTAAAAAGATGTTAACGATAACTTCAAAAATACTAAATACTGTGAGGATTTCAACATGTGTCAGCATGTTGCAAAAAAATTCTAGTAAATGAAAACCCAAACTGAATTCTTTACAATAGAAATGTGTAGTATATTGCTGCTGGGCTCAAATGTAGTGACAGGCACACACACATATATATATATATATATATATATATATATATATAAAAATCTTTATATTTCCATTTTGTGACAAATGGATAGAGTGAAGGAGAATCCCAGAGGTTAGAATTGGGCGCACAGGAATTGACGGAGACAAATATTTGATGAACCTCTAATCAGCCTCTCTCTCCAGATCAAGAATCAGACCATTTAAATAACATTTGGACACCTACACAACTTCACATTGCTATGCCTTCCTTCAGTATGTCGCCTACACAACTTTGTGTGGCCATGCTTCTTCTGGCATGTGTCCATGCAAGGATGCATTTTCTTTTGCTCAGGACACCTGTGGACTGTCTATTCAAGGTTCAGGACACCTGTGCATCTTGTTTATTTTAGCCACCTGATACATTTCTTGTTTATGTTACCACCAGTTTCGATTTCTGCTCACACACTGATGCAGTGGAAGTAAGGCCAAAGGTCTTTCCTCAACCAATATGCAACAAATGGATTCCTGATTTTTTCCTCTACAAAATGCATTGCAAAGGATTTTACAAAAGAAAGTCTGTTCCTATAGTAAAATCCCTATGATACATGCTTGAAATTTCCTTAAATCCAGGTCTCCCAAACAGAATGCCTTTCTCTGTCCTCTGGTACGCCCAACAAGGTTTTCATCCAAGATGCTCATGGGATTTGAGCAGTGATGTGCAGAGGTTTAGTGATGTTTAGTGATGTTTAGTGATGCGGGATTTGGGGTGGGGCAAATCCTTGATTGTATGCCACTAAAACGCAAGTAGGGAGGCCTGTAGTTCCTAGTACTGAGAGGTGTGAAAAAGGAGGACATTTTAAATATGTAAAAAGAGATGAATCATGAAATAATCACTTTATTCAAATTAAATATAAACTAAATTTTTATTTCACAATTTGATTAGATGCCCACCTGATATGGATGCCTGGGGGTCATCACACCCTCTATCCACCACTTCTGCTCAATACTGTGATTTGATTTATACTAGTTCTGATATTAAAATTTTACTTTCCAGCTTTTTAAATCTGAGACTGTTTTTTTTTTCTCTTGAGAAATGGTTAAATTTGGTGACAAGCCAAAAGTGTTTAGCTTAATCAATATGATTGTCAATATGTCAATAATCAATATGATTGTCAATATGTCAATAATCAATATGATTGCCAATATGTCAATAATTAATATGACTGTCAATATGTCAATAATTAATATGGCTGTTACCTTAACAGTTTCAAGACAGATTCTTGGAATAATCACCTTTGGAATTGTTTGTATCCATTCTTGCCAATATAATAGTCTTTGCTACCCCACCCTGCATTTTGAAGATAATATCATATTTGTTCCCTTCCAATTTCAGTTCTGTTATTTCCACATGATTGTCTATTGATTCTAAATCCATAACGGTTGCCAGGAAACCCTCTCAAAATGGATCTTCTTCTTTGGCCTTGTCTGGAATAGTGTTCAGAATAGAACTAATGAGGAGTATATGGGGTAGAGTGCCCAGGAAGGGAAATGAAAGATTGCTAATGTGTGAAAGGGGGGTATTTGTGGATCACAAATAATAGTAGCAGGAATTTATTTTGTTGAAAGGATATCCTGAAAATCAAAGGTTAATCTTGTTAAAAGGAATCTTACATGAGTGATTGATTTCTCCAGGCTGTGTGTTTGTATTTTGTATATCATTTAATTTCTGGATGTGCAAGTAATGTAACAGATATAGACACAAGAAGTTGAATCAGCAAACTGAATTCAAGTTCCAAGCTAATCTGCTGCATTCACTTTGCACTAATGCCTTTGGAAAAGGTCTGAATCCATTTTTCTTCCCCTTAGCTATGAGTTAAATAGCAGGTCAGACTGTGTTCTCTAGCCTTAGTTAGCAACAAAGCTCAGGGAAAGACCACTCTGAATTCAAAATTAGCCTAAAGAGAAATGTGCTATGTCAGAATATCTTGCCGTAGACCACTGCTGCAATACATGTGGTGTATTTACAACTCAAATTATAGGATTTGTGATTTTGAGATGATTTAATTTAATATGAATCATTTTAACAAAAAACTAAACTTTATAAATATTTTAAAGGACCTGGAAACTATCCTAAAGATAAAACCAAGCTTTATGAGTGAAATTGAATAAGGAAAACTGTTCAGAAGACATCAATGTTTGTGTTACCAGGGGTCAACCCAACCCTTGTGAGTAAAATTTGGTAAGGAACTCTGTTTAAAAGGCATGAAGGATTGTATGACTATGGGTTGACCCATGACTTGTGAGTGAAGTCTGGAAAGAACACTGTTCAGAAGACCTCAAGTGTTGTATTACCATGGGTCACCAAAAACCTTGTGATAAAAATTGGGCATGCAAAATTTTTTGGGAGCCATTGATAGTTGTACTTACATACATAAGTCATATGTCATCATGTCTGAGGGTTCAAGTATAATGTCCTTGTTCAACATGCGTGATTATGTGCTCTCCCCAATAAGTGCAACTAAGGCCAATTCAGTATAGCAGCAGTATATACCACAGGTTATATTAATTCTTGACTTATCTGTACTTTCAGTATTTAGGTCTTTAGAATTTTACAGTATCAATGTACATGGTTTCTTTTTCTCTTATAAAGTTTGTGCCATTTTAAGCTGGAAATATCTTTAATAATCTCTGTATTCCCACATGTTGATCTAATCTAACTTCACCAGGCAAATAGATTTTATAGTATTTACCAGACCACCCATGTTGCAACTAGATGTGACACAATGTCAAGGTTTAAAGTAGATTTAACTGCAATACCACACAAAAATTCCTAGGCACTCTTGTCACTTCCCTTTTTGAGGACACCTCAGGCGCCAGCCCTCTCCTGAAAGAGAGGTACTGCCAGGAGAGGAAATCCCCACTGTGGCTTAGATTAAAATCAAAATATAAATCCCAGCTAAAGGCAAATAGATTTTAGGTATTTACTGGCAAACCTATCCCACAATCAGACACAAGCTCAGTTTAAGGTGGATTTCTCAGCAGTACCATGAAAAAATTCAAAAAAACCCTCAGCACTTCCATTTTTGGGGATGCCTCAAGCACCAGATAAGAAACTCACCCTCCTCCCACAGGAGAAGTAAAGCCTGGGGGGATGCAACCCATCCGCACCCCCACCAGGAGCTTTGGTTAAAATATAAATCCCAGCCAAAGGTAAATGGATTTTTATCTCTTTAGTGGAAAAACCATAAGTTTATATAGAACTTAATGGCAGGAACCATTTCAACTGCAGGTGGAACAGGTCAACTTATTAAAGACGAATTTTATAATGTGGCTGAAGGTCATCAGTTTAATGCTTGGTTAATACACATGTGTGCTATTTAACAACAATGGCAAAAAATTTGATTTGAATTTTTCTTTTAAATAAAAAATGAAAAATACCAGTTCACACATTTCAAGTTTCATACTCAGGTTAGTGAAAAAAATTAAATGTTAAAATGTGACTTTCGTTAATACACACACACATACACACATATATATATATATATATATATATATATATATATATATATATATATATATATATGCTCGTTCCACCATGTCTGAATTCATGGCTATGACCCATCATACCACTTACATAGTAGCAAACGACCCATATTCCTTTTGTATTCCATCAGTGAGAAGTAAGTTCCACTCAAAGAGCTTTTTCCCTACAAACCACTGCCGTATGGAACAGACTCCCTAGAGGATGTTTCCCTGATTACTACAATCTTAGCCTGTTCAAGTCTAGAGTCAACCGTTATCTTCCCCTCCTATTCATATTAACTACCCTTTATCATAACCCTCTACCTTGAGTGGCCCCTAGGCCTTGTACAGAGTGAAACTTACTGTAAATATATATATATAGATATAGATCCAATACAGAACAGAATCTGACAGAATGATAAGAACAAATAGGAAACATCAATCATATTTCACTTTCATTAAAGTTTTATAAGATACTGAGATATGAAGAAAAAGAAGAAAGAAATTCTGATATTTTTACTTTTCTGTTTGATTTTCATTGGTTAATCAGGTTTCACATGCATATGACTTGTTAAACAAATGTTAGCATAATTTGTGGTGTTCCAAATTCAAGGAGAGGCGACATGCCCATTTGAAGTTTCTAGAAATTAATGCATTCCAAGCCTAACTGAAAAATTGTAAATATTGCTTTATGTATGTAAGTGTATAATAATTCAGGTTTGTCTCTAGGATTCAGATGAAAATGTATATTTGTGTGTGTGTATATATCTAGTAATGTTTTTACGTACACGCCCTGTGTTTTAGATAAACATACATTAGATTCTTTAAAGGATGGTGATGTAATATAATGTGTTTGACATGTGTTTATAGTTGGTAAAATATTTATTAGTAATATCTATTAGTATTCCCTCAAAGTACTCTCGATGTAAAGAATTATGTTCTTTTTTAATAAGGGTGGCATTTGTAAAATCAAAGTTATGTCCAGCTTTGTTTCTGTGTATTATGAGCAAGTTTAAAGGGTTCTCCAAACATAAATCCCTTTTATGTTCATAGATAAAGGCATTTAGATTTCAAGATGTCTCACCAATACAAGCATTTTTTTCATTGTAAGTATGTTTTTTTATATGTACTGGCATCTGAAGTGGTACTGGATTTATTTTTCTTCCTAATTATATCTGATTGTCTTGGGCATGGTGGTAAAAATCCTAGTATTAGGAATAACTAATTTATTTACAAATCTTGTAGAAAGAGTGTGTTATCATGCTATCAGTGGTGTTTAACCAATGAAAATCAAATGACACAAATATAAATATACCAGAATTTTTTCCTTCTTTTTCTCCGTATCTCATTCTTCGATGATGCTTTAAATAAAAGTGAAACATATTAGATTGGTAAACATTTATTCTTTACCTATTTCATGAATAAATAAATATTAGGTTGGTGCAAAAATAATGATGTAATAATGTCGTTTTTTTGACGTTAAAAAATACGTCAAAAAACGACATTATTACGTCATTATTTTTGCACCAGCCTAATAGATAATACCAAATGAGATTTGTAATTGGTAGAGATTATTCCAAAGAGGACTTTTCAATTCATATGAAAATTCAATGTATAATACAGAGCAAATAATAATAATAATTAGAAAAAAAACTCAAAAATCCATAGTCAGTAATAAATTTATTTCAAATGATATAAGCATATTCATCTCATCAGATTGACTATATTTTATGAAATATGCTTATATTTATTTTGGAGATAATAATGATTTACTGAAACAAATCCTACTAATTAACCCATTGCTAGAGGGGAAAAGATGTGGATTCATACATTTCCCTCGAGTATTTGTATGTAAATGAACATGACTGGAATTAGAACTTGGCTTTCCAGTTTGCAATTTATCCAATACACCACTCACACATCCAAGTGGTCATCTCTCTAGGTAATGACCATGCTGAACATTGCTTACTCATATTATTGAATGCTTGCATACATATATACATACATATATAAATATATATATATATATATATAGCTGGCCACTCATATTCGAGGATACCTGTCTACTAGGGCGGCTAGCCAATACCTATTGCTGACACTTGCTCAGGCACATTTGTGTTTATTCAGCACCTACAGATTCCACCTGTGGTTTATACTGCAAGTGGTTTATACTGAGCAGACTTTAGTTACAGTTTCTGGGAGAGAGCATGTTATCTAACGGGATGCATGCTCAAGCTTTCAGCCACGATGACTTGTAACTTTGTGCTAGCACAGCTATTGATGCCTCCCTCCAAGAGTTCCATCTACCAAATTTTGCTCACAAGGCTTGGGTCAACCCATGGTATTGTTTTCAGAAGGTGCTGTGCGCTGGGATCAACCTCTCCAGTCTGATAACATTAGGAAGTCTCCTTCCTGACAAATCGATAATGGTGAGATTCGAACCCAGGTCTTATGATCAGAATACGTTCGTTCTAACCACTCAACCATGTGACCATACATACATACATACATACATATATATATATATATATATATATATATATATATATATATATATAGTAATACTTGTTTGGAAAAAACCTTGGCTAACTCACCTTGTAGATATGACAAATCGCTACCTGAGGAAAAAATTGGAAATAAAAAAAGAAAGAACTAAAAACATCCAAACAGGGCAAAACAAATTGTCCAGTGCCTTAAGTCTTTAGTCCAAAGAAAAAAAAAACCAAGCGAGTAGTAAGACTAAAATGTAGAGTGCTCAATACGCTAAGTAGAGTGGGAATAACTAAAATAAAACCTAAAGAGTAAGCCAGCTTACCCTGAAGAGCCATTTAGGCGAAACCTAGGTAGGTTTTCCTGGCTCTTTAGAATTTATTTCAGTTATATATAATTTATTTTATGATATTAAAACATGTTAAAAATTGCTACATTATAGAGCAATTTTTAACATACCCTAAAATAAATATTTTGCTCTACGCTGTATTTAGTCCTCTTCTAAATTAAATGTTATGTACAGTGGAATTATACTCGATTTGTACTCACTTTACATAGATATATATATATGATTTAAGAAACAGCAGACATTTTTATATATAGTGCTCAATATTAAAAATATTAAAATATTAGAAATGGAGTGTTAATAATATTATATAAAAAAATTACTTCACTTTTAAATATCAATTTTTTGTTGTTTTTCCCCGATTTTGAAGTTTCCTTGTAATGACCACTCCTTCTGTTTTTTAAAATGATATTTTCCCCAGAGAAGTCTTCATTACCAGGAAACTTCAAAGTCAGGAAAACAAGAAGAAATTGATATTTAAAAGTTAAGTAATCTTTTTATGTAATATTATATAATGACTATTCAATAAATTAAGAAAAGTTCAAGTGACTTATTTGCTTTGCTGATGCAAACTCTTGAGTTGGTCAACCAGATAAGTCACTTGAACTTTTCTTGATTTATTGAATATTATAGCTCTAGTTATCTGTTGAATGCTTTTTGACAGAAATTGTTAGCCTGAAAGATCATATAAAATTCTTGTAATTTTCACATAGTTTCTCAGTTATAATTTTATTATTATTATTATTATTATTAGATTTAATAACAGTTTTCTTTTTATACTATTTTTTCTTGACATTAACTATTTCACACATATGTTTCCACTTCATCTGTTAAAGTATACACATGGGATTGGATAATACCTTCAATAAATAGAGTTATAAAACATCTGACCATGATGAGTGTTTCAATGCAAGATTCTCAATAGCTTGACAATTCACATAAAATTCTGGTAATTTCACATATATATATATTCAGCTGTATGGATATGAATTTGTGACCCTGGGTTTCATGCTTTTGTGATCATCAAACTAGTTTGTTTTTTTTTTAAATTGGATCTACTTAAGTTTGTTTGACTGTTTGGTGGTTGGAGGAGGTCAAACAAGCATAAATAGATCCAATTTTAAAAAAATAAACCAGTTTGTCTGATGATCACAAAAGTGTGAAACCCAGTAACACAAATTCATATCCACACAACAGAGTATGTTAGGTCTATCACTGATATTGACTGCTTTCCACTAAGTAATACACATATAAAATAATATATATATATATATATATATATATATATATATATATATTCTACATTCAACATCATTACTTGATAAGACACCTGAAATGTTGAAACAAAATGGCTATTTTTGTAGTGATTTTATATCGTATTTATGTTACAATTTTCAAATAAATAATTACATACATATATATATATATGTATATATATATATATATATATATATATATATATATGTATGTATTTCATGTATAAATACTTTTTTTAATTAATTAGGAAATATATGACAAAATGAGAATTTTTTTTCATTTGGCACATTTCGACCTTTAGGACTTCATAAGACTAAAGTTAAGCCTATGATAATGTAAGTACACATGCACATGAAGGAGTGGGTATGCTGAAAATTTTATCTTTTAAACTTTTTCATTGCCTTCATGCACATATGTAGTTACATCAACATAAATATGACTTTAGTCCAATGATACCCTCAAGGACAAAATGCATCATAATGAATTTTTTTTTACACTTTGTTATTGAATTTCCTAATAATATTTTCAAATAATGAATAACATTTATTTAAATAAAAATTAAAATCATTACTTGTTTAATCTTTATTAAACCTTATTTTAATTATTTAATTAATTTTTATTACACATTGTTTAAGTCATAAACTTGATTTGTTTTTTACAGCTTATCTGTAGGCTATGTAAAGCTGATTTCCAAATAAAATTTATTTAAATAATTATTAAACATGATTAAATTCATTATTTAATGAATCTTTATTAAACCTTCTTTAAACCATTACTGACGTCTCGCATGTTGAACAAATCAGTTTTTAAACAGAAAATTCAAGATGAAAATGCCACAGTTATCAAACAAAATTTTAGTTCTCGAACAACATTACGAAACAGAGTTCGGAATCATTTCTGAGTCGACCGCCATATTGTATACATTCGTGTGTTGTCTTGTGTTTTTCCTTTCCAATTTTATTGTACTGTGACTTGTTTCTCTACATTGATTCCTATTGGAAAAATAGTTTTGGTTTACAAACAGCCTTCAAGAATGAATTAAATTCATCAATCGAGGTTCCACTGTAATTTGATTTTTGATTTTGATTTGTTTATTATGGCTTATCAACCCTTTGTGGGTTATTTAAAGCTGAAATATATTTTTCTAATTGTAAGAATTATGCTTTTTTTGTGAATGAATATTGCATTAACAATTTTTTGATAATAACAATGACTTTTTTATATACAAGTTTTACTATTTAACCCATAACTGGAGAAGGGAAGAAAAGATGGATTCATACCTTTCCCAAGAAGATACTTGCACATAAATCATTGTAATGAACCTGACTGGAATTAGAACTTAGACACTCTGATTCTCATTCCAAGTCACTGCCCATTACACACCTGCATATTCATTTAAGTTTTTACTGTTTGGTTGATTTGTTTTGTTATGGTTTATCAGCACATTGTAGGTTATTTAAAGCCAGAAAATATTTTTAGATTGCAAAAAAATTTTTTTAAGTAATAATGATTTAGTAATACATCTTACTAATTAACCCATTGCTGGGAGGAGAAGAGGTGAATTCATCTTTCCTAAGGGTGTAAGTAAATATAACATACTCTGAGAATTGAAACTCGGTGCTCTAGTTAACAATTCTCTGACACTATCTATCACACCTACATCAACTGCACATCCAAACTTACAGCATCTGGTATTCCCAGGCAATCACCAATCTAGGTACTGACCAGGCTTGACAGTGCTTAACTTCAGTGATTGTATGAGAACCAATGTTTCAACATGATGTGGCCATGAGCCATTTACATGAATAAAGCTATCTGGCTACATTGAAACGGCTGCTGCCATTTGGTCTTTAAAGCATTTTTGGTACAGCAACTTTCATGAACACAACAAGCTTGGAAGGAAAAGATTTTTGATTGACAACCTGACTAAAGTTCCAATGAAATGCAAATATGAAATTATGATGAAAGCACATACAAGTCAGAATTAGTGATAATGCAATTTTAAACATGGGAAATGCATCATAATTTTATATGTTGTGTTTTAAATGCTTTCCATTATTATCTGTTCATTTATCTCACATAAATCAATTTCTTTGGCTTAGATGAGCATTTTTTAATCATATTATTTATTGTCATCTGTTATATTGATCAGAAAATTACATTTCATAAATTAAATTTTATTATAAAAATTTTTACATGTAGATTGGTACATCTACTTAAGATCAGAGTATCTGTGTATTCTGTCTCAGATCAAAGTATTGAGCACTGGTTCTCCCCCTTGGATCAGAATTTAATATCTGTGCACTTCCTCAGATAAGTGTTGATCCATGGTTCTTACCCTCAAATCAGTAGAGTATCGGTACATTCTATCTCAGATCAAAGGATTGATCACTGGTTCTCCCCCTTGGATCAGAATTTAGTATTTGATTTGTGCACTACCTCAGATATGTGTTGATCCATGATTCTCACCCTCAGATCAGTAGAGTATCTGTGCACACTGTCTCAGATCAGTGTTGATCCTTGGTTCTCCCCCTTGGATCAGAATACATTATCTGTGCACTACCTCAGATAAATGTTTACCCACAGTATTCCCCCTTAGATTAGTATAGTATCTGTGCACACTGCCTCAGATCAAAGTGTTGATCCCGCATTCTCTCTCCCCAGATCTGTGCACACTTTTTCAGTTCACTGTTGATCCTTGGTTGTCTCCTTTAAATTAGAGTACAGTATCTGTGCACATTGCTGAGATAAAAGTGTGGATCCCTCATTTTCTCCCCAGATCAGAGTATAGTATCTGTTCTCACTTTTTCAGTTCAGTGTTGATCTTTGGTTATCTCCCTTAAATCAGAGTATAGTATCTGTACACACTGGCCTGATAAGTGTTGATCCTTCATTCATTCCCCAAATCAGGATATAGTATCTGAGCTCATTTTTTCAGTTCAACATGTTGATCCTTGGTTCTTTTTTTCTTTAATCTTTGCATAGTATCTGTGCACTCTTTGACAAGTACTATAAACTAAAACATTATTATATGGATGCACATTATGTTTTATATGTTGATTTGGTTTCTCTCAGTTTGTAAACAGTTTCAAAATCCTTTATGATTTCATATTTATTATGTATCTCTTGTTAAATACAGCTCTGAAAGTTTAAATTAACCACATTCTTTTTCAATGTAAAATTGATCTCAGCTTTTAGCTTAATCTTACTGCTAAAAATCATGACAGGACACTGCTTAAATTTAAAACCAAATGATTTCTAATTTGCATATAATAATGGACTCTCCCATCAGTTTCGACGTATGAGGATCTGACAGCTTATTGATTCAGTTATGAAAGTTTGTGTGATAATCTTAAGTGACATTTAAGACCCGCTAGTGATTTACAAATGAGGCCACATATGGAGCAAGTGTGAGGATTGTGAGATGAGATCACTGTTAGATTGGCTAACCTTTTAGATCTTGCTCTCGCTTCTTGAAGATGATTCAGACGAGCAGATTGAAAATTGCTGAGTCCACTAAAACACATTGATCTCCATTCTACCCGCTCCAAGGCTAAGTGCTCAATGGTATTATGTGGTATATTGACTGTTGACAAGTTACTTTTCACCTTGTCTTTGTATCTTAGCCACAGGCGTCCTACATTCCTGTAGCCCTGATCTAACTGGCTGTACATTAGGATCTTGGGTATCCTGTCATCAGACATTCCCAAGACATGACCAGTCCACCGTAGCTAATTTGCATATACCTATATGAATTATGTTAAAATAATATTACTGCATGATACAAATTATATACTAAAAATATAAGTATTTTTTTGCCTTCCATCAGAATGGCTAATGCTAACCTCCAAGTGAGTGGCTCATTGTGCTTTATTGGGCTAATGTTTTCTAAGGACATGAAGTGGAAAGATTATATTGAATCAATTGCTAGGTCTGCTGCTAGGAAAGTTGATTTATAAGTCCACCATTTATCCATGCATTGGATATTGCTGCCATATCTGGTATGGTGCTTTTGCTATGTATTTAGAGATTCTGGATAAAATACAAAGAAGAATCTGCAATTGTTTGTCCTGACCTGGCATCCCACCTTCAGTCACTTTCCCACCATCGTAAGATAGCTTCCTCTGTAACATTTCAAAAAATATTTTCATGATAATTGTTCTGATGAGTTTTTGTCTATAGTACCTAGACTTTATGAATTTAAACGAAGTACTAGATTGGCAGCAATATCTCAAAATTGTACAGTTTAAATTGCTAGATGTAACCAATAAGTTCTATGCTGACAGTTTCTTCTTTTGCACTTCTTTCTTGTTGAACTCTCTTCCAGCTTTTTGCTTTCCAGTTAACTTTGATCTTCAAATGCAGTACTAATTGTTATCTTCTCTTTTCTTAATTACTGTCCTTTTATTATTCTCTCTCTCTCTATCTCATTAATAATTATTTTTCTCATATTCTCTCACACTTCATAACCTCTTGCATCTCAGTGGCTTTATTGCCTTGCTTGGGGTAAAATGATTAAAAAGATTGGCATTGTTTATATTTAAACTTGAACAAGATGTCTTCTATTTCTGTTTTGGCAAATCAAAGAAACCTGCAAACTTAAGGCTGGTGAGTGACTACAGAGGAGATTTAATCATACTATGTCATGCAGTTGTTGTAAAATCCTTACTTTTGATTATGGTCACAACATGGATTATCTGGCTGAATCAGGCCAGTCTTGTATACAATGGCTATACAGAATGGATCTTAGAGATTATCCTGGATTAGAGATCATATGATTTTTGGCTTATCCCATGTCAGTGAAATTCAAGCCATGAAAAAGATTATGTTCTAAAGGATAAAAATTTTTTTTATTAAAATTTATAATTTTGTTGTTTTTGTTTTTTTTTGTTCTGAATATTTTTCTCCAATATTTTTTTTTTATCTTTCTTTGCAGTAGTTTTTTATGGTATGTATTCTTCTTTTACATGTATAGAATTTTTCAAGAAAATGGTTTAATAGCATTTCTTACCTGAAATATGATATTGAATCATTACAGAAAGTGAGTCCAGATCAAATTCTGGCATAGTCTGAAGAAGATATACCTGGAGAGAGAAACACATAGTTACTGACATCAGAGTACATATGAAGCAAAGGTATTCCCTTAAATTCTTCCATGTTTAAAAATGCACCTACTCTATATACTGGCATACAAGATGACTTGGTGTATAAGACATATTTTCAAGTCAAAATGTAGGTTTTGGGCTATATTTGCCATAAAAGACCCACCCTCCCCAATCACATTTTAAAATACAGGATGTCCCAAAAAACTTGACAGCATTTAAAGTATGAATATCTAAGTAATTACATGTCCCAAACAAAAATTAAATTGGCTTCATGTTGAACAATAAAAGATTTACTTATCAAAACTTGAACAAGATATTCAATGGGATGTTGATTTTATAACTGATTTCACAAAGCTTCACAAATATTTTATGTGAGCACCACCTGTGAAATGACACATGTCAAGTTGGTAGTCCAGCTCCTGCCAAACATGCTGTAGCACATCTTGCGTAACATTCTCCAGCACATCAGTGATTCTCTGCTTAAGTTCCTCTAGGATTGTAGGAAGAACAGGGATATAGATCTGTATCTGTCTATATTTCTGAGATGAGGTATTATGTACATTATTTACATTATTCAGACTATTGTCCTCATCTTGGTCGTCATATTTATTACAACGTCCTCAAGGACACATGACACAATGGATAAAGGCGTTGGTTAGATCCAGTGACAGGACCCAAAGAGTGTGAGTTCAATACCTGGTTAAGGCAGTGGAGCACTTGCAGAGGGAAATTAGCAAGAGATAACTGATAACCATTAAACATGGCACGTGGAACTAAAACAATCTACCCCAGTGAGCGAAATAAAGGGTTCAGTTCAACATTCCAACCACCTGAAGAAGGCCGGCGTGTACAACAGCCGAAACATTGTAATAAATATGGCGACAAAGTTGAGGACAATAGTCCGAATAATGTAAATAATGGATGTAGATCTGTCATTACACATAAAAATGAAAAAAAAATAGAAAAAAGTCACAAGGTGTCAAGTCAGCTGAATGTGGTGGCCATTTCAATAGTACATTATCATTATCAGGAAATGCCCAATCCATTTTCTTGGTAGATTCTCATTGAGATAAGACCGTACAGTCAGCTTAGTTTTTATACAGCTTGTTAAAATTTGAGATCATTTGAGCGAAATTTGGCTATGGTATTAGACTACAAAATAATGTCAATTTTGGAGGACACCCTGTATATTGTATTGAATTTATTAAATAAATTCAGTAAGCATATATTTTTTTTACACTCAAATTCTAATGAAAAAATGGTGGGACATATTGTCAATTAACTAACACAATCTATAATACCTCATGAGTGGGTGCTGTATTTTCAATAGGCTATTACAGTAACCTGAATGACTTTTCTCCATTTACTATCTATTTGTTCCACTGTTCTTGAATGTGATCTTTAAATAGCTTGTTGAGACACACATACAGTTGTGTTTTTGTTCAACATCATTGAAAAAAGGAGGTGAAATATTATCAATTAACTACTATAATCTACATTTACCGTTACTCAGTAATAACACAATCAGCTGTTGTAAGCGTAAAGACTGGGGTTAGCCTACCATCAAAAATCTCTCATGCTAACAACTGATCATAAACCACATGATTTACAGTTCATATTTTATACCTCGAGTATAAAACGGACCCTTATTTTGGGGGTGATTTTCTAAGGTTAAAAGTTTGCCTTGAATACTGACATATACAGTATTTGGAATCTAAACAGTGTATATGAGCACAGTTAAGTAGTTGTTAATGTTACATTTGTGACTGAGTTTTATGACAAATCATGATTCTAAATAGTATTGAACAGGTGTCCACTCACAAGAAATAAAAGAACTTTGATCAGTTCATCCACAAATTTGACCAGGAATCAGAGAACTAAATGGTAACATCAAGATATATAAATTTTAACCCAGGTGTAAACCAGACATATGTTTAATTATCTATTAATTCATTATGATTTTTGTCCCATCAGACTTAAATTCAACATTATATGATATGTCATTAAATTAACCAGCCAAAACTTTTTTTTGTTCAGGTGTATCTCCATGTTCAGGTGTATCTCATGGCTTCCAGACAAGTGGATTATTCACAGATTCATCCAAGAACCAAGCTAAATGTTAACATCAATATATATATATATATATATATATATATATATATATATATATATATTGTGTGTATTTGAATGAAAACTCTAACATTTTTAGGCATTTAAAACATGCTTGTCCAACACACACAATTACTACAATTAGTACTTCGTTTAAATTCGTAAAATACTTGTTGAAAACACAATTATACTTCGACATGAAAACAATAGACAAAAACTATAAATCCTTGAAGCATTATACATCAAACAGTTGAAACCCAACCTAAACAAAATCAATTATGGCATCTCTACAAATATTCTTAAATGTCTATAATTGGTAACAGAAGCCATTGGTTGATACGAACGGCTTCCCATACTTCATACTTCTCCAATTCACTCTTGTGTGTTCATGTGTGACGTCATGAGATGCGGTGCGATTTTCGCTTCTAGCGTCTTATATGCACGTATTTATCATTGCTTAGAAATCATCTATGTAAACAATAACAGACTATCATCACTGTCTTATCTGTATATTGCTTAATATGTTGTAATTGACATCTTTGATAATGGCTTATGTAAGCCGAAAGCTTAGATTGTATTAAATAAAAAATATGGATCAATATTGTGAATTTCTTTCTTCATTCAACGATAATGTTATTAAACTTATCAGACGTTACGAAAAAAATTTACATAAAATAAATAGGCAACACTTGTCTATATTATTTAATGAAACATGTATATATATATATATATATATATATATATATATATAATTATTCTTGATTACACATTGTTTCTCTTATAAATGCCTTCGTTTTTAGTTTTTGATAACCCATTTTTTTCTCCCTCTCTCCCATCTTCTCTCTTGACAAAAGTGTTGAAAACAAAAAGAAAGATAATTTAAATGAAATTATCTTCTGCTGATAAAGCCGAATGCTTTGCCTGCAAATTCTCCTCAAACTCTACCCTTGACTAATCTGGAGTATCCCTACCTAACTTCCTGCTTAGAACTAAATCTCTGTTACGTGATATGCATATAACCCCTTCAATGGTTTCTGCTATCATCACTAACCTAGATCTCCACAAAGCATGTGGACGTGATGGTAATCCTGTAATAGTCATTAGGAAATGTGATCCCAAACTGGCCCCTGTTCTCTCTAAACTGTATAATAAATGCCTCATTGTTTCCCACCTGCTGGAAATCATTGTCTGTTGTTCCAGCTTTTAAGAACTCTGATGAACCATCTGACCGTTCCAACTATGGGCTTATTAGCATTCTACCTCTTTTTGAGAAACTCCTAGATGCCCAAATCAATGCCGAATTGGTTCAGCATCTCTCATTGTAGGTCCTTTTCTTAAACAAGCAATGTGGCTTTTGTTTCTCCAGGTCAACTACTGATGTACTGATGATAATTGGGGAAAAAGTCTATCATGCTATAGATAAAAACAGTGAAGCTGTTGCTTTGGATATCTCGAAAGCCTTTGATAGGGTCTGGCATACAGGTCTGCTCCACAAACTGAAAAGCTACGGTATCTCTGAACACATTTTTGAAATGATCCAGTCCTTCCTATCAAATTACAAAATGAAAGTTATCCTGAATAGCCACTCATCTAGATCTTTTTGTACTAATGTGGGTCTTCCCTGGGGCTCCATCCTTGGTCCTATTCTGTTTTAATGACCTTCCCCAATGACATCAGCTCTCAACTTGGCATATATGCTGACACCATGCCCATTTACTCTTGCCATGATAGGCTGATCAGTCAAACAAGGTCAAAATGGTAGCCAATATCCAAAATGAACTCAAGTCTGTTGTTAACTTGGGTAAAAGATAGTGTGTTAATTTTAACACCTCTAAAACTGAACTTTTCTCATTAATCATCTGAAAGAACCCTCTTTGCCTTTCATTGGCATGGATGATGCTAACTTCCAGGAAAATGACTCATTGTGTCTTCTGGAGCTAATATTCTCATCTGACATGAAGTGGAAAGACTATATTGAATCCATTGCTAGGTCAGCTGCTATGAAAGTCGGTTCACTCTGTCATGCAAGACAATTTTTCTCTCTAGAATCTATCTTGCATTTCTATAAGTTTACCATTCACCCATGCTTAGAATATAGTCCTGTACCCCTGCTATTTACATATAGCCTATGTCCCTGCCATTTACCTAGAGCTCCTTGATAAGATCCAAAGAAGAATCTGCATTATTATTGGTCCTGATCTGGTGGCTCATCTTTAGTCATTTACCAACCACTGTAAGGTTGCCTTTTCTATAAATACTTTCAAAGTAATTGTTTGGATAACCTCTTTGTTATGGTACATGGACTTTTTGAAATTAAGTGCAGTACTAAACTGGTGTCAAGATCTCGTCAATTTACAGTTGATCTGGCTAGATGTAGCCATAAATTCTATGCTATCAGTTTCTTTTCTTACACTTCTCACTTGTGGAGCTCCCTTCTGGCTCCATGCTTTCCAGTCAAATTTAATCTGCAAAAATTTAAATGCAATGTTGATTACTATCTACTCTCATGATTACTCTTTTCTCTTTCCACTCATTATTACTGTTTCTGTTCCTGATTCTTCCACACTCTGCAAACTCTTGTGTTTTCATGGCTTTACTGCCTTATACCCAAAAACACGCATTAAAAATTTTTTTTTAAATTCACCAACATCTTGTTCGTGAGCATGTGTAGTCATATCAACATAAACTTAGTCCAATGAAATTCTAAAGGATGAAGCACATCACATGCAAACTTTTTCCACTTTGTCATACTTCTTTCCCTTATATATATATATATATATATATATATATATATATATATATATAAATATAGTTAAACCTATTGTATTGAGCACTTTATTTAGTTATTTTGGGTACTCGCATCGGGGTTTTTTCTTTGGGCCTTGAACTTGTATGCTGGATGATTATTTTCAGTTAACGTACATGTTCTTGGTTCTTTCTTTGTTTATACCTTTTTTTTCCCTTTGGTATTGGCTTGTTAATTTGCAAATCAACACACTGACGGTTTTCCGAGCAAGTATAGTTTCTTATACTTATAAGATTTCTATTAATAATATATATATATATATATATATATATATATATATATATATATATATATATATATATATCTGCTTGAATAAATTACAGACATTATGTCTGCTAATTTTTAATAAAATTCATTCATACTAATGAATAACCTTCTGTGTATTGATATTAAAGGATGAGAGAAATGTGCTATAGCCTTTTAAATTTCTTTTATTTTCATTTTCCAAGTACCAATTGTAATTATGTAATTGATGAGGTTATTTGTGAGTATGAACAAATTTTATTAAAAATTAGCAGACATAATGTCTGTAATTTATTCAATCAGACATGCCTAAAAGAGAATTTGCTGCCTAAATATACACACACACACACACTATATATATATATATATATATATATATATATATATATATATATATTTCATTGAATACGACAGACAAGGTGCTTTTATTTAGTTTTTTATACAATTTCTCATGCAATCTAATGTCCATGTTCAAAGTTAATATTATTAAGTGTTGGTGTTTTGTTTTTATTAATAAAGCTTCCATTATTTTTAGCCATTTTTTGCATGTAGATGATGCTATTATATTAGTGTTGTTGACGAGTATGTTATGAATAGTGTCCGGTAAGTCTCCATGAATATTTAAATGACACAATATCTTGATCGTGTTTTGAAAAATGAAAACATTTTATAAAACATACATACCAGAAACTATTTCTTATTTAACAGTTAAAATATTTCATCCTTGACAATGGCTAAATGTATAGTCGAAAGTGCTCGGATAAAAAGAACATTTGGACAGTTTTTATATAAACTTATAACTTATATATACTTTATCATCCGAAAAGAAAAAAAATTATTAGATCACATGAGCAAATTGTATAAAAAAATAAATAAAAGCACCTTGTCTGTTGTATTCAATGAAATGTGCATGAAAGAATGATTGCTGCCTAAATACACAAATATATATATATATAAGGTTGGTGCAAAATAATGTCGTTTTCTCACATAGTAACATATGTGAGAAAACGACATTATTTTTGCACCAACCTTATATATATATATATATATATATATATATATATATATATATCTCCTATATCTACCTTTTTGACTTAAGTGTAAACCAGATATGAATTTAGCTGTTAATTCATTGTGATTTTTGTCCTGAAAAACTTCAATTTGGTATTTACCAGTTCTAACTTTCACAGATAACACCCACCATCCTAAATACACTGAAATGGACCATTCCTACTTCCTTCATATTCCATTAATAAGAAGCAAGTTCCACTTGGACAGTTTTTTCCCTAAGAACTGCTACTTTGTGGAACAGACTCCCAAACCACTACAATTTTAAACTCTTCAAATCTAAGGTTAACTGTCATCTTTCCCACATATAAACTGCTCTTCTTACCTCTTACTCTATGATGTATAAGAGTAAGTTTCATTGCTGACACTGTGGTTTGAAACTAGATCGCCAGTGAGCCACACGGGCAATTCCATTATTAAGTAAATCACATGATCATAAAGGAAGTGAATAAATAGGAAGTAGAATGTGACTAAGCGATCACTATTTCTCCTCTGTCCTCTATTTCTATATGTTCATTCACCTTACTCTATTAATATATGGATTACGATTCTCTACTGATCATTATACTATTGGCAATTACTACTTGAACCACTATTACTAGAGCGAATATTGTTATAAAATAAAATAAGACATATCTCGGCTGATCTACAGGCAAATACTCAAGAGCGAGAGCCGGATGTGAACGGGATAAAGCCCGGTCACAAAATGACCATTATCTTCGTTTACAAATGTTCCCAACACACGAGTTCCGGTCGAAAAATAAAATAATATAAAATAATATTTAAAGTGTTCTATTTTTCGTCCAATAAAAATGCTTCCCTCCTAATTATACTTGCTTCGTTTTTCGAGCCTGTTAAGGCATAAAAAAATGCTATAAATGGGGTCACACGGAAGTTCAACAGGCAGTCACAGGTGGCCAGGGAACAGACCTATCAGGCTGAGCAGTCAGCAGCTGTCAGCAGGGGCGCATCAACCACCGTCAATATGTGTGAACTACTATGAGAGATCGACCTAGATCCGAAGCCGGCTTATGAACTATATCACAAGGTAGCTGTCTCAAACCCTCACGTTCCTGTTGAAATAAACCACGTAAACCTATTTCTGCTGTTGTCGTATTTCTTTCTTGCAACCATATGCTTGTCTATAACAATATTATTGGAAGGTGTTACTACTAATACCAGAGTCTACAAAGTCTCAACTACAACGAACATTTCTGAAATGATAATGAGTTTTTGTTTGACATAACAAAAGTGACAAGTGAAGCTGTCCAACATCACAAAACTCTAACCATTCAAACTACAGCTTCATTCAGTAACCCTCTGCCTTTAGTGGCTCTTGGGGTTTGTATTGGGTAAGCATTAGTAAAATAAAAATATTGTTAAAATAACAGACATAACCTTGACATTATGTATTGGTAATGAGTATGTGAACAGGTTTTATAGCAATGCCATATCAACTTTTCATTTTCTCTTTCACTTCTTGGAGCATTCATTTATTCTGACAATCCTGTCATCCATTAGCAATCATCCATAAACAAGTGGATTAATCTTGTCATGAAAGTTTTTTTTTTTTAGTTTTACAAAACTTAAACATTGTTTATTTCTTTTTATAGTTACACATACAGATGTGTGTGTGTGTAAAAATTCAGATACAGTGCAACCTCGGTTCTCGAACATCTCGGTTTTTGAACAGAAAATGTTTTGAAAATACCTCGGTTATTGAACAAAATTTTGCTTCTCAAACAATATCGCCAAACCAATTTAACCAGAATGGAATAATTTATGAGTCGACCGCTGTGTTGTATACATTCGTGTGTTGTGCCATGCTTTTCTTTTCCAATATTATTCGACTGTAACATTTTTCTCTAGATTAATTCCTATTGGAAAAATAGTTTCAGTTTACAAACATTTCGGGTTACGAACTGCCTTCAGGAATTAATTAAATTCGTGAACCGAGGTCCACTGTATAAAAAGTTGATCTAAAGAATGCCACACTTGTTAAAAGAGAAAATAATTTACTTTGACAGGAAATTCTTGAGAATACTGCTACCAAATCTTACTAAAATATAAATCTATTTGTTCCATTATCTCCTTTCCTAAAAGAAATACTCCTTTCCCAAGCCAACATACATGACTCTTAAAATTTTTAAAAGAAAATAGTTAAATTCAGAACTGTCTATTATTTAAAATGTACAATACACAAATTTATCTGTCAAACTAAAATATTATAAATAATAGTTACATTAGAAAAAAAAATTCAACACCAATAACAAAATTTACTCACCTTTATATATTAGACATTAGATTACATCACTTAGCATCCTACATAAGTTACCTTGACTTTCAGTTAGCCTGAAGTATATTTATGAGTAGTGTTAAATTTAAGATTTCAGAAAATCTAACAACATTTTAATTATGTTTATAAATATTTGTTGCAAAATAAAGTCCTTACAGTTTCCTTGATG
>OZ010614.1:31678418-31703418 GCA_963932145.1 Acanthosepion lycidas | reverse complement strand
AAATATGTATACTGCTTAATAAATAAACAAAGCATCTACCCAAATATGAGATTGATACCCATTAAAAATAATGTTTAAGTAATAATATATGAATACAAAGTTGGTATAGATTTTACTTGCAACACCATCACTTGACAAGACACCAGAAACAAAACGATATTTTTGTAGTGATGTTATAACATACATATGTTATAATTTCTAAATATATATATATATATATATATATATACATTTTACCAGTTTGTGACTGGAAGGTGGATAGAAATCCAGGGAGAGCTCAATGTCAATGACAGAGTATTATAATAATAATAATAAGTCGGAGACTTTAATTATCCATTTTGTTTGTAAAAATTATAAATGAATTGGATAATTTAAGTCTCCATCTTCTTTTTATCATATATATATAT
The DNA here is from genome assembly GCA_963932145.1 of Acanthosepion lycidas. Lineage (NCBI taxonomy): Eukaryota > Metazoa > Mollusca > Cephalopoda > Sepiida > Sepiidae > Acanthosepion > Acanthosepion lycidas. The sequence continues at coordinate 31,703,011 of OZ010614.1, read as the reverse complement.
ATATATATATATATATATATATATATATATATATATATATATATATTCATATTCATGCACACACAAGATCAGGTAAATAATTACCACAGGGATATATTAATAGAGCATCAGTATATGCAAAATATGTTGATTATTTAAGTAAAATATTTTGGAAAGGATCAGATTCAATAAGTTCTAAGAAAATACATGCCATCACTCCACTTTAGGGATGATCCCATTGATAATCCAAATTTTTGTTCATAAAAATTATTGTTAAATGTGAAATAACATTGATTGGTGTAAGACAGCAGTTTTTTATTATTTTAGTTATTGGTTGGTAGAAGTTTATTTTTGATTGCATTAGATGAATTTTTTTATTAACCAGCACATTGGTTTAAAGGGAATTTATATGAACGATTTTAAAATATGAGTGAGAAACTCATAGCCACATAAAAATCCCTAAGTCAGTGTCGCAGTTAATAAATGCTTAGATCTTTTTTAAAAAAAAGCATGTAACACAATAAAAAATAAACCTCTCCCTATCAATAGCTAAAATAATAAAAAATCTGCCGTCTTCTTGACAATCAATTCTATTTCACATTTTTTAACTATAATTTTATGAAGAAAAATTTGTATTAGCAGTGGGATCACTCCTAAGTAGATTGATAGCATTGAATTTCTTGAATCTGGTCCTTTCTAAAATATATATTGTCATCCGCAGACAGACTGTTTCGCTGTATCACAGCTCATCAGTGTGGCTAGATGTCTAGTTGCCTTTAGCTAGGATCGAGACCCAACTAAATTGGCATCAGTCAGGGATTCCACCACTAAGCTGTTGGTGCATGGCAGGGATGAAGGTGAATTTAAGCATATTTATTTTTAGATAAACACACAGTGACTGAGAGAACTCGATTTGATTTACTGAAGAGTCTTGCATTATTAGCCGTAATAATCACTGTTTACAAACCCATACTTCCTCCCCAGAGAGCTCCACTGAAATAAATTTTTCAGGAGCATATATATTGTCATCCGCAGACAGACTGTTTTGCTGTATAAATAAATATATAATAAATGCAAATGTCAGTGTCTCACTGTGTCACACTTTTTCAATTCTACACTTAGAGGCCATAGCCCAAAATATCATACAATTTTGATATCAGGCTGACTCTGAGAGCAAATTAAAAACATTCCGACCCAGATCCAGAAATGAAATCCTGAAATTTTGGATTTCCAAATTTTCATTACTGCAATTGTTTCCAGCAATTTATTTATGTGATTTTTTTTGTGATTATGTTTTTTTTGTATGATAACAATTTCTAGAACTTGGAAATAAATTTGGGAATATTCAAAATTAATTGTGAAATCTGACAAAAGTCACACATGAAATAAAAATAATTGTTTGTAATGAAAATAAGGACCTACATACATCAAATTGTCTTTAAATTAAGTAGCAGCAGAAGAATTATTGTTGAACTTTGAACAGGTAGGCTTAAATATTAATGCAATACTTAAATGCAGTGATCATTTTTGAGTTCTTTTGTAGTCTATTGTTGCCTAATTATTTTTTAAAAATATGTTTCCATCGTGACACAGAAATTGCTGTTTCAAAACCAAAACTTAAATCTTAAATTAAGCATAAAATTTGAATAAAATTTGAAAATGGAACTGAACTTCAAATTTTAAGTTTAGTTTAAGATTTAAGTTTTGGTTTTGAAACATAGTAATTTCTGTGTTGTGATGGAAACAGATTTTTTTAAAAATAATTATAATATTATGCTCTACTGTGTATCAATCACTGTTTTTTAAAATCAAATGCTAAAGAACTCTGGATTAAAAATTTAACTGTTCTTTTTATTTTTGATATATGGAGAGTTGAGTTCGAATTCCAGTTGGATCCATTGCATTACATTTACACCTATGTGCTAATATCCTTGGGAAACATATGAACCCTCCTCTTCTGTCTCCAGCTATGAGTAAATAGAAGGTCAGACTGGGTTCTATAGCCTTGGGTAGCAACCAGTCTGGAAGAAAGTAACTGAATTGAAAACCATCCTGGAGAGGGTTGGACTTTGACAGGCTATCTTGCCCAAGAAACATCATTTCTACTCTGGCTGCAGTACATGTGGTGCCCCTACAACCATGATGGATCAAGAAATTCACGATCATGCAATATATATATATATATATATATATATATATATATATATATATATAGTCCTCCCATTCAACAAGATATACTGAGTAATGTTTAATTCCATTTGGAATGAGATAGGATTTGTTCTTTGGACATTTATTTATTGTTTCTGTAAATGTTTTAGGTTATTTTATTGAGCCCGTGGGCTGGCTCAGTGCCCAATATTTTTCTCTTTTCTCCACTGGGTATAGGACCAGCTGTGGTGACTATCAAGCATTAATTTTTTTTTTTTATGCTGGGTAGGATGTTGGCCTGAAGTTAAATGCATGTCCCAACTATTTTTCAGCAAACTATGAAAACTGCCAAATTGCAATTTGTTTTTTGTCAGCTGGTGGATGTGCAGGTAGTGTAATGTATGACTTAGAAATCAGAGAGAGCTGATTTCAAATTGCAGTTGAATTCATTATATTCACTTTGTTGTAGAGTAGCTAGCACCCCTTCAGCACTCTACCAGATGGCCTGGCTCATAGCCTTAAATAGTCTACTATGATTAAGGACTTCAACAGTTGATTAACAAGTTGATACTAAGCTGATTAATATTTGGACTGATCTTACTTCATTTGGCTATACAGCATTTGACCCTCCTCTATTCCTTGTAAGTTGTCTTGTTAATTGTTTTGTAACTTATTGTTCTGTGTTTTTTGTATGTGTCTATTAGCACCAGATACTGGTGCTGAATAAATATATTAAGCAATCATTCTTCTGTGTATCATTCACCTTGAAGATACAACACACTTATGCACAAATATGCTTGAGAAATAGGAATCGATCTCCTCCCTTACGGTTAAGTTACGGGTTTAAAATTTTGCAATATCTTCGCCTAAAGCAAAACATGTACATGTAAATTGTCCATATCGTGTAACAGCAAAATTGACCATCCCACAAAAGGTTTAATATCTAAAAAAACAATCAACTAATTGAGTTTCTTTTTTCTTGGTTCCCAGATAAGACGTTTAGCCATTTTGACACCATTTTTCGTAAGAATCAGTGAAAGACCCTTTTGAGTTATTCAGCTAGAAAGAGAACAGGTTAAAATCCTTTTGTGCTAGCCCCACTGTCTTTCAAAATGAGCAATGTTGCGAGGAAAAGATCATTCAGGCCTTCAGTAATGCTACCAACATTCATACACTGGAAATTTGAGTTACAAGGCGATAACTGAGACATCTGGCAGGTGGATCTAGAACAATCTACACCAGCGGATGAAATAAAGGGTTCAGTTCAAAATTCCAATCACTTGAAAAAGGCTGGCCAAAATATTATGAATATGGCAATAATGATGAGGACCATTGTCCAAACAATAGAAATAATGTAAATAATTACAATTCCTCATCTCAGAAAATCAACTATATACAACTATTTTCTCCGATGAATGATTGAAAATGGCTTTTTTATGAAAATGAATTCTTTAGATCTTAAAGGAGACAACCCATCAGACTGGCACTACAGAATCACAAAGATCTTTACCAAATAACAAAAACCACATGATTTGAATACTTCCAACAGCATCGCCAAATAAAATGGATAGCACATGTAACTACAAGGAAAAATAATGATCTAATCAAGATACTGACTTTCCACATTAACTTAAACAAAAGGTTAGGAAGAAAACTCTTATCAGTATGAGATTGAGCGATTGATTTGTTTTTTTTTTACAACTTATCAACCTTTTGCAGGTTACTTAAAGCTGGAAAATATTTTTAGATTGTAAGAAATTCTTTTAGAGATAATAATGATTTAATGATACAAGTCCTACTAAATCACCTATAACTGGAGGAGAAGAGTTATTCATACCTTTCCCAAGGATATTTGCATGTTATTGAATATAAACTCAATTTGAATTGGAACTCAGGTCTCCCACCTCAAATTCTAAGCCATTATTTATGTAACCACCACACATCCAATCTTACAGCATCTGTATTCTAAAGAGTTCACTCATCTAGGTAATGACTAAGCTTGGTGTTGCTTAACTTTGGTGATTGTATGAGAACTAGTGTTTCAATATATGTCCATAAGCCCTCATCAGTAGTAGAAAGAGCGATAACAATTATTAAACTTCAGAAGCCTATTTTGTTGAAAACTCTTTTTAAAGAGAAATGTTTTATAAGTTTCAGCTGATAGTAATGCTTAGCATTTGGTCATTGAATGCCAAATATTTTCTTTATGAAAAATGATTAATCTTACTGTAATGAAGTGTGATTTCCTTCATAACTTATCAGACCAGCAGCAATCATTTATCTTGTATACTGAGAGCTATACTATCCTTACTACTTCTGAGACTCTGCCTTAGCTAATTCTCTCATTTCTTTCTTCTAACACTTTTCTCCTTTCTCTATTTGATTTTTTTTAATGTTTAACATTCTTGCCTGCAAAAAATGGTGTGCCAAAAGGATGGTTATTCTCTCAGCACCACTATTACTGTATTTCTGCAAAAATTTCAGTACAATGTCAATTGCTATCTACTGTCCTCCTGATTAATCTTTTCTCTTCCCACTCATTATTAATGTTTCTGTTCCACACCCAATAACCCACTTATGTCTTAGTATACACTTTTCACTTGCTCTGCAATGTTTATGAATAATATTATATAAATGTGAACCAAGTACAATGCAATATTTATTATTTACCTTTGATAAAGTTTTATTTACCATTTTATAAAGAAATAAATTTGAAAAGAAATCTTTTTATTCAAAAATTTATAAAAAAATTATCAAAATATGTAAGCCAACTACAATGAAATATTATTTGCCATTTTATAAATAACTATGAAAACAAGATTTTTTTATAAACATAGTCATAAATAAACATAGACATTGAAGATAAATATAAAGATATTCTAGATAAGCATAAAGACATTATAGATAAACATAAAAATATAAAAAACATGAAGACATTATAGATAATAATAAACATAGACATTGTAAACATGACATAAACACATAAACATAAAGGCATAGATAAACATGAAGACATTTTATATAATAATAAACATAGACATTGTAAACATGACATAAACATATAAACATAAAGCCATAGATAAACATGAAGACATTTTATATAATAATAAACATAGACATTGTAAACATGACATAAACATATAAACATAAAGGCATAGATAAACATGAAGACATTTTATATAATAAACATAGACATTGTAAACATGACATAAACACATAAACATAAAGCCATAGATAAACATGAAGACATTTTATATAATAATAAACATAGACATTGTAAACATGACATAAACATATAAACATAAAGGCATAGATAAACATGAAGACATTTTATATAATAATAAACATAGACATTGTAAACATGACATAAACACATAAACATAAAGCCATAGATAAACATGAAGACATTTTATATAATAATAAACATAGACATTGTAAACATGACATAAACATATAAACATAAAGCCATAGATAAACATGAAGACATTTTATATAATAATAAACATAGACATTGTAAACATGACATAAACACATAAACATAAAGGCATAAACATGAAGACATTTTATATAATAAACATAGACATTGTAAACATGACATAAACATATAAACATAAAGGCATAGATAAACATGAAGACATTTTATATAATAAACATAGACATTGTAAACATGACATAAACACATAAACATAAAGCCATAGATAAACATGAAGACATTTTATATAATAATAAACATAGACATTGTAAACATGACATAAACATATAAACATAAAGGCATAGATAAACATGAAGACATTTTATATAATAATAAACATAGACATTGTCAACATGACATAAACATAAAGGCATAGATAAATATGAAGACATTTTATATAATAATAAACAGACATTGTTAACATGACAAAGACATAAACATAAAGGTGTAAACATGAAGACATTATAGATAATAATAAACATAGACATTGTCAACATGACATAAACATAAGACATAATGACATTAACATAAAGGCATAGATAAACATGAAGACATTATAGATAATAATAAACATAGACATTGTAAACATGACATAAGCATAAGATATAAGACATTTACATAAAGGCATAGGTAAACATCAAGACATTTTATATAATATGTATCATTTCACTGCAACATGTTTGTGTGGTGGATAAAATCAGTATTTTGAAGCTCTTACAAGTGCACATCAATAAATCCACAATCTGATTTGTAGTTATTAGATCAATTTTTCTTTATCCATTTTTTCCTGTTTTCCTTCTTGCAAAGCAGATCAACAAATTCTAAAAGATTTCTTTTACTTCAGCCATCAAGTTTTGATAATGATGTTTTTTTTTTATTTAAAAAGTAAAGCTCATCCAATACAAGGCTCAAGAACCACTCAAAGTAGAGAGTTACAGAACGAGATGTGTGATATGAATGCATGAAGAGGTAACAGGAAGTGAAGATTATATCAATGAGGATACATGCCGATTAAATCCTCACTGGGTGTTCAACAATTGTGACCAATGTAGTATTAATAATAAGATTACGATTATAGCAATAATAATCTCATTAACTTACAGAAAGAAGACATTACTGTTGGGCCTTTTATATAGCAATATCATGTGCATCTGTTTGATATGAGATGTCTTTAAGATGGATAAAATTTCTATTTGAAACTCTTAAATGCTTCAGTGTACTTTTTTTTAATTCTTTCATTTCAACTTTCTTTTTTTTTCTTAATTCCAGTGACAGGTCAAGGTGTCTTGACCTCCTTGCTTGAATTGTTTAAGAATACAAAATATTATTTGTTGCTTACTTACTTCTGTTTGTGTAAGCTCAAAATTTAATATCAGATGATTTTGTCTTCAAATAAAATAAGATTTTGGCACTGGAATTATATTGAATCAGTTGCTGAATATGCTGCAAGGAAAGTAGTTTCATTCTGTCGTTGCTAGACAATTTTTCTTATCAGAATCCATATTACACATTTATAAATCTATCATTCATCCATGCACTGCATATTGCTGACATATTTGATCTGGTGCTTCAGCTATATATGTCAAGATTCTTTACAAAATCCAAAGAAGTGTCTGTAATATTATTTGTCCTGACCTGGCATATTAAATCTCTTTCCTACTGCCATGACATGGATTCCCTCTTCTTTTTCTATAAAGATTTTCATGGCAGTTTTTCTAATGAACTCTCCTCCTTGGTACTTTGATTGCATGAATTTAAGCGTAATACTTGATTGGCAAATAGGTCTCGTCACTTTACTGTTGAAATAGCTAGATGTAATCTTAAGATGTAACTTACCTGTGGAACTCTCTTACTTCCATGCCACTTACAATCCTCAAAATCCAAAGGAGAATCATCAATATTATTGGTCCTGACCTGGCATCTCAGCTTCAGTTACTTTCCCATCACTGTAATGTAACTTTCCTGTGCCTTTTCTGTAAATAATTTCATCGTAACTGTTCAGATGACCTCTTTACAATGGTACCTAAACTTTATGAATGTAAATTCTGTACTAGATTGGCAGTCTTTATAATATACCTCAAGATTCTCAATAAAATTCAAAGATGGGTCTGCAATATTATAGATACTGACCTGGAATCTCAACTTCAATCACTTTCCCACTGCTATCAAGGTGGTATTAATGGTTTACACATTTCAATTTCAGTCACTGCTATGTCTTTTCCATAAATATTTTCATGGGAGTTGTTCTAATAGGCTCTTCTCCTTAGTACTTTGATTACATGAATTTAAGAGTACTACTAGACAGGCAACTAGGTTTTATTATTTTACTGTTTAATTAGCTAGATGTAACTGTAAGTTCTATTCTAATAGTTCCTTTTCTCACACTTCTCACCTGTGGAACTCTCTTTTAGTTACTTACTTCCATGCCACTTACAATCCTGAAAAATTTAAATGCAATGTCAATTGCCATCTTCTGTCTTCCTGAAATCTGTTCTTTTATTGTCCTTTCTCCTCACTAAAGTATTTTCATTCTTCTTCGCTCCCAGTAATCCCTTATGTCTTTGTGGCATTATTGCCTTGCTTGGGTTGAAATGATTAACCTTTAGCACACTGCATTATTAATATTACTTCTTTCTACTGCATTCTTATTCAAGTTGTCACAGTTGATTAATCTTATTCAGTTGTTTTCTGTTGCCATAGCAGGATATGACAACGCATCTTTTAAATTCAAACACACTATTGGCAGTGGCAGGATAAACTTTTTGTATAACATATGAAGTCACATACAAAGTGATAAAAGTAAAAGAAAACAACAATCTCCTTTTTCATTGCTAACTCTTTTCTGAAAACTTGTGGATTTTTATTCATTCTACATCAATAGGATTTGATGTTAGGGCAGTGATTCTCGACTGCCATGCTGTGGCACACTAATGTGTTATGAAATATTGTCACGGTGTGTGTGAAAGTAGTAATGGTACAGCATTAGTATTTGAATAAATGAATAAGTATTAAACTTTCTTTTTCAAATAATTCTTTTCACTATTCTTCAACAGAACTTTGAAGATATCATGAAAAAAAAAAAAAAAAAACACCAGGCACAGGTTTTACACTAAATAAGCTGCACAAATAGTTGAATAGAAACATTGAAATAAAGTCAGTTCATGTTGGGTGTGTATTTTTTGAAATCTAAGTGTGCCGTGATATTTTCATTTGCTCCTAGGTGTGCTGTTGCTTAAAAAGGTTGAGAAATACTGAATTAAAAGGACAAATACATTGAAAGAAAGTTTATGTGTTTAGGTTTGAATACAAATTAAAGTGGTAGCATCTATAATTATGGAGAGTCATTATCATTCCAAGAGTTGTTTTGAATGATGTGGTGTGAGTGTTCATACGTTTTTGCTGCAATATTGTTGGAATTTCGGAAAACCAAAACATAAGTGGCCCCAAGGATCTGGGATATGAGATTGTGTACCTGTATTACCATCTTCATCATTAATTCTTGCCTTCATACCATATAACATGTATAGATTTATTAAGCATAACTCAGATTTAGCACAAGGCTACAAGCATGGAGCACCCAATGAGGATCAAACGTCTTCACTTGTAATTCATCTTGCAAGGCAAGCTTGCTCACCATTACACCAAATTGAAGTGTCCCTGCCATACAAGATGTAACTATATATAAAAATTTTATTTTTACTACGTTAAAAATGTTAGTCTTGAATAAATATTTAATCTTCTAGGTTGGTTTTTTTTTTAGTACACATTCTTTTCAGGGAAGTGGATTTTTATGAAGGCTAGAGGGTTTGTGGAAAAAATTGTTACACTTATTAAATGAGGGTCTGCTTATTGCACATTTGACCAAACATTGAAGAAATCACGGAAAAACACCAGTCATAGGTTTCACACTAAATAAGCTAGACAAATATTTGAAATAGAAACATTGAAATAAATTAAGTTCATGTTTGGTGTGTGTATCTTTTTTTAAAATCTATAGTTTTATTTTATAACATTTATATGTATGCCTTTTAAAGATTTTGCTAAGTGTACTGTGACATTTTGATTTGCTCCTAGGTGTGCTGTTGCTTAAAAATGTTGAAAACACTGGATTATGGTAATGGTTATTGGTGCAGATAATGGAATCATGAAATGAGTTCAAATTCTGACCTAGTCAGTTATGTTCACTTGGAAAAGGAATGAGTCTGTCTCTTCCCCCCAGCTGTCGGTTAAAGGCAGGGTCGACTGGACTCTGTAAACATGAGTGGCAAACAGTTTAAGAGAAGAGAAACACTGAATGCCAAATTGTGGAGAAGGCGACAGGAAACCATTATATTTTCGTTCCCAAGATAAAAAATATGTGAATTTACAGATAATAAAGAAATGGAATATGTGGAGAGCCATGATCACCTACATATTGAAGTAACATAGCATTAAAAAAAAACATAGAAGGAAATAGTTTTTTAACCTTTAACCTTATGTGCATTCCTTGCAAAGCCCCAAGTCATTCTTGCACCACTGTCCCTATTGTCAATATCCAATAATTTTCATCAATAAGCATAAGTACTGATTTTCAATGTAAGCACCCCCAAAATTTAGACAAATATCTGTCTATATTTCTGAGATGAGGTATTGTAATTATTTACACTATTTACATTGTTTGGACTGTTGTCTTCATCTTTGTTGCTATATTCATGATGTTTTGGCCATTGTATGCTCCGGTCTTCTTCAGGTGATTGAAATTTTGAACCAAACACTTTATTTGACCAGGGTAGATTGTTCTAGTTCCATGTGCCATGCCTCTTCTGGATATTTCAGTTTCAGTTATTTCCCTTTAACTCAACTCTCCATGTTTTTGTTCACCTCTGTTGTGGCCAGGTATTGAATTCACTATACAATATGGGAACCAGTAATATGGAATGCTAGAGAAAACAATAATAACAACAAATTGTAATATGAGATCTGGTAAAAAAATAGTTACTCAGACATTAGGTTTATAAGTCCCCAAAATTCATACACTGATGTCCTTAAGGACACATTCATGGCCCAGTGGATAAAAACGTTGGTTCAAGTAATCCAGTGACTTGATCCGAAGAGTTTTCTGAAGAAGGCTGGAGTGAATAGTGGCTGAAACATCATGAATATAGCAACAAGGAGAAAGACAACAGTCCAAACAACAATCATCAATATTTTCTCGATTAACATTATGTCATAATTTGTTAAAATTAGTAAATTTATATACAGATAAATCAGTAAAACCTCACCTGATGATTAAAATAATTTACTTTACACAAAAGATTTTTTTTCCTTGTGAATGCACTTAATGCAACACTTTTCCATGAATCACATCAATCTAACTGTAAACATTCTTTAAAATTGAAATTCAGCTTCAGATAAATGTAACAGTTTACAGAAATATTGATTCACCCTCATAGATTACCTTGAAGGCTTGATTTTAATAATAAAAACATTGCTGGCTCTCCAATGATTTTTTTACTTTGAAGTTTATTGTAGCATAATGAATTTGCTGTTAATTTTGCTTGCTATGCTGTGTTAATGGTTCTTGTGTTAGCTCCCCCAACTATATTGGCACACCCTTTTTTGCTGTTGGATTCTTGGGTTTCTCTGACAAGTCTTGTACAAAATTAAGCTCTCATCTGGGATTTCATTATGTGCTTAATCTGTAGGATTTTCCTTTTTGCTTATGTCATCTTACAATTTTTTTCTTGTTTTGGCAGTCCTCATTTCTCTGGTTTGGTAAACTCTCCAGAAATTTTAAGCAGTCATCTAACAATCTTTTTATTAATGTACAGAAATCTTCTTTTTTTTTTTTTTTTCAGGAATCTGCCAACTTTTTCTCTTGTCTTCCCCTTCCTGCTATCTCTTGACTCTTTCTCTTTCTTTTTGCCTGCAATCAAGAGAAATGTCAAATTTAAATACTATTCGCTTATTAACCACTACCAGAAACCGACTAAATTAATAATCTCTTTCAATTCATAACTGAGTCAGTAGAGATTTTCCTGCAATAGGCTACCATTTCTTTCTGCAGTAGACTGGTTGCCAACCAAGAGTATAGGACCCAGTCTGTCCTGCTTGTCAACCCACAGCTGGGAAGTAAAATAGAAAGATTCATCCCTTTCCTTTTATAAGTGAATGTAATGAACCTGACTGGAATTCAAACTATAACAATAACAACCTGATTTCTTTTATTTTTCTTACCTATCAAAAATGATTTGTCTATATTTCTGTGATGAGCAATTTACATTGTTTGGACTATTGTCCTCATCTTTGTTGTCATATTCAAGACGTTTCAGCCATTGTATGCTCTGGCCTCTTTCAGGTGATTGCAATTTTGAACCAAACCCTTTATTTCATCCATTGGGGTAGATTGTTCTAGTTCCACGTATCATGCCTCTTCAGGATATCTCAGTTTCAGTTATTGCGGTTTGAAATTCCAATCACCTGAAGAAGGCTAGAATGTACAATGGCTGAAATGTCATGAATATGACAACAAAGATGAGGACAACAATCCAAACAATGTAAATAGTGTAAATACTGTCAAAAAGAATATAATGAATAATTCTTTCACATTCGAAACCTCTTGGACATCACTTATCTTCTGTACATATCCCCATAAACTGTGTCTCTTAATATGTAACTCTCTACCTAGAGTGGATCTTGAGCCTTTTCATTATAAAATAAAGATAAGCATTACTTTCCACTGAAACAAATTTTCATTACTGGAAAAAAATGAATCATCTATAGGTGTGAACCATTCAAATTTTTTGTTAATTTTCATGTTAAGATTCTTTTATGTGCTATGTCCCCCAAGAATGTAGGCAGTTATGGCTCTCCACAATTTCCTCTTAGCATATTTTGTATTTGACAGATATACACCTTTGTGCAAATTAATTGAAATAACTGCTTTTTAGACCCACTTGAGTGACAGGGTGTAATCAATTTCTATTTTTTCCTCAGATTAGGTCATTTGCATTGGCATGCAGTAATATGAATCTGTTTTTGTGGTGTATGATGAAATTTATTTGGCCTTGAAAAATATTGTGCCATACATGATTGCATCAGGTTTTTATCACACTCAGATACTACTGCCTCAACTGTCGATTAGTTGTCCTATGACCATTGTCTGCAATGAAAGTTACTCCAAATAAGCATACGAAAATTGTAACACTGCATGAACACAATGGCAAGCCTTAACAGTGAGCAAATCAAAGTACTATAGACTGGCCCAGAAACTCTCCTGATTTAAATCCAAGCAAGAATCTGTGGTCAATTTGCAAGGAAGGACTTCATGCAATGGACATATGAAGTACTAACATGTGCACTGGGTCATGTTTCATTGGAAAAATACAAGAAAAAAAAGGAAATAATAACAGAATTGTTTTGTTTCAATTAATTCACACAAGTGTGTAGCAATTAATTTGTCTTTGAATAATTTGAATCATTTTCAGATTCATTTTTCTTGAATTGACATCACTTCCATAAAAATGCAATCTAATTTTCAATCGTATATCATCAATTATTTGAGGTATGAGTAACACAGTCACTGGAAATATAAAGTTACGTCCAAATTCGAGCTGAAACAGTTTATATTCACTTTTAATTATTTCTGCAAAAATTTAAATGCAATGCCAATCACTATCCCCTGTCCTGATTACTCTTTTCTCTTCCCACTCATTACTGATGTTTCTCTTCCTAATTCTTCCACACCCAGTAACCCCCTTGTGTTTTAGTATACACTTTTTACTCCCTCTGCAATTTTTATGAATAAGATTATAAAAATGTGAACCAAGTACAATGCAATACTTATATTCATTGTGCCTTCTTGGACTAACATTCTCAGCTGACACGAAATGAAAAGTTTATATTGAATCCCTTGCTAGGTCAGCTGCTAAGAAAGTCTATTCACTGTGTCATGCAAGACATTTTTCCTCTCCAGAATCTATCTTGCATATCACCATTCATCCAAGCTTAGAATATTGATGCCACATATGGTCCAGTACCCCTGCTATTTACCTTGAGCTTCTTGATAAGATCCAAAGAAGAATCAGCAATATTATTGGTCCTGATCTTGTGGCTCAGCTTGAGTCACTTTTCCACCACTGTAAGGTTGCCTCTCTGTGCCTTTTTTATAAATACTTTCATGGCAATTGTTCAGATGAGCTCTTTGCTATGGTACCTAAACTTTATGAATTTTAGTGCAGTACTAGTCTTGTGTCAAGATCTCATCAATTTACACTTGAGCTAGCTAGATGTAGCCATAAGTTCTATCCTAACAGTTTCTTTATCACACTTCCCTCTTTTGGAACTCCTTGCCAACTCACTTTAATCTGCAAAAATTCAAATGCAATGTCAATCACTATCTCCTGTTCTCCTGATTACTTTTCCTCTTCCCACTCATTATTAATGTTTCTCTTTCTAATTCTTCCACATCCAGTAACCCCCTTATGTCTTAGTATACACTTTTTACTCCCTTTGCAATGTTTATGAATCATACTTATTATAAAACCCAGGTTGTGTGTGTGTGTGTGTGTGTGTCTGTTCGTTTATATATTGGATCGGATTTCCTACATTTTTCAACCAATTTCAACAAAACTTCACAGGACTACATAAAATTACATTGCAGTGGTTCTGACAGCGCCAAAAATTGGAAAAACACAATTGTTTTTGCACGAAATCAATTTGAAAAAACGATTAAGAGGCATCACTGTCACGAGAAAGAAAGGGGGACAACTCATATTGAGTTATACTTATTATAAAACCCAGGTTGTTTGTGTGTGTGTGTGTCTCTGTTCGTTTATATATGGGATTGGATTTCCTACATTTTTCAACTGATTTCAACAAAACTTCACTTTTTTTTTGGCAGGTAGTGTTTCTTAGTCTTGCACACTTTTTCTTACATTCAGAATGCTTTAAAAATTCCATTTACAAGACAATTGTTTATAATAAAATTCTATTCAATCGGTAGAGACTCATAATGATTGAAAACAATGCTTTTGTTTGAGTTTGACCAATTCATAAAAAAAAACAAAAAAAACTAATTAAGACATGCGTGTCCGTCAACCTTAAACAATAATCTTTGTCAATTTTATTTTTCAGTCTTTATGATGGTCGATATTTGATCTATCTCTTACTGTTACATCCCCGGGCAACGCTGGGCTCTCCTGCTAGTAAGATTATAAAAATGTGAACCAAGTGGAATGCAATATTTATTATTTACCTTTTATAAAGATTTATTTACCATTTTCTAAAGAAAGAAATTTGAAAAGAAATCTTTTTATTCAAAAATTTATAAAAAAAAAATTATCAAAATATGTAAACCAACTACAATGCCGTCCTAGGTATGATGATAAACTACATCTGACAGCAAAGCCTTTGATCAGAAGGTTTTGAGGAGCGTGGAACTACCTCTAAATTGCTGGTGTTGCCAGTCCACCCCGAGGTGGTAGCACCTGTCAAGGTCCCAGCTATGGGCAAATAGTTAACTCCCAAAAGAGGTTAAAACACTATGAAAGTATAAAAATAGGTACATTATTTGGACTGTTGTCCTCATCTTTGTCGCCATATTTATCACAACGTTTTGGCCGTTGTACACTCCGGCCTTCTTCAGGTGGTTGGAATTTCGAACTGAACCCTTTATTTCACTCACTGGGGTAGACCACGTGCCATGTTTGATGGATGTCAGTTATCAGTTTTCTCCTGCTAATTTCCTTCTGAAAGTTCTCCACTGCCTTAACCGGGTATTGAACTCACACTCTTTGGTTCCTGTCACTGGATCTAACCAACACCTTTATCCACTGTGCCATGTGTCCTTGAGGGTATGAATTTCTGGGTATTATAAACCTAATGTCTTCAGCAACCATTTTTACCAGTGCTCATATTGCAATTTTTGCTGTTATCATTGCATGTTTTTTACCAGAGCTCATATTGCAACTAGGTTTTAATACCAGTAATACTTTTTTTTTGAAAATTTTTTACCAGTAATACATTTTTGAAAAAAAAAAATTACCAGCATTAAAAATCTTGTCTGAATTAAATAACCTATTGAGGTTGATATGTCATAAAACAAAACAAACCAAAACAACTACAATAAAATATTTATTATTCACCATTTTATAAATAACTATGAAAACAATTTTTTTTATTTATTCTAATAAATAAATGGTGTTTAATATCTTTTTTTGTCAATTCTCAAGAATAATGAAAATGTATAAATTAATTTTCATGTTTGGCTTTTATTAAAATTCAAATCTTTGCTATTTAAAACAATAAATACTTCCCCAAGAAATAATAATTTTAAATTTTTTTGTACATATTACTATGAAGTAAGGACTCCAGATTATGAATAAAAAAATATTAGTTTTCAAATTTTATGTGGGGGCTCAGTTTGCTATTGTAAATTGATCTCCCTATTCAAACAAATAAATAAATGTTTGAATAATAATAATAATAATAATAATAATAATAATAATAATAATAATGATCATGATCATGATGAAAAAAAGGAAATGGTAAGTAAAAATATAATCTATTCATATTTTGTGGCTGTTTTGAAATTATTTACAAAATTTTTTGTCAGCACTATTTTAAAACAAAGCAGGAAAAAGCTAAGTAAGAATATGCTTTAAATAAAATAAATATTAACTTTTTAATTTCTATTTGAAATTTTGTAAGGTTAGTAAGACTTTTGTATAGGGGGATCAATTTACAATGAATTTAGATAGCAAACTGAACCCTCTTTTAAAATTCAGAAAACTTTTTTAAAATGATATTTTTATTTCGGAGTGCCCATTTAAAGGTAGTATGAAGGAAAAAAATTATTATTCCTTGGAGGGGTGCTTTTCTGTAGAAACAGATATTCAAGGCAGTCAGTTCAGAAAAATGGTTATGTTTTGATTCTTCAAGATCAAATTGCTGGTGGTAGTGGAGGGGGCTTTCACATGGACATTAGTGATTGGTAAGACTAAACAAAAAGTCATCTTGGTTGTATGTTCAATAAAAAAGCTGATGTCATCAAAAAAGGATATGTAGTTTTCGTCTGTGGAAACTATCGAGTTTTTGTGGTTAGAGATTTATTTACTGGATTTCCTGGCATTGAGTGCACACCCCAATTTTGACTTGCAAAATTTAACAAGAAAGAAAATAAATATAAAATTAAGTTAAAAAAAAAAAAGATAATTTTCAGACTGTAGGAATTAGGGAATATTTCTGAGATTTATTTCAGGAAAAAATAGCATCTTAAATTCCTTGGGAAATACAGTATTAAAATAAAGGAGTAGATAACTTTGCCTAGTGCCCATTTTGCACTCCACTCCAGTCTAGAGGAGTAGAGATTTATCTCTTGTTTCCTGTTTAGGATTGGATTTTCAGTTTCTTCTAAAGTCTTGTTCTCTTTCACTCCCAGTAGTCCCTTGCATCTTAGTGGCATTATCATCTTGCTTGGGGTGAATAGAGGAGTAGAGGTTTATTCCTTGTTTCCTGTTTAGGATTGGGTTTCTGGTTCCTTCTAAAGTCTTCTTGTTCTCTTTCACTCTCAGTAGCCCCTTGTGTCTTAGTGATATTATTGCTTTGCTTGAGGTGAATTGATTAAAAAAAACTGTTGATTCAAAAGAAAAAAAAAGAAGAAAAATTCAAATATTAAAATGAAGGATAAAGAAACATTCAAATTGTATAAAAAAGAATAAAAAATGAATAAATAAAATTTCAGAAGGAATGAGGCCAGTACCAATTTTATACTATTGTCAACAAAAATTGTAGATTGAATATATATCAGCTATTTGAAGACATTGTAACTGAACATCAATTGATTTATAACATTGATATGCATTAATATTTAAAAATTAAATGTCTCAAAAATATTTAAAAAAACTTAAGTAATTGGGTATTTTGAGGAAAGTATACATTTATGATTATATAAATGAGATATACCTGTTGTAACTGCATAATTATCCATCCTACAAAATGTTTAATATCTGAAAAAAAACAAAAAAAAACACTAGATTAATTGAGTTTCTTTTTTCCAGGTTTTCAGATAAAATGTTTAGCCATCTTGACACCATTTCTTGTAAGAATCCCTGAAAAACCCTTTGAGTTATTCAGCTAAAAAGAGAGCAGTTTAAAATCATTTTGTGCCAGCCCCACTGTCTTCCCAAGTGAGAAATGGTGAGAGCAAAAAGATCATTCAGTCCTTTAGTAATGGTAACAATATTCATACTCTCGTTTTCCATCTTCAAAGTCCATTCAAGAACCATCTTGTGAATAAGTTTAAAAATGTGGGAAGAGTAGAGAAGAAAACTGGATCAGGTCACAACAGGAAGAGGGATCATCATTTCAACTTAGAGCTAAAGAGATCAATTAGAAAAGATCCAACTCAATTCATAAGAGGTTTCACACTTGAGAGAGAAGTTTCAGCTATGACAGTCCAAAGCTCAGGGAAAAAAAGACTTGAAAATGAAATCGTACATGAAATGTGTGAGGCACCTTGTTACCCCAGGGCAGAAAAGTTAGGTTAGAGAGGGTGAAAATCATCTGCAATAAATTGGAAAATTATCCTCGAATAATAATATTTGAACTTTAATTCAATCCTTCATGAGCTATGATTAACTAATGATGAACATGTCAGTTTTGTTTATGATCAATTTCATCACGATACTTCTGTTACACTTAGAGAGTAATTATATATTCTTATTGCTCAAAGTAGAGTCCAATAGTGTTATTAAAACCTTGAAGAGTTCCAGTAAGATATCATTAATCATTTCTAAGATATATTGATTCAAAACTTAATCTAAAAAATGGACAATTTTGCTGTTATTCTTCATATGTCTTGTCTGTGCATAACATTTTCATGTGTGTATTCTTGAGGTAGGTCAATAAACCCACACTCTGATATATGTCAGATTGTAACAAAAATTCTATCTGATTTTTTATGTGAAAATGTTGAACAAAATTTATTGAAGTATTGACTCTTTACTTTGTTTAGTTGTGTTACTAACAAATGGACAATTTTGCTGTTACACTTCGTATGTCTGTGCATAACATTTTGATGTGTGTATTCTTGAGGTAGGTCAATAAATCCACACTTTGATATATGTCAGAGTGTAACAAAAATTCTGTCTGATTTTAGAGGGGAAAATGTTGAACAAAATTTATTGAAGTGTTGACTCTTTACTTTGTTTAGTTGTGTTACTAAAAGTAATTTATCTTTTTCGTTCAGATTATTTATTATTCGTACACCAAAATTTGCCCCTGTGTTTGTTCCAACTAAAAAACACATTAAATTTGTTTTTAATCATTTCACCCCCAGCAAGGCAATAAAGCCACTAAGACACAAGAGATTAATGAGGGTGAAAGAATATGAGAAAAATAAAAACATTATGAAGAACAACAAAAAACAGGAATTAAGAAAACAAAAGATAATGATTGAAATTGCATTAAAATTTTTGAAGATCAAAGTTGACTGGTGATATAATGGAATATGCATACACCTGAGTTCCCCCTCACTGGAATATGATTGGCTGGTGTCCGTCATAAATACAGACAGAATGTAGGTACAACAGAGTCTAAATCTATGACGCCGCCCATTGGACTACGCCATTGGCTATTCTATTGGTTTATCTAATTGCCTAAGCATATTACCTGCGACTACGACGAGTACCAGTCGATTACTGCTACCGTGTACTACTTGGTTATAGTAGCCAAACCCACTTAGCTATTTTGATCAAATATATCCCTTTCCGGGACATAGCAACTGGGAAGCAAGAAGCCAGAAAAGAATTCCACAAGTGAGAAGTGTGATTGTCGTGAGCAAGATACATGACATCATGCTCGAAAACGCCCACACATTGCATGCGTATGGTGTCGCAGAGCAGTTGAAGGAAGGGAGAATTGGCGGAGTATGCTTATGCATATGTAAAACTCTCCCACTCAACCAATCGGCTGCTTCGTCATGGTCGATAAAATGAGTGTATTCAAAGGCTTTGGCAGTTGAGGCCGAGGGAGCTGACAAGAGATGACTGCCCTGTACGAGAGACGACTGCTCTGTTCCAGTGGGTCCTTTTTAGCGTGATGGCTACAAGAAGTGCAAGAGAAGAAACTATTAGCATAGAACTTATGGCTACATCTAGCCATTTTGACTCTAAAATGATGAGACCTTGCTGCCAATCAAGTGCTGCACTTAAATTCAAGTCAAGGTACTAAAGAGGAAAACTCATCAGAACAATTATCATGAAAATATTTATAGAAAAGGCACAAGGAAGCTAAGTTATGGCAGTGTGATAGTGAGATTGGGACCAATAAGATTGAAGATTCCTCTTTGAATTTTATCAAGAATCTCTAAATATACCAGAACAGATATGGAAGCAATATTCAATTCATGGAGAAACAGTACATTTATAAATATATAAGATAGATTCTGGATAGAAAATTTGTCTAGCCTGTAACAGTGAACCAACTTTCCTAGCAGCAGAACTTGCAGTTGATACAATATAACTGAAAAATATAACAAATGCATTATTATAAAAATTCATAGAAAATCAAGAAGAAAGGTATTATCAGTGGTCAGGATTTCCAATGTTACTAAGAGAATAGGACTGTTGCATGTATTATATTTACTATTACCAGATAAAAAGCTATGCAAATAAAAATAAAGGATAAATTAGTCAAAACAGGGTCATTGCTTCACTTAAGCAATTATTTCTTCTTTATTTCACTTCAAGAAAAGAATAAATCATTTTTTTTCATTCTTTATTTTTGTTTTTAATTACATCACACATTTTTGCTGATCTTTCATTTCTAAGTTTGGGAGATTCTGTGTCATCAGTCAAAACTCAAGGATTCTTCACTTAGTCATATTATTTTTTTTGTTTTCACTTTAACACTTTTTTCTTTTTAGAATTGGGTTTTCAGTTGCTTCTAAAGTCTTCTCATTCTCTTTCGCTCCCAGTAGCCCCTTGCATCTTAGTGGCATTATCGTCTTTCTTGGGATGAAGTAATTAAAAATAAAAAATGTAAATTTAGCAAAATAAGAATAAGTCTGAGTTTATATCATTTATAAATGATATTTTCTGCTTGTGCATATGTAACTTCATTTTAAAAAAGACTAAAATCTATCATGTAGATTTTTATTCTACTGGGTGACAAAAAATTTTGTTTATTAAGTAAAACTTTAAATAATAGACTAGTAATTTTCAACCAGTGTGCTGCAAAAATTTTGAAGGGTTATTAATTAAATTATTTTCAAAAGAAGTCTAAAGCAAATAACAAAATTAAAACACATTTGATTATATGAGTATATCATTGTTGTTATAAAGAAACATATAAATAATATATAAAAGAATATAAAAAGCAAGCTTTTCTGCAATAAACAATATTAAAAACAAAATTCAATCATGTCTAGAATCCTTGGAAGAAGACTTACAAATATGCCTGTCTAAAATTCAACCTTACAAAGAAGATATTCTAAAAAAAAAAAAAAAAAAAAAAAAAACCAAAGCTCAGATATCTCATTAAATGTTAAAGTATAATAAACAGAAAAATAAATAAATATAATTTTTTTAAAATTTTAATTATCTTTTTATTACAAATTATAATAAATTGTTTTGTTTAGGTTAATAAATAAATCATAAAAAGCTTTTTTCTTTCTGTCTATTTTTTATGATTATAATTTAAATGTACCCCAGAAGTTTAACTATAGGTTCAAGTATGGGATGTGTGAGAAAAAAAATGATAAAAAACATTACTCTAGACATATGAAACAAAATGTATATCTCTGTGTATGTATGTATATATGTATGTGTGTGTGTGTTTTATATATATATATATATACAAACACACACACATACTCGACTCTCCTGTCAAATTTGACATATGAGGGTCAAGCAGATCAGTTCTGAGGAAACTGACAGCCCGACAACAGCACATGAGACTGGTTATAGTGGTAAAGGTTTCATGCAGGACCATCCACACTTTTTGAAGGGCTGAATACAGAGACCTGGTGCACTATGTGCCACAAGGTCCCCAAACAACCCACCCACCTTTATCCATAGAGGGTGCAATGGATAAATTCTCATCTAAATTATGCAAAAATGAAAATAACACTGACACCTCATTTTAGCAGATTTTACCAAAATTACACAAAAATATCTTGAAATACTAAAGAGTAAATTTATTCAATAAAATCGCCATTGGCTTCAGCCACATCCTCCAGATGACTTTGTAATCTCTTGCAACTCTTCTGGACGATCTCCTTGTTTAAGTTGGTAAATGTTGCCATAATCCTTGCCTTCAATTCATCTTTAGTGTTACAAAGAGTTTTGTTGGTCTCTTGCTCAACTGTGTCCCTCACATAATAATCAAGGGTGTTGCAGTCTGGGGAGTTAGGTGGCCTGATATAAGGGGTGATGTGGTTGCAGAAATTATCTGACAGCCATGACTGGGTTTTCCTGCTTGTATGGCATGGTCCTGTTGCCAGGCATAGGGTCTTCCAGCAGCCACCCTCTTGACCCAGGGCAGCACTACCTCCTCAAGGTGCTTGATGTGGGTCTCTGTAGTGAGTCTGAGTCCTTGTGGAAAGATGACTGGTGGCATAATGTTGCCATCACTAGTGATCACTCTAAGCACTTCATAATCACCATTAGACATCCAACTCTTTCTGAATCCTCTGCATTGTCCTCAGATTGACACCCGAACATATCTATCGCTCCATATATATATATATATATATATATATATATATATATATATATATATATATATATGTCATTCGCAGACTACTGTTTTGTTATATCACAGCTCCTCAGTGCAACTAGACATCCGAATGTTTCAAGCCAGCACCGAAATCCGACCGATTTGGTGTCTGTCAGAATTTCTACCACTGAGCTATCATCATTCAGCATAGAAAAACAGCTAATTCTAGCATATTGTTTTTATGAATGTAAACAAATGCCAATCAGTCAGAGGGCTCCAATTCATTTTACTGAAGAGCTTTGCATTAGCGCAGGTGGCTGTTGTTTATAGAATCAGCTTATCTCTCAACAGTGCTCAACTGAAATTTGGGCAGCAACCTTTTTTTTTAAATATGTTTTGTTGAATATAGCAGACAAAGAAAACTGAATTAATTTTTTTTATTTAGTTTTTTCAGCATTCTTACATTTTTTTTGTTTGGTAGAATAAGGAGTGCAAGAATTGTCCATATTGTCCACTTCTTTAGCCATTTTTAAGGAGCTTTGTTTTTGGGTGTTGTTAATTTCTCTTCATGTTTGATATATATATATATATATAAATATATATATATATATATAATATATATATATATATATATATATATTTATTGTAGGCCAAAAGTTTGGGGTCACTCTCTGGATTTAAAAATCAGTAAATTTCATACCTTCTTTAGTTTAATTAACTCCTACTAAGCTAGGATACTGAAAGTATTTAGTCCATTAGTACATGGCATCCAGTTTTTTAGAGATGGTGTTAGCTGAAATTTATCATTAGACACCAAGGTAGATTAGGCAAATAGTTAAAGTTTTAAAGAAATGCAGCAACATTTTGCCTTTGTTATTATTATTAGTGAATATATGATAAAACCTGTCATGAACAGGATCCAAAGTGATCTATTAAATTAGTTTTGAAGAAGACACAAAACCTTTAATTGTTAATTGGTTCTTTGAATTCCAGAGGGTGGTCTTAAAATTTGGGCCTATAATATATATATATATATATATATATATATATATATATAATATTATTATTATATTTTTATTATAAAAGGTCATAATAAAAACATTTTTAAATTACTACCTATGAACACTAATGGGTATGTCCCAATCCTCATAAATATGTTGAACACTATTGTAAGTACTGTAATATGCTATGTAGTCCAACACTAGCAATGGTTTACCTACTTCATGCAGCTAGTGAGTATTGTATTTTATTGATGTTATAAAGATTACCATTTCATTTCCAACCTCTGTTTTGGTTATTCCTCATCCAGTAACCTTTTCTAGGTTACAAAATCCACAAAAGCTTTCATGTTTCAATACTATGCTTGTACTTTCTCAGGTGATGGTAGGTAAGTACTTTTAAATAGTAAATGCTTTGAACTATATATATATATATATATATATATATATATATATATATATATATATATATATATATATATTTTGAACAATAAAAATTAAAAAATTAAAATCCTCAGACACACTGGGTTGTAGATTAATATTCTTTCTTTTTTTTTTATTATTATTATTCCGTTTAGATTCCTCGACTAGTTTTGGCCGAAATGGATATACACACATATATATACACACACACACACACAAATGTAAAAGATCAAAAAGAATATAAATTCACACGTTCATAACATTAATTTAACAAAGTGCTCAATACAAGAGTAGAGCAATAAATATTTGTTATAAACTGTTACATTGGAACATGCAAGTTACTGTGACAAAAATGTATATTTGTTTTGACATCTAAAAACTTCTCATCAGGCAGCTAACAATGGTGGTAATTGTTAGCTGTCTGACGTGACGTCTTTAGATGCCAAAACAAATATGCATTTTTGTTGCGGCAACTTGCATGTTCGAATGTAGCGGTATTGAGGTCAACACCCAGCATCAAGAGTCTGTTTCATGCTTAAACACAATCTTCAGGCCATGTGTGTTGTTTTTTTGGCTTGACCATTTATATATGCTGGTGAATGGTACATTATGGGTGGCAAGGTCTATTGTATTATCCTAATGGTTATTGAGTGGGTGGTAATGGTTATGTTTCAAATTATTCTAGAGGCTATTGAGCAGAAATTGTGAATCAGAATGCAGTTATTTGTAGCTGTTGTATAGTGTTATTTGTTAACTATTGTTACTCATTATTTTATTTATTGTTGATTCTTATTATAATTTAATTTACTTATGTTTATGTTTGTATTTATGGTTTGTTAATTTATTTATTATTTACTTAATATTTTTTTACTTAT
>OZ010614.1:31618418-31673418 GCA_963932145.1 Acanthosepion lycidas | reverse complement strand
CAAATGATGGTGTTCATCTATTTATCTCTCATATTGATACAAAAGTCACTAATACTGTTTTTTTGCACATTATTAGGAGCCAGATCAGGCTAAAAATGGATTTCTGCTGCCATATATCGGTAGAAGCTGTCCAGTCTTCACTTTCCAATCTCAATAGAGCCCAAAAACGTTTCCACTATACTCTGCCTTTACAAGAGCCAGATCAGACTGAAAATGGAGTACTGCTTCCATGTATGAGCAAGAGATGCCAAGTCTTCACTTTCCAGTCTCAATAGAACCCAAAAGCGTCTCCGTTATCCTCTGCCATTACAAGAGCCAAATCAGGCCAAAAATGGAGTGCTGCTGCCATATATGAGCAGGAGCTGCCCAGTCTTCACTTTCCAGTCTTGATAGAGTCCAAAAGCATCTCTGCTATCCTCTGCCTTTACAAGAGCCAGATGAGGCTGAAAATGGCGTACTGCTGCCATATATGAGCAGCAGCTACCCAGTCTTCACTTTCCACTCTCGATAATCCAAATGTGCCTCCAGGTCCTTGTAGGTGCCATTATTTTCCACTCTACAACACCTTTCTCATAGATGAGATATTGTAAACCTCTCACTGCTCTATTGCTATTTCTATGAGGAGTTTTCAGATGAACTACATTCCTTAGTTCCACCAGTCCTAACCTTCATGCCTAAGAACCATCATACCATGCACATTGTATCAAACTGCCCTTATTCTCTTCATATTCCCTTGGTGAGATGTAAGTTCCACTCAATCCGCTTCTTCCCATGAAATTTTGCCTTTTGGAATTGACACCAAAAGGTTGTTTCCTTAATCATTACAATCTTAACCTGTTCAATTTTAGTCTTTTCCACATATATCCACACAAACTGTGTCTCTTAAACTGTAACCTTTTACTTTGAGTGACTCTTGAGCTTTGTGCAAGGTGATCACTGTAAAAAGAAAAATCAAAGAAGTCTCTTAAAAGTTTACTCAGCTCTTTATTACTTAAAGTAAAAGTATTGTTTTGGTTGATATATCTCAGAAAAAAACAACTTTTGATAATTCTACTATCTTTAACCATGAATTTTGCAAATTAGTAATTCACAGTAAGCTAAAACAAAAGAAGAGAAAATGACTAACTTTCTTGGATAAATCTGAATTTTTTTTTTTTAATTTTCTGGTTGTTAGTGTTTTCAGCTGATATATTTGCTTGCAAATTGTCTGGGACTTGTTTAGTCAGTGGAGGGGATAAAAGAAATGTTAAATATATATGGATAATAAAAAAAAAAAAGAAATGAAACATTAACTGTCTGAGACAGATAATAAATATTTAAGCTATACCAGCAAAAAAAAGGGGAGTTCCTGCAAAGCCTGCATATTTTATGAGTAAGCTAAAAATAAGTACACTTGTGTAATACAAATTGTGATGGAAATCACAAACAGAAAAATGCACTTTGTTTCAGAAAATAAGAACTTGTTCAATTCACCTTCACTGATAAATTATAAGCTATTGCATCTCCTGCTGGGACAAGATTCCGTTTGAATAAATTTAAATATATTTATGCAGTTTTTACAGAAAGGAAAATTGGATAGTTATCTATTCTTTATCCAGAAGTTGGTGCAAAAATTAATGACGTAATAATGTCGTATTTTGACGTTAAAAAATACGTCAAAAAACGACATTATTACGTCATTATTTTTGCACCAACCTAATATTAGGTTGGTGCAAAAATAATGTCGTTTTCTCACATAGTAACATATGTGAGAAAACGACGTTATTTTTGCACCAACCTAATAAATACAAAGAAAAATGCATACAGACAGAACAAGAATCACTCTTGTAAAATTTAGCAGTTATATACAGTAGCTCTATTTTATCAATAATTCTAGCATTCGTTTCTAGTCAATGATAATCACTTTCTATCTGATTTTAATGCATTTCTCTAGTAATGTATATTTAGGCAAAAGCCTTACATTCAAACATGTTTCCTTGAATGTGACAGACATTCTTTTTCTGTGTGAAAAGCCTTTTGAGCAGGCAGGTTTTTGTTAAAAAAAATGTGCACTATCAATAGCTAAGATAGAGTGTTAGTAGAATTATAGAATTAATTATATATATATATATATATATATATATATATATAATTGCTGGCTACTAGTTTCTGATCACACCTGCCTTCCAAAGTGGCTAGCCAAACCCTATTCCAGATGCATGCTCTGTTTTTTATACTGCAACTATGATGAGAACACCTTAGTTACAGTTTCTGGGAGAGAATGCATAATCTTGTGTGATCAATTTTTTGAAAAAGGCTAGTATACCCAAACCCTCAGTAATTTACATGAGAGCACAACCATCGACAGTTTCTGAAGAGTTCTATCTAATTTCACTAACAAAGCTTGGGTCATTTTTCAGGCACTTTTCCAAAGGGCTACCCATTGATTTTCCTTTGTGACCAATCACCTATAGTGAGATTCAAATCCAGGTCTTGTTGTTAGAAATTGAACGTTCTAACCACTCTGCCACCTATCCACTTATATATATATATATATATATATATATATATATATATATATATATATATATATAACTGAATTGGTAAATATACATAGGTATACAAGTGAGCAGTTGTATACAAATACATATAAATACTCCATAGGGTAAAAAAAACAGTGCCCAATGTAAAGTAACAGTGCTATTTAATATATATATATATATATAAAGAAATATAGTCTTAAGATGTGCTATATTTATGGAATAAAGTGCTCAATATCAGAGATAGAGCGTGTGTAAATATAAAAGTGAACATAGAAGTCAACACTTAGAGGCGACAGTCTGTTTCATGCTATATGCAATTGCCAGGCCACGATTGCCTGACGATTGCATATAGCATGAAACAGACTATATATATATATATATATATATATATATATATATATATATATATATATATACCCAAGTATATGATTGGTGTATATGGAATGAATTCCAATAACCAACAATTACTATTCTTAAAAGAGTGCTCAATACAAAGTAGAGCAGATATAATTATTTATTTAAAAAAAAAAAAAAAATTTATAACATAAATATGTTATAAAATCACTACAAAAATAGCCATTTTGTTTCAACATCCTCGGTGTCTTATCAAGTGATGACGTTGAATGTAAAATAAATGGTTTTAAAAATTTCAAATTAATTAACAATCCTTCACAAGGGGAAAACTTTGATACAAAGGCTAGATGGACCAATCAAAACACAAGTATAGGAAAATTCAAAAAGCTTGACTACAAAGTCATGTTATAATATCTATTCAGGTGTTTAAAATATGGGTAGTATTAAAAAAAATTATTCCAACCAATAATTACTAAATTATATGATAAAATTTAATATTAAAATTTAAAACTGCTAATTACAAAATCAAAATTTAAAATTTAATTGCTATAAAATTACTGAGGAGAAAAGAAGAAATATATATGTTATTCAATTTATTTCTTCTGGATATTAAATTAGCTAAAGTAACTTCAATGAAGTATTGTTAATTAATTTGAAACTTTTAAAACCATTTATTTTACATTCAACGTCATCACTTGATAAGACACTGAGGGTGTTGAAACAAAATGGATATTTTTGTAGTGATTTTATAACATATTTATGTTATAATTTTTTTTTTTTTAATAAATAATATATATATATATATATATATATATATATATATATAGCAATATACATAATATCTTACATGAATTGCACAACTCAGAGTTTCATGCTGAGTTGTGCAATTCATGTAAGATATTATGTATATTGCTTAATATATATATATATGTATATATATATATATATATAGTAAAATCATTAGAATTTACATTATTCACATAATAGCTATATTCTGCTAGTAGTGATTACTGTATTTTCTTGGGTATGATACAACCTTGTGTTTCTGAAGATAAAAACCAGGAATAAATTATATCCTTGAATATAATATGAACCCCATACTACAGCCATCCCTTTGCAAATTTTTTTAAAATTAATATCATATTATCCATTAAAATCTCAATTTTTCACATATATTTTCACTAAAATATTTCCATGATATTAAAGAATAGAAATGAACCAGATTATTAGCCATTGCATGTTTCTTTTCCTAATTTCCATTTCAAAATTTTGGGGTGGAAACTATTTCATTATACTAATTGATATATTTTAAGGTTTTAATTAATCTATCATACTTTTCTATTTCATACGACTTTATTACATTTCTTTATATTAATAAACTATGAAAATAAGAAATATTGTCTTTCATTCAGAATAAAGAGAAAAATATATTCCTGATATATCAAATACCCTTTCTAAACATCTGCCTATTTTGTGTTTTATTATCTATTGTGCTGAGTGTATTTGCAATTTTGCTGTTTCAAATAAGGTTTTTTAGCTGAGTCGAAGATTTCTGAAAATGTGTCTTTGTGCAGAATTCACTCCCCTTTTTTGACATTAATTTTCATTCAAAATTTCACATACAAGAAAATACAGTATTTTTTTCTGCAGTAATTTAATTTTTTTTACATGTGTAAATAATTACTAATGACTTTACATGATATATATATATATATATATATATATATATAATAGTCTTATATTGTTAGTAATGTTTCTATTATTAGGTTGGTACAAAAATAATGACGTAATAATGTCGTTTTTTTGACGTATTTTTTAACGTCAAAAAAAGACATTATTACGTCATTATTTTTGCACCAACCTAATAGATTCTGACCACCGACAATTCTTTTTCCAATGATATTTCAACTTATTTCTATGGAATTTATTCAGATGAACTTACTTCTTTAGTTTCACTAATTTTAACCTTCACGGTTAGAGACCCACCATACCATGCACATTGTAGCGAACCACTCTCATTACTTTCATATTCCATTGGTAAGTTCCATTTGAGCAGCTTCTTCTCAAGAACTGCTGCTTTGTGGAGCTGACTCTCAAAAGGATGTTTCCCTAAACACTGCACTTTTAACCTGTTCAAGTCTAGGGTAAACCATTATCTTCTTTAAATATCTACATAAACTGTGCCTCTTACTCTGTAACCCTTTATCTTGAGTAACCCTCAATGTCTTGTACACCGTAAAACAAAAAAAAATAACATTTGCATTTGTGTTCCTGAGTAAAATTATTACCAATTGTATATATATGTTGTACAAATAATAATGCCATATGATAAGTAATATCTGCATTGATTTGTTATTATTGATAATGCATTTTTATTAATATTCAATATAAAACATAAATATTCTTTTCATAATGTTCACAATACAAAGCCCAAGAACCACTCAAGGTAGAGGGTTACTGAATGAGGTGTGTGAAATGAATTTAAGGAGTAAGTAAAGGAGTATGTAGTTAAGATAATGATTGACTATTGACTTGAAGAGGTTAAGATTGTAGTGTTTGGGGAAACATCCACATGGGAATTAGTTACTTAAATTAGCACTTCTTGGAAAAAAGCTGTTTGAGTGAAACTTCCTCCTTACATGAAGATGGTGTGACTCTGTGAAAGTAGCATTGCACATTTTAACTGCAAAGATCTAAATTCATAGAAAAAAATAATGGCACTCATTTGAACATTAGCCATGGAAATAGCAACATAGTAGTTGATAGGCTTGCAATGTTGTATCTGTGGGAATGAGGTTGCAAGGTGGAAAGCAATGTTTTGATTTCTATCAGGGTTGAAAAGTGAAGATTGTGCATATTTTGGCCTAATCTTACTCTTGTAGAGATAAAGCATGGAAGAAGGAATTGTGTACTTTCTGGAGTGGTACATTGTGTTGACCATTTTCCCAATGCCTTTGAAAATTTCGGATTGAGGAATTGGAGAGTTTGAATTCCAGCCGAATCCATTACATTCACTTACATGCTAATACCTTTGGGAAAGGTATGAATCCTCTTCTTCCCTCACCAGCTATGGGTAAATAGCAAGACAGACTGGGTTCTATAGCCTTGGATGGTAACAGGTCTACTTCAGAAAGAAATGGCAACCTACTGTGGGGAAAAAATCTGCCTCGTCAGTCATGTATCAAAAGATACATGATCGTCTAAGCGTGTATCACTCATGGCACATAACTGACTGACTGACTGATTTTGACAATATAATTTTCAGCATCTTTTGCAATGGATTTAGTGCCTAAAATTTCTAAAACAAATTGTAGGGAAAGAAATTTCAAAATTCAGTGAATAATCATTACTTTTAAGTGTTAATGTTACTATGGTGATTTTTATTTGTTCATAACTCTGTAAGGATGGCCTGATTAAATGACAGAATAAAGTTTTTAATAATTAATTATATGTTTTCAAATGACTTTCGTTTGTGAAAGGTATGAATCCAGCTCTTGTCATATCAAGCTTAGTCAGTTTTGTCGGTTACAATTTCTATATACACTAGCACAATATACTATTTATTGTTTAATCTCTCTTTCTCTCTCTCTCTAGAGAGATGTATATATATATATATATAGAGAGAGAGAGAGATGTGTGTATATATATATATATATATATATATATATATATATATATATATATATATATATATTAAAGATATTTTTATGTTTAACGTTATAGATACAAGTATTTAAGTAAATGCTCTGTTTATAATAAACAGTATTAAATAACATTTACCGGCCTGAATGTCCGAGAAATTTTCATAGAAAATATTCGTTCTTTGACAGGATTCGACATTCAGGCCGGTAAATGTTATTTAATACTGTTTATTATAAACAGAGCATTTACTTAAATACTTGTATCTATAACGTTAAACATAAAAATATCTTTAATAAATAAATTGTCGGACTTTGTCCATTTCGTAATATATATATATATATATATATATATGTTTTTAAACAGATTATTATTACCACAGCAGGATAGAATGGTCTTCAAAATAGGGATCATATTTTATTAATAAAAAAAAGGATAAAAAAATATTGCAATGATTAAAATTTTAGCTACCTTTCGTCCAACACATCTTCAGAAAAAGTTTTCTCCTGAATTCTTCTCTGTCTTGCACAGGACATGGACCAGACTCCACCTTGACATCTTCTTGGAGTCTCTTGTTATTAATATACAATATCTGGACCTGTGTAAGCAGAAAGAATTGAAACACAAGTTAGCCTTTTTCAGAGAATGCGTCGCCAATTCATTGCTTAACTAGGAAGATAATTTTATTTTTTTTAAATTTTGTTATTTATTGTCCTTCCTCCCATTTTGATGTATTTTGACATTAGTCATTGAAAATAATTTTTCTTTTCAACCACTTTGTCTTATTGCCAATGATTTTACTTTTTCTGAGGATGTGTCAGCCAAAAGGTAACTAAAAATTTAATCATTGCAATACTTTTGTCTCCTTTTTTATTCATAAAATATGATCCCTTTTTAAAGATCATTATTTATATACATATATATATATATATATACATATATATATATATATATATATATATACATATATATATATATATATATATATATATACATATATATATATATATATATATATATATGTGCATGTGTATATATATATATATATATATATATATATAAAATTTTCAAGTTGTCTGAAGATCACATGAGCATGAAACTTGGGTTATGACTAGGGCCAACCTTTCAGAGGAATTAATGTTGTTAAGGCATTTTTTCTTCTATCTAGTGTTTGAGCACTTTACTAAGTAGCTTGGTTTGCCATTAGTCCTCTTTTCTTTTTATTAGTATTGTCATTTGTGTTTGAGCCTTTATCTGGATAAGGGTTTTGGCAAGTTGTCCGTTCGTTCCATCAGTGGTTTTGTTTCTCCTTTAATATTATACACGTTGAATGAGTGTACATAAGAGTTAACACTTCATAGTGAAGATCACTTGAGGCATGAAACTGACAGGAATGAACGCTACATGACGACTATGTCCACATTGTCAGTATTTACATATACTTTGTCTCTAATACTGAATGCTTCTATGAATATAGTAAATTTTAAACAATCTATATATATATATATATATATATATAGAGAGAGAGAGAGAGAGCATAATAAAAAAAAATAATGCCAGATAAAAAAAATCCATTAATTCCTCATATTTCTTGCTGTTTCTGAGTTTCATGTTTATGGCAAGCATCAGGCAAAAATTTTAGCGCTGTTATTTTACATCAAGTATTGTTTTATTACCACCAACACTCACTGAGTGCTATATATATATATATATATATATATATATATATATATATATATATATATATATATAATTTGTGTATTTAGGCAGCAATCCTTCTTTCATGTGCATTTCATTGAATAGGACAGGCAAGGTGCTTTTATTTAGTCTTTTATACAATTTCTCATGCATTCTAATAATTTTTTTCTTTTTGGATGATAAATTACATAAAAACTGTCCAAATGTTCTTTTTATTCGAGCGATTTCAGCTATGCATTTAGCCATTTTCAAGGATTGAAATGCGAAATTGTATAAAAAACTAAATAAAAGCACCGTCCTTGTTGTATTCAATGAAATGTGCATATATGTATATATATATATATATATATATATATATATATATATATATATATGTCCTAATGATTGTAACAAACTATTCATCACCATTATAAGTACCTGAGATTGTATTTAACATGCAACTTGGAGTCATACTATCAACCTAAGGTAATATGTATATTTATTAATATATATATATATATATATATATATATATATATAAAACAATGCACCCAAAAAGGAAATTATTTTTGCATAATAAATCATGTTTTAATAACACCTATTTTATATTTGTGTGGAGATTCACTTTTATAGACATGACTCTTTACTAGTTTACAGGGTTTTTTTATATATTGAAGTGATAAAAAATCATCATTATTATCATTTACTGGAACATCTAAAAAAGGGATTCTATTTTTAATGTTTGCATAAGCAAGATATATATGCCAAACATATTGATAACATTTTTATATTGACGGAAAATATAGATGAATTAAAAACCCTTAAAGAAACATTTGAGAGTAACTCAGTTCTCCAATTCACTTTTGTTATATACCATACATATGAACACTAATGGGTATGTCACAATCCTCATAAATACATTGGACACTATTGTAAGTGGAGGTAATATGCTGTATAAGTATTTCACCACTAGCAGTGGTTTTCCTACTTCATGGTGCTGGCGAGTACTGTATTTTGTTGTTGTTATAAAGATTACCATTTCCTTTCCAACCTTCATTTTGGTTATTCCTCATTCAGTAACCCTTTCTAGGTTACAATGACTCATGAACTCAAAATTGAAAATAGAATCTCTTTCTTGGATGTTCTAGTCGATGCCAATAATGATGATTCTATTTCTTTGCTGTATAAAAATTATTCTGTTAATTCACTGTATAAAATTAATGATATCAAGAGGATATGTATGGATTGCATTTGTAGTAAATGGTAAATATATAGGAAAATTTGACAAACTTTCACTTTAATATGCTTCAACAATGACCTGGCATCCTTCAGAAAAAAATTATTTCTGATGACACCAGTTTATCGGCAAAACATATCAATGAAAAGTCTAGCAAACTGTTTCATATATTTGCTATTCCTTCAGATTTTCACATTCATATTATATATAAACAATTTTTTTTTTTCATTTAAAAAGATTTATTATAATATTCAGTCATCTAATATTAGGTCGGTGCAAAAAATAAATGTCGTTTTCTCACATATGTTACTATGTGAGAAAACGACATTATTTTTGCACCAACCTAATACCATGAAAAAAACTACTATAAATCTTTTAAAATAGGTTGCAAATAACAAATTGAAATGAATGAAATCATTATCCATGATTTCATTAAATATCAATGATGTACTCTGGTTGCCAATCATTATTCTGCAATTTGTTTTATTTCAATTTCACAATAAGAATGATGCAATGATATAAAACTAGTGATAAATTAATAATAGTGAAAATGTTTTCTCTGAAAAGCCACAATAATCTGATGGAATAAAACTAGTAATAAAATAATAATAGTAAAAATGCTTCCTCTAAAAAGCAAAAACTATTTGATTGAATAAAATTAGTAATAAAATAATAGTGAAAATTTGCCATCATATTGAAAATTCGCCATCTCTAAATCATATTGAAAATTCACCATCTCTAAATCATATTGAAAATTCACCATCTCTAAATCCTATTGAAAATTTGCCATCTCTAAATCATATTGAAAATTCGCCATCTCTAAATCATATTGAAAATTCGCCATCTCTAAATCATATTGAAAATTCGCCATCTCTAAATCATATTGAAAATTCGCCATCTCTAAATCATAATGAAAATTTACTCTCTCTAAATCATAGTGAAAATTCGTCATCTTTAATTCAACCATAATGAGTGAGTAAAATCAACAATAAGGCCTTTTTCATATTTTAAAAATAATAATCTATAATCAATGTAACACTTTGAACCTAAAATAAACAACTAACTGATACTATAAACTATTAACGCACTTTAGACTGTTGAACCGTAAAATCTTAAGCTCTATGCCAAACCTACTGACATCCCATTCCAAATGGCGGGGTGGGATTATGCCCCTGTTATCTGCCCAGAGGGGGTAATATATTCAAGTCTGCCTGACAGTATAACTTAATTATGTAATAAAGTGTATTTGGGTGGTGCCCCAATCCTGCTCCCTTTTATAATCCATTCTCCAAGCAGAATATAAAAAGATAGGAAGAAGAGGAAGATATGGGAATCTGGAGTCATGTACACAGGGGATGAGTAATAACAAGAGAGGTCTGATATGTAGTCATCTCATGTCAGTAATTTCCTAGGGCATCCTGATATTTTTTTAAAGAAAGAATTTTTCAGTACTTCTTTTTTTAATCATTTAACCTCAAGCTAGGTAATAAAGCCACTAAGATGCAAGGGGTTACTGAGTGTGAGAGAATATGAGAAACAGAAAACATCATTAAGGAGAGAGAACAATAAAAGAACAAGAATTAAGAAGATAGAAGATAATGATTGACATTGCATTTAAATTTTTGAAGATCAAATTTGTATGGAAAGTAAGAAGCTGGAAGAGAGTTCCACAAGTGAGATGTTCGAGAGAAGCAATAAAACTACTAAAATACAAGGGATTACTGAGTGTGAAAGAATATTCATTTCAAGGGGTGAAAACAATAAAAGAACAGGACTGAAGAACAAAGAAGATGATGATTGATATTGCATTTAAATTTTTGAAGATCAAACTTGACAGGAAAGCAAGAAGGTAGAAGAGAGTTCCACAAGTGAGAAGTGTGAGAAAAGAAACTGTTAGCATAAAACTTATGGTTACATCTTGCCATTTCAGATGTAAAATAATGAAACCTTGCCATCAATCTAGTACTGCACTTAAATTCATAAATTCTAGGTACCAAAGAGGAAAGCTCATCAGAATAATTACCATGGAAATATTTATAGAAAAGGCAGAGGGAAGCTATATTATGGCTTAAATTCATAAATTCTAGGTACCAAAGAGGAAAGCTTATCAAAATAATTACCATGAAAATATTTATAGAAAAGGCAGAGGGAAGCTATATTATGGCTTAAATTCATAAATTCTAGGTACCAAAGAGGAAAGCTTATCAGAATAATTACCATGAAAATATTTATAGAAAAGGTAGAGGGAAGCTATATTATGGCAGTGGGGAAAGTCACAGAATCAGGATCATTGCAGATTCTTCTTTGTATTATATCTTTATTTTATTATATTTATACTTGGAGAATTATGTTTTTGACAAAATTCCATCACAAACTGGTGACAGGGAGAAAAATTTATAACTTTTTTTAAATCTCTTCTTTGTTAAGCCAAGAACTTTTCAGCACTCTCTCATATGTGGGTGGATTAAAAATTCTGTAGTGTTAGCTGAATTTTGATCTGAAATTTTGCTTTATAATGCTTGATCAATATGGTTCATATTCACCAGTAAATTAAGTGCATTGGCAAAGGAGGAGATGATGTTGGAAAATAAATATTTGTTGTGTAAAATATTTGTTTTATTTATTATTGGGCTGTAGATTTATTGATGTAACTTTGTTAAAAGCTTAATATTTCTTGACTCATGATAATAAGAATCTTAATGTATGATTTTTTTCTCTCGGTTAAATAAAAAGGAAACATTACAAATGAAATTAATTCAGAACAAAGTATGATATTCGATGGCATATGGGATCCACATTTTGTCATTATGTGAGAATCACTATTTTGTTGATGATATGTTCCGGAAAGGGATATATTTGTTCGAAGTAGCAAAGTGGTTTTGTGCTACTGTAGCCGGTTAGGACAATCTAGCAGGTAGCCGTAATGGACTGGTCCTTGTCATAGTGGTAGGCAATAGGTGTAGCCAATAGGTGTCTCCAGTACCTCCACATCAGTCTGTATTTATGGCTGACACCAGCCAATCATATTACTGTGAGGGGGAACCAGGTTTATGCATCTTCATTACATCAGTTGATATACAAGGCCCACTGTTTTGGATGGCATACGAGGTCCACGTTTTTTGATGACATATGTGGTCCACTTTTATTTTGATGACATATGAGACCCAATTTTTGATGACATATATTACAGGCCAAAGTAAGAGGCCACACTCCGGATTTAATAATTAGTTAGTTTCATACCTGCTTTAGTTTAACTAACTTCTGTTAAGCTAGGATATTGAAGGTTATTAGTGCATGGTATCCAATTTTTTAGAGGGGGGAGGTCTACTTAATATTTAAAATCTGCCATTTTTAAGATTATCATCAACCAGCAAGGTAGATTAAGCAAAAAGAGCTAAAATTTTAAGGAAACTTTATTCAATAATGGATTCATTTTGTTATTTATATGAAAAAACCCTTCAGGAAAAGAATGTTTTTCTGGTTCAAAGTGAGTTAGTAAAATAGTTTTGAAAAAACAACCTTTAATTTTAGCCAGTTATTTGAAATCCAGAGGTCTTAAGACCACTTCCCCCCCACAAAGCTATTCTTTCTTTTTATGTGCTATGTTTTTTCAGGACATAGGTAGTCATGGCTCTCCACTTCCTTCTATCCCTTGTAGCTCTCAATAAGTTTTGTCCCTTTGCTACTTCCCACAGGCCATCTTCTGTCATTCACTAGGTATGTTGCTTTCCCTTGTCTCTCTTTCCCTCTGTTTGACCTGTGAATATCAGATTCTCCAAGCCCTCCTTTCTCATATGTCACAGAAATGTCAGCTGTCTCTTCCTGATGTTAATTATAAGTTTCCTCCTTGTTTGTATCCTCTTCAAAACCTCATCATTGCTCACATGCTCGGTCCACGATATCCTTAGTATACTATTAGAGTTTCATAAATTTGTAATAAATACACAAAAAGAACCTTTTTTGGTGTGTGTGTGGAGGGGGTGCATATTGTACACTGAAGTTTTTACTGTATAAACATACTATATCCTTTTGGAAACCAGGTATTTCTTATAACAATCAAAATAAAAACTCAAGCTAAAACCTGTAGTGTTGCTTGCCTCATGGTTGATATAGTTGTTTAATTTTTTACTAGTATTAAAGGTCAGTGTTTGAGTCCAGGTTGGTGGAGATTATGATACACTAACTGTATCCTCAATACTTCAAATTCTGTCATATTTGATGGTATTTAAGATTCATTCCTTCTCAATGAAAGATTATAATTGCTTATGTTGGCACAGAAAATATTTTGTTCTAAACTGGACAAAATCATGGATGAAATTCTAATAATATTTTATGTATCATCTAAGAATTCTTTTTTTTTTTTTTTGTTAATATTTCCTGCTTGATTAGGAATGTGGGTGAAGGTTGATATGCCTGTGTGTTTTTATTGCTATCAGATATCGTATATCACTTTATAGCCACCAGGTACAAATTAATGCCTCATGGGATAAGCCACCAACATATAAACAGCTGATTGGTCCATCTGTGCTTAGGTTGTGTCCATGTGGGACAGTTATTGCTTACCCTGTTCCCACCAGGGCAATAACCATGAGGATCAAAGTATTCATGAATTTGGTATCATACTAATTATGAGTAGTACATACTCAAACTCAGTGAAAAAAAAAAGACAAGCAATATGTTAACTGTACTAGAAAGAAACAAAACAAGATATTCTTGCAATAAACTTGCTTTCTTCTTCTATGTGTAGTCTCCCTTCAGAATGTTGTAACCATGGCTCTCCACAATTTCCTGTCCTTTGTAGCTCTTAATAAATTTTATTTTTTTGTAATCTATTCTAAACCTTGTTTTGTCTTCCATTTACTCAAGCTTACTTAGGGGGATATGCATTGTTTTTCTCTATCCCTCTTACCTTCATTCTGTCCTGTGAGTATCAAATTTTCCAACCCTTTTTTCTTCATTATGTGCCCTAGAAATTTCAACCATCTCTTCCTGGTGTTAAGTCAAAGTATCCTTTTTGTTTATATTGTCTCTAGAACTTCATTGTTGTTGACATGTTCGGTCCATGGTATTCTCAGCATCTTTCTGTGAAACCACATTTTTGTTGCTTCAAGTCTCTTCTTTATCTTTGAGGAGTTTGTCCAGCATTCACTGTCATATAGGAAGACTATTATATAATATTTCAATACTCTTTTTTGTTTGTAAGAAAATTTTTCTGTTTCTGTTATACTGGAATACACCTATTCGAGTGTTAATAGACTCTCCCACCTATAATAAGTAGGAGTAGTAGTAGTCGCAGTAGGTCGAGAGTTGGTCAGTCAGTCGATGTCAGACAACCGTTAGTTGGATATTGAAGTATCGGCCACCCCAACTAGATTACTGCATCATTACCTATTATATCAAGTTCCTAACGTTTTGTATTAGGTTGGTGCAAAAATAATGACGTAATAATGTCGTTTTTTGACGTTAAAAAATACGTCAAAAAATGACATTATTATGTCATTATTTTTGCACCAACATAATTCATCGAACTTATTTTAGGACCGACTTAGTACAAATACAAGCCTCCACTGTGAAACCACTACATAACAATC
Organism: Acanthosepion lycidas; assembly: GCA_963932145.1. Lineage (NCBI taxonomy): Eukaryota > Metazoa > Mollusca > Cephalopoda > Sepiida > Sepiidae > Acanthosepion > Acanthosepion lycidas. Next base: position 31,658,398 of record OZ010614.1, on the reverse strand, counting down.
TGGCGACGAGGGATTTGGATTCATACGGAGGAAGAAAAACCTTTTCGTACAACATAAAAGTTTCTTAATACTTTGCTTAGCTTTTAGTATGCAACTTATACTATCCCAGTGAACCCTCCAGATTTCAGTATCGCACTTTCTGTCTTCTATTAAAACACTTCCCAGGTATTTATATTTTTGTACTTGCTTCATTTTGGTATCTCCAACTGATAATTTGCATGTTCCTTTTGTTAACAACCATGTATTCTATCTTCTTGCAATTGGTGTTTAGTCCTTTCTTCTCACTTTCCTTGACTACTTTCTATAGAAGTTCTTGTAGTTTCCATTCTATATCTGCTATCAACACTGTGTCATCTGCATATCTTAGGTTAAGATTGTGGCCATCTATAATGAATCCTGTTAGGGCTTCTAATCCTCTCCTGATATCCACACTGTATAAGTTGGATAAGTCCAGTGAGAAGGCATGGTGGAGCAATGGATAGCAGCTTGAATTGAGGAATCGGAGAGCCAAGTTCAAATTCCAGTCAAATCCATTACATTCACTTACGTGCTAATACCCTTGGGAAAGGTGTGAATACTCTTCTTCTCTCTCCAGCTATGGGTAAATTGCAGGACAGACTGGGTTCTATAGCCTTGGATGGCAACTGGTCTAGGAGAAGGACAATTCTGAATTCAAAACCTGCGGAGGGTTGTTTGGGGACCTTGGGTACCCTTCAAAAAGTGTGGATGGCTCTGCACAAAACCTTCACCACTATAATCAAATCTCGTGTACTATACATGGGGACCGCTTGTGAATTCCAAATTCCCATAATACTCCAATATTGGAGCTGGCTCAACCCACCTCGGGTGAATGCCGTTACAAGAACAAGAGAAGAGAGAAGACACATCCTTGTCTTACACCCCTTTCTATTTTTGTATATTTCGTGAATTCATTTTCTATCCATATATAGACAGTTTGCTGCTAGTATAGATCTTAGTTTATTCTAATATCCTTCACAAATATGTCAAGGATACAGTTAAAATGATAAAAAATGTGTGAAAATTTGTGTATATTTAAACAAATTTGATTTCTATAGCCTAAGGAGAGAGAACGACATTTAACTATATTAACCTATTAATGCCCACTGTCTAATTTTTAGGATAATGACATGGCATTCACACATGTATGCATGCAAATAAATTGAAAAATAGGAAAGAACTGTTCAGTTAATAATCCAAAGTTCTTTAGTATTTTTGTTTTTATTTTTAAAAAACAGTGCTCAATACACAAGTAGAGCCTATGTTATGTTTTAAAAAATATGATTCCATCGCTACATAGGAATTACCATGTTTTGAGGATGAAACAGAACTAGGTACTTTAATTTAATTTAATTTCTATAATCGAACTGGAAGTTTTTAGCTCCTGCTTTTGAAACATGGTAATTCCTATGTAGCGATGGAATCATATTTTAAAAATATAATTTTATATATATATATATATATATATATATATATATATATATATATAGATTAGGTAGAGATTAGGTTTCACACTAGAACCAGGCTTGTGGTTGCTTAAATTAATGTGAAGTTACCATATTAGAACATTTTTATTAAATGAATTATTACTATATATTCAATAATTAATTAATTCTAACACAACTAATTAATAGTAATCAATTATCATTTCTTATTGATCAGAAAGGAGAGAAAATTTATCTGGAAATCAATTGGAAAACAATTTCAATTCATTCAAAAATGCTTACAAAACAAATCATTTCAACACATTGAAAAATACTTCTGAAACAAATCATTTCAATGCATTCAAAAATACTTATAAAACAAATCATTTCAGAGCATTTAAAAATACTTATGAAACAAATTTCAGCGCATTTAAAAATACTTATGAAACAAATTTCAAATTGTTAAAAAATACTTATGAAACAAATATAAAAATATTTTAGGTAAAAATAATAAGAGACTCAAATAATAATTTTTTTAATATTCAAAGAATTTATTCTACAATATTATTCATATTCATAAACTTTTACATACATTATTTGCATTTATTTCATAGAATATGAAAAAAATAGCGTGCTAAAAATTTTATAACTTCAAGACTTTAAGTGCTGGCCGTTTTAACTCATCATTTTGTATTGGTCACACTGAAGTAGAATTTTTATTTTTTATTATTCTTGATTTTAGTGAAGTACGTGTTGAGAAACTTAATGGCAAATTGAATAATGATGGTTGATCTTTAGATCATAATTTTCAACTGACAACAAAAGTTGTATAGCTAGAGGGAAAATGTCTTTTGCAAACAATAGTATTTGGGTGGTCAGTGGGCATTGTCTCTTGGTATTTGCTGTTTAACTATTGTACTCACTCATCCTGATCTTTTGGGACTCAAAATACCTGCGCCATGTTTTGTTCATCATAATTGCTATGGCACCCTGTGACACAGCATTTTTTGAATATTCTGAGGTAGATTATGTACTGCAATTAAATTAACACATTCTGCAAGTTACAAGGTGATTCAAAGCAGTACAAGTTGCATTCCAGATGTTTGGGGATTTTTTTTAGGAGAGTCAGTTATAATTATCATAGATTATTGTTTGAGTAATCATGTCTTTTTCAATTCATAACTGACTAGACAGGAGATTTTCCTGCAGTAGCTTACCGTTTCTTTCTGCAGTAGACTGGTTGCCAGCCAAGGCTATAGGATTCAGTCTGTCCTGCTATTTAACCCATAGCTGGTGGGAGAAGGGATGGATGCATTCCTTTCTCAATGGTATTTGCATATAACTGAATGTAATGAACCCAACTGGAATTTGATCTTTGCTCACCGATTTTTCATTTAGAGCCATTATCCATTACATTATTATAGATCCAATAAGCTGACCTGGCAAATTTTGTTATTTCAGATTGAAGGAGATGGTTGTAACAGCTCTTTGAACACAACCTTCTAAACACTGCTTGTCATAGTTGACTAGTTTACAGTATGCAGTCAGGGCATGAAAACAATTTGAAAGCTTGCTATTCAATAAAGGTTTGTTTTGACAGAGACAGACATCAAAACTATCCCTCACCTTTCCTACGGTCCAGACCTTGTGGCTTTCAGTTGTTCCCCAAGATGAAGGAGAACTTCAGGGGAAGTCATTTTGAAGACACTGAGAAGATGAAGCATCCTGTGACAAAGATTCTTCACACCTTCACTTTGGGTGGTTTCCATGGGACTTTCACAAAGTGACTGGAACACTACAAGTGCATTGAAATCAGAAGATCCTACTTTGAAGGACATTAGAGTTTTGTATTTCTTTGAAATTAAGTGTTGTGGCCTGTTAGGGACCAGAAAGAAAGACATATAAAGAAAAAGGTAGGTTGAACAAGTGTATTGAAAAAACAGATATATACAAAGTAAGAGTGTTATCAGTCAGCATATAGAAGTGTCCGTCCAAACTGTCAGGTTACACTGCGTCTCAACTCCCTCTAGGAAGTCTCGCAGGTTAGTATTTATGAAGAAGGAAGAGTTCATTACCATGTAGGTAAGTCACTATAACATTAATAAAGGTCTCACCTGGAAAGCAGCTCATACATTTCTTAATATCCTTATATCCACACCATGGAAGGTTCTAAATTTGCATACCTGAAAAGATGCCAAATTTCCATTTCTGAACAAACCTGGAAGGCTGCTACAGGATTTGAATATGGGAATTTACCTGGTTTAATTTACTATATTTCAGTGTTTGAGCATGATAATCTATAGATTTAATGCGTTAATCAAAAGCTTTATTATTTTGTCCTTTGGTGGATTTTTTTTTTTGTTTATTTTTTTTTTTCGTTTTAATTAAGAAAAAATGATTTTCTCTGAGGTCAAATTCAGTAATTTTTAAAAATAACATGATTTTGTCTTCATAAACCTTTTATAGATATCTGTGTATGTACAGAAATTTGCAAAATTGCATGAAAACATACTTTGGTGCACAAAAAGAATCAATAGAAGGGATTTGAATGACACAGAAAGAGGTCAGCAGAAGTCAAAGAACAGACAAAAATAACAATAGAAGTAATTAAGCCCCAAAAAAATGATAGTGGGGAGGACAAATAGCTAGAAGAAAGAATAAAAGATGGTACAAAGAATTACTTGTTGGTGCCCAATAGATAGCAAACCCAGTAGGGAAAAACCAGATGGAGAGATGAGATAGAGGGATTTATTGGTAGCACATGGCAGCAGAGAAATGCACACCTGGTCATCATTTAAAAGAAGATAGGAAAAACCTTTGTCCAGCAGGGAACTCAAAATGGGTGATTATATATATATATATATATATATATATATATATATATATATATAGATAGATATATAGATAGATAGATATAAATATAGATATAAAGATAGATAGATATAAATATAGATAGATAGATAGATATAAATATAGATAGATAGATAGATATAAATATAGATATAGATAGATAGATATAAATATAGATATAAAGATAGATAGATATAAATATAGATATAAATATATAGATAGATATAAATATAGATAGATAGATAGATATAAATATATATATATAGATAGATATAAATGTATATAAATAGATATAAATATATATATATAGATAGATATAGATATATATATAGAGAGAAAGAGAGTTGTAAAGTACACTGATTATAATTGTTTTTTAGCCTACAAAGAGGGATGCAGGTTCAATCCCTGCCAGGGAATGCATTTTCCTTACTAAGATTTCTCAGATGCGCAGGTCAACAAATATAATACTCAGTGTTTAATAAATAAATATGGGGCGTCTATTTCAAATACAAAATGTCCATTATGATAATGTTTGCAGTAATAAAAATGTAAGATTAAAAATAAATCCATGAACTCTTTAGAAATTTGCTTTGTTGATGCACACACACACACACACACACACACACACACACATATATATATATATATATATATATATATATATATATATATATATATATATATATATGAGTGAATGGAGTGATTCCTGGACGGACTGTCTACAAAACTCTGGAGTCGGGATGCTGAGTTTTGTAGACAGACACTCTAGTGATTACACCTTCCAATCCTCAGGGGTTATCAGAAACCGACTGTTTATACTTCTTGATATTTCTTTTTCATATGAACTTTTCATTGTTTTTTTTTAATTTTCGCATAGTGTCTGCATGCATGTGTGTGTGTGTATGTATATGTTTACATGCATGTGTATTTGTAGAGTATATATATAGCTTTGTACTCAAACCTGCTTAATTAGTAATCATGTATATATATATATATATATATATATATATATATATATATGATTGATTTTTTTTTAGGGTTTATCATCCCTTTGTGGATTATTTGAAGACAAAACATATTTTGGATTGTCAGAATAATTCTCTTTTTTTTTTTTTTTTTTTTTTTGCAAGTAAATATTGCATTAACAATTTTGGAAAACATTAATCATTTTTTTCAGATACAAATCGTAATATTTAATCCAAGATTCATGCCTTTCTCAAGGATATTTTTGCATAAATGTAAGTAAGGAACAGTACAGAGGATTTGGAAAGAGATGGCTAAGTCTAATGGTGATTATAAAGGTACGGCAGCTTGGGAAACTCACTCTGATTGTTCTGATAAGAAAAGAACTCATGAATTTGTTGATGAGAGCCTCAGACAATACAGTGGCCTACATCAAATGTCTTGAGAAGTTAATGCTGCCCTGGGTCAAGAGGATGGCTGCTAGAAGACCTTATGTCTGGCAACAGGACTCTGCACCATGCCACACACACACAAGAGAATCCAGTCATAGCTGCTAGACAATTTCTGCGACCCCCATCACCCCTTACGGCTGGCCACCTAACTCTCCAGACTGCAACCCCTTTGATTATTATGTGTGGGGCACAGTTGAGCGAGAAACCAACAAGACTCCTTGTAACACCAAAGATGAACTGAAGGCAAGGTTTATGGCAGCATTCACTAACTTAAACAAGGAGACCATTCAGAAGATTGCAGGAAATTTTGAAGTTGTCTGGAGGCCATGGTTGAAGCCAATGGTGATTAGATTGAATGAATTTACTCTTTAGTATTTCAAGATATTTTTGTACAATTTTGATAAATATATCTATTAAAATGGAATATCAGTGATATTTTCATTTTTGCCTAACTTCGACAACAGTTTATCTATCATACCCTGTGTGGAGATATATGTAACCGTCATCCTTCAGCCTTTCTATGGTTGATCGGAACTCCATTAACAGTCCTTTTCCACACTGTTCGGTCATGCATTGCTTTCCTCAGATCCCCAGTGTCCAACCTTGAGTCCCAATCTGTGCTGTCTATGAAAATCAATTTTCATGAGAAGACATTTCCAGAAGGATACCATAGGACTAAGGATGAGACAATTTCCTTGTCTGCTTGGTGGCAGTGTCCAGCAAACTGTGTGTGTGTGTGTGTGTGTATATATATATATATATATATATATATATATATATATATATAAAATCAGTTCACCTCAAGCAAGGTGATAATACCACTAAGATGCAAGGGGCTACTAGAAGTGAAAGAGAAAGGAAAAACTTTAGAAAGAAATCCCAAACACAATTCTAAACAGGAAACAAGGGATAAACCTCTACTCCTGCTCAAAAGACCAGGTCAGAGTGAATATCTCTCTCACTCTCCATATATATATATATATATATATAGTTAGTGACAGAAATATTTTGCAAGCAATGTTTTGTGTGCTTAACATGCTATCATGGGGTGCCCAATAATAAGGAGGCTGCTGAAGAGTTCTCAACCCAACCAAGTACAAACTCCAAACAAAGGTCTGATGATGTTTACTTATTTGATCAAATTTTGGGGGTTGGATTGAGATGGGAAGCTTTCAACACCTCGTGCATACTTATATCAAGAGATCATCGACTCATTCACAGCTTTTATACATTTCACACTTCACACATTTTAGGCACCACCCATTTTGTTCCTCTGTCTGATGAAATAAAGAGAACTATTTAAAAGAAAAAGTGTCATGACTAAGTAGAGTGTAAACAACATCTTTCGATGGGTATGTAACGCAACTCATTAAAACAACATAAAATATTTTCTTTTTCTGGTGTTTTTTTCAGAAATGCACTTCTCAAAGAAATAATCATTTTTTTTTTTAAATATTTTTCTATGTTTTTATTGGTTAATCCATTCAGATCACAAATATCAAAGATTTTCATTTTTTTTTTTTAAATTTTCTCTTTAGTAGGGGTTCAGTTTGCAGTTTAAAATCATTATAAATTGATCTCCCCATACAAACCAAAAACCAGATCACACATACAAGGGTACCTCGACTTACGTTGGAGATCCGTTCCTACAGTGTGACGTGACCTGATTTTCAATGTAGGTTGGAACTCACCTACACAAGTTTGCCTTTCACTTGGGAGCCATAATGAAGGCCAAAAAGTTGCCCCCAAAAATGACACAAATGAGCAATAGTGAATGTAGCACATTCCAACATGGTGTACAGCTGGCGAAGAAACATCACTGTCTTCCTCATATAGTGCCACATGACATCTATTATGGGAGATGGTGCCATAACCATGAAACACTGTATGCTGGGTCTGACATAACCAAAGGACCTTCTGTATCAAAAATTCTTTTTCTTCTTTTAATTTTCTAAGTTTTAAGAGGGGGTTCAGTTTGCAGTTTAAATTCATTATAAATTGATCCCCCCTATGAAAGCTTAAAAGCAGATCACAAATTTTAAGAGGGGGTTTAGTTTGCTGTTTAAATTCATTTTCAATTGATCACCCCCCATGCAAGCCAAAAACAAAATAGCTAAGTGGAAATAATAATTGTTAATGGTAAAAGCAAGCTATTTTGAAATTATTTAAAATTTTAAATTCATATTTAACAGATATTTTGAAATTACTTAAAATTTTAAATTCATATTTCATAGTTATTTTGAAATTACTTAAAATTTTAAATTCATATTTCATTGCTATTTTGAAATTATTTAAAATTTTAAATTCATATTTCATGGCTATTTTGAAATTATTTAAAATTTTAAATTCATATTTCACAGATATTTTGAAATTACTTAAAATTTTAAATTCATATTTTACAGCTATTTTGAAATCACTTAAAATTTTAAATTCATATTTTATACCAATTTTGAAATTATTTAAAATTTTAAATTCATATTTCACAGCTATTTTGAAATTACTTAAAATTTTAAATTCATATTTCATAGTTATTTTGAAATTACTTAAAATTTTAAATTCATATTTCATAGTTATTTTGAAATAACTTAAAATTTTAAATTCATATTTTATAGCTATTTTGAAATTATTTAAAATTTTAAATTCATATTTCAGAGATTTTTTGAAATTACTTAAAATTTTAAATTCATATTTTACAGCTATTTTGAAATCACTTAAAATTTTAAATTCATATTTTATACCAATTTTGAAATTATTTAAAATTTTAAATTCATATTTCATTGCTATTTTGAAATTACTTAAAATTTTAAATTCATATTTCACAGATATTTTGAAATTACTTAAAATTTTAAATTCATATTTTACAGCTATTTTGAAATCACTTAAAATTTTAAATTCATATTTTATACCAATTTTGAAATTATTTAAAATTTTAAATTCATATTTCACAGCTATTTTGAAATTACTTAAAATTTTAAATTCATATTTCATAGTTATTTTGAAATTACTTAAAATTTTAAATTCATATTTCATAGTTATTTTGAAATTACTTAAAATTTTAAATTCATATTTTACAGCTATTTTGAAATCACTTAAAATTTTAAATTCATATTTTATACCAATTTTGAAATTATTTAAAATTTTAAATTCATATTTCATTGCTATTTTGAAATTACTTAAAATTTTAAATTCATATGTCATAGTTATTTTGAAATTACTTAAAATTTTAAATTCATATTTTACAGCTATTTTGAAATCACTTAAAATTTTAAATTCATAATTTATACCAATTTTGAAATTATTTAAAATTTTAAATTCATATTTCACAGCTATTTTGAAATTACTTAAAATTTTAAATTCATATTTCATAGTTATTTTGAAATTACTTAAAATTTTAAATTCATATTTCATAGTTATTTTGAAATTACTTAAAATTTTAAATTGATATTTTATAGCTATTTTGAAATTATTTAAAATTTTAAATTCATATTTCACAGCTATTTTGAATTTACTTAAAATTTTGTATGTAAGAATTATTTTAAAAACAGTACAGAAAAAAATGTACATAACGATATGCTTTAATTAATATGAATATTAAATTTTTTTTTTGTTTTAATTTGAAAGTATTTGAACTTTTTTTAGGCTTTATCATGTGGTATGAGCATATTTTTTTTGCATAGTGCTTGCATAGGAGGTATCAATTTACAATGATTTTAAATTTGCAAAGTCGGAGTTGGGTAAAAATGTTCATCAGATACTGAGAGAAAAGAAAAAACAAAGAAATAAACACATTTTGATTTTTTTTTCACACTCATTTTGAATAAGTACAAATACCAAAATCTTTTTTTTTTATTTTGTAAATTTTAAGAAAACAAGAGAAGAAATAAACTCATACCTTTCCTAAGGGTACTTGAGATATGGAAATGTGAATATTTAATAGATAGCAAATTTGTATTTCTGCTACTGTCTACTGAATATTTTATTATAACCATGAATTTAATGGGGTGCTAAAAAGTTTTTTGCCTCATCAGGAAATGATTAAAAAAATTCTAATGTTTGGTCATTTACTCGGGTTTTGGGTAGTGGGTCAAATCAATAACTTTTCAATACCCTCTTCTGTTTTAACTTGGTGAAGAACATTTTAATTTTAATTTTATTTATTTATTATTTTAAGTAGATTGTCTACGATGCTTCATATCAAAAAGTTTTACAAGAATATTTTTATTTTTTGTTAACCTGCACTCTGCATTCTTAATATTACTTCCTTTTCCACATCATCCTTTTTCAAGTTGTTTTCTGTTGCCATAGCAGGATATGAAATTCAAACACACTATTGTTCATGGATTAAAGTCACCTTCACTGGCAGGTGAAACTCTTTGTATAGCAAATGAAGCCACATACAGAGTGATAAAAGGTTAAATTGAGCTGCTACAAATTCTACAAAATATGTATTATCCACAAGAGATTTAAAAAGTTTTTTTCCAAAACTTTTCAAGTAATATCATCACCATTAATTTCTTGAAGATATCTTTGACTATTTCTTTGCAGTTTCAGATTAAGTTTCCTTGTACTTCCTATTTTCTCCAAAATTTCCTCATTATTCAAATATTCTGTTCATGGTATTCTTATTATTCATTAGGATAATCACATTTTTGCCACTTCAAGTCTCTTCTTCATCTGTGAAGAAATTGTCCAGCATTTGCTGCTAATATCAAACATTTGTGGTCAGTCTCATTATGGTGAGCAACTGAGACATTTAATGAGTTATTCTGTAAAATGTCCCTTTTGTGTTCATATATTTTATTTAGATTTCTTGTGGTTTCTCCAATGTATTTTTTGTGACAATTATTACAGGTGATAGAGTAAATTCCTCCTTCAAGTTTAGCTTTGTTTTGTATTGACAAATTCTTTTAGATGTAGTTATAACAAATTTTATGTTGAGTTTAGATAAATTCTTTTCAATTGTAGTTGTGATAGTTGGTAGGACAATATATATTTTTGATTCATTGGGTTTGTCAGGAGGGGCAGTTTTTCTATTATGGAATATTTTATGATCCTTTTGTTTTGTATTGAATATAAAATATATTTCTCCTGTTCATGTAAATATTCAGAGCTGAAAATTCTGAGTGCTCTTAAGTAGAATCCAGTAATTATTCCGGAATTCATTTTGTGGTTATAATGAGAATAGAAATTTATTAGATCATTTTTATTCATTGATTTTCAGTGACACTAAGTTTTAAGCTATTGTTAATATAGTGTAGCATGATATCTAGGAAAGGTAAATATATATAGGATTAATACAAATATGAAATTTGTCACTTAGCTGATTGATGTTATATTTATCACCCTGACTCCAGATTTTCATAGACGTACCTTTTTGTAACCATAGGGGGTAATTGTCAGGAGGTTTCAGCAATTGACTGTTGATTTTTCTCATTTTCATTATTTTCATATTAAGTCAAAAAATAATTTATATGTTATTTATTGTTGTTAGGTTTATTTTTTCTTTTGTGTGTATGTGTGCATGTACATGTGAGTGTATATGTGTGTATGTGGTTGTTATCTTTCCTTTTCCTCATTTTCTAGGTTTTGGTGGAATAGTTTTCATTAAGCTGCCTAACACAGTTATCAAATAGTCAAAGGCTTACATAAACGTCAAAAAAGTGAAAATTATAAAACATCATAAAAAAGCAGCATAAAATCATGTGGGTGGTCATTTAAAGTTATGGTTAATGATGACTTGATTTTATTTCTGTTTCCTCTGCATCTTCAAAGTCAGGTTACCAAATTCTGCTGCACACTTCCTGAACCTATCTGGTGAATGAAATACGTGACACTTTGGAGTGTTAGTGTTGACACATATGCAGGGAATTTTATCTTTAAATCTCTGTACTGCACCCTTGATCACATGAAACACACTTTAAAAATATGCTTGTTATGTTTCTAAGTTTTTTTTTTTTTTTAAATCCTGTTCAGTTAAAAATTTTTAAAGGAAGTATTTTTAACGGAAATAAATGCAAGTTTTAATTGCATTGACTGAATATCTGTCAGGCTCACTGTGAGAATAACAGCTTGTTGCTGATATTGTCTAGGCAGGTAAAGTATTTATGAAAGAGCAATTCACATAATTATATTTCTTCTTCAACTGCCAGGTATACAAGTAATAAGACACTTTGAAAATAGAATTGGATTCTGGCTTTTCCAAAAGGTATTAATATAGTGTGCATGAACTGCCTTGGCATGAAATTGAAGTGGATTTGAATTAGAATTCTTCAATAGTCTTTCATCTCATTTGAGCAGGACCCTCAGTTTCTTCTTGAAAATAGCCAGCATTGGTGCATTAACAACATCATTAGGTAAAGAGTTTCACTTGTCTCTCATCCTCAGGACAAAGAAGTTGCATCTTGCAACCATTTTGAATACTGTTTCATCAATCTCTATGAGTGACCACACATCCTTCTATTGAAGAATGTAAAGAAATTGTTCTCTTACATTTTATAATAGCCATTCACTATTTTTAATTTTTTTTTTAAATCTTTTTTTTTAATCATTTAACCCCAAGCAATGTAGGAATGCCACTAGTATGCAGGGGGTTACAAGGAGTGAAAGTGAGAGAGAAGACTGAGTATAAGGAGGATTGAGGAAAGGTCAAAAGATGAACAGGATTCAAGAAAACAAGATGGCTAATGATGTTGCATTTCATTTTTAAAGATTGTAGTTATCAGCAAAGCAAGGAAATGGAACAGAGTTCCACAGATGATAAGTGTGAGAAAAGAGACTGTTGGAGTAGAAGTGACAGTTGCATTTAGCTATTTTAACAGTAAAACAGTGGGACCTAGATGCCAATCTAGTAGAACACTTGAATTCATGTAGTCAGAGCACCAGGAAAAAATCTTGTCAGAGCAGTTTCCATGAAAATAATTGTAGAAAAGACAGAGGGAAGTCATGTCACATTGTTGAAAAAGTGACTAAAGTTGAGATGCCAAGTCAGGAATGATTACATTGCAGATCCCCTCTCTGGATTTTGTCAAGAACCTAGAAGTGAATAGCAGGAGCACCAGACTGGATATGGAAGCAGTATTCAATGCATAGGTGAATAGTAGATTTGTAAATGTACAAGATGGACCCTGACAAGAAAAATTTTCTGGCACATCACAGTGACCCAACTCTTTTTGCAGTAGATGCAGTTATTCATTTGATGTAGTCACTCCACTCAAGTCAGTTGAAAATATGCAGCTGAGAAAGCGCAGTGTGTTGTTCTCCAGGTGTCTAGAGTCAACCATATTGATGACAGACAGAAAAGTTTTTCTATGCATGCCTCACACAGATCAGTGAATTGGTCTCTTGATTTGCAGATATGGTAGCTTGATTTTTGCATATGGTTTAACTGAGGCATCTTTCCTAGGCAGATTTTAATGTTAAGTAACTTTTTTGTGGTTTGAGCTTCAGATAATAACCCTGTATTCAAGTATTGGTTGAATAAATGCAGTGTAAATGTTTTTTTACCTTTTGGGGGAGTTAGATTCCTACAGCAACATTTGATTGTACCTATTCTTTATTTAGCCTTCCTTAAAATTTCAGAAATACGTGATGTTGGAGATAAATCACATGAAACTAGAATACCCAAGTGTCTTTGTTCTTTTACTTGACTAAGGCAAACTCCATCTTGTGTGAATTTCAACTTGTCTCTCATCTTCACCACAACACACTTTCCCACATTGAATTCTAGATGCGATAACAAACTCAGAGCTGAAAGTGAATTTAAATCATATTAAAGTAATGAGTAATCTTCTTTGTCATTGAGGCAATGCATAGTCTCATCAGTCAATAATTTAGCAGTAGAATGGATCAGATCAGAGATGCCATTTGCTTAGATTAAAACAGGTTTGACTCCAACATGGACCCTTCTTGGAAAAGTTAAACCATCTTGAAGAACTACTCTTTATTTTTGTGAAAGGAGAGATGATTTTATACAATTTAGAACTTTTCCCAAAATACCCACTTGCTTCAATTTAAACAGAAGTCTTTGATGAGGAACTGCATCAAAAATTTTGCCAAATTCTAAGTTGATGGCATCAGTTTCCATCCAGTTATCATAGTTCTTAGTCCAGTCATTGAAACATTCTATCAATTGGCCTATGTAACAACATTTGAACCAAAAGTGATGTTGATGGTAACTTCTAGTTTGAACAGAAGTCTTTGATGAGGCACTGTATCAAAAGTTTTGCCAAAGTCTAAGCTGATGACATCAGTTTCCATCGATTTATCGAAGCATTCTGAGAATTGTGTCATCGCACCAACATAACAAATTTAGTCTGAAGTCCTAAAGAATGAAATGCATTACAAGAAAACTTTTTCCAATTTATCATACATTTTTCCTGAATATTGCTCCTGATATATATATATATATATATATATATATATATATATAGATATGTGTGTGTGTATGTGTTTTAAAATCAATTTTCTACATAATATAGCTCTCTCAGCTTCCAGTGTGGCTGCCTTTAGATCCAATATGATCAACTTTGTTTACAAATTATAAGCTCCAGTAACTACTGTTTGAGATAAGAATATGTTATTAATGCTGTCCAGTTAGATATTAAAGGTTTCTAGACATTTGTCAATGTTGGTCCTTCTTGATTTGGTTTAGCATTGGCATCAGATCTCCTTCTCAAAGTGAACAACATAACCTCCAATCACTATCCTCAAATGCTTTAATTAGACAATAGAATTAAATAGAAGCTAAACAATGTCTAACATCAGGGCAATCTCTTTGTGTTGTTTGTTTCTCAGTAAACATATCAGTTTTGTTTTGTCCAATTTTAATTTTTGCATGAAACAAACAAATCTTTACTTCTTATTTTTGCTTTTCTTTTTTGTCTACATGTGTCTATGTGTGTGTGTGTGTGTGTGTGTGTGTGTATATATATATATATATATATATATATATATTCCTCAGTTTCTTCTTTAAATAATTTTATAATATTTTAAACTTAATACAGATTAAATTTTAAATTTAAAACCAGCAATTTTTAATTTTCAATTTAATATTAATAAAAATGATTTCTATTTTAGTCTAACCCTAACATTAAAGCATTAATTATGATAACCATGGTTCGTTGTCAAGATTTTTGAATTCTCACATACTTGAATTTTGATTGGTCATTGTGTTTCCCCTATCGAAGGGTGTTTGGTCAATTTGAACCTTTTATAACTTTTTACTCTACATTCAACACCATCACTTGATAACACACCAGAAGTATTGAAACAAAATGGCTATTTTTGTAGTGATTTTATAAATTATGTTATAATTTTTGAATAAATTATGTGTACACCTGTGTTCCCCCTCACTGGAATATGATTGGCTGGTGTCCATCATAAATACAGAGAGACATGTAGGTACAAGAGTAAAGAGCCTTAGTCTGAGAGCTAAGTCTATAACAACGCCCACTGGACTACGCCATTGATCTACACTTCTTACCTGCGACTACGACGCATACCAGTCAATTACTGCTACCGTATTATATTTGGTTATAGTAGCCAAAACCACTTAGCTACTTTGTTCAAATATATCCCTTTCTGGGACATATCAATACATATATACATACATATACATATTCTAATATACTTAATTGAATAATATAGACATATTATGTGTATTTATTTTTATAATAATCCTTTCTAGTTCTCTATTCAGTTCCTTGAGTTAAGATGAAATTCATCAAGGAAGGCGCTGTAGTTTTTTCCTACACAAGTATTTTTGATCCCTTCCGAGATCATCCCTGGCATGTCTTACAAAGACAGACTTATTGTAACTGTGATTGTTGTGATAGGTATTTTTTAAAAACACGAGTGAATGTGATCTGTTATAATTATTGTAAAATTTTTAATTTATCCATTGTAGCTGTGGAATTTTTTGCAAAACAAGCATCCCTATATAAGGGAGCTAACTAGAAATTGTTACAAACACAAAATGGCATTAAGTGTTTGTTAAATGCACTTCAACATGTTGCTACACTCATAATAAATTTTGTTGAGTGTTGGTTGGTTGCTTTTGATATAGAGGGCCTAAAAAATTTGAAGATTTTACTTATTTATTTTCATGGTGCAGTATATTGATGTTGTCAACAAGTATTTTCCTGTATTGTGAAGGTAGACAAGAATATGTTTTTAAATGTTGGGCAATATATATTTCAAAACATCCTGCTGTGTGTCACTATCTTTTACACACTTTAGCATCCAGAATGTTTCTCACACATACATTTGAATGTTATCTGTTACTTCTTTACACATGACACGTATCTAACCAATAAGAAATAAGCAAAAACAACATACCATTAATCTTCATCTTTTTGCTTTTTATCATTTCAGTTTTGATCTCTGATGAAGTTTTAATAAAGTGAAACTTGTTAGATTAGGATCTGTTTCCTACTTGTTCTTTATCCCATCATTTTGTTAGATTCCTATCCTTACTTGATCTATATTTAATCTTCTACTCTCTATCTCTCTCTCTATATATATATATTATATATATATATATATATATATATATATATATATATATATATATATATATATATATACTCAACTCTCCCATCGAATTCAAGCAAATAAGTTTCTAGGAAACTGACAGCCTGACAGCAGATCATGAGATTTGATTATAGTGGTGAAGGTTTTGTGCAGAACCATCCACACTTTTTGAAGGGCCGAATACAGAGACTTGGTGCACTACGTGCCACAAGGTCCCCAAACGACCCTCCGCAGATTTTGAATTCAGAATTGTCCTTCTCCTAGACCAGTTGCCATCCAAGGCTATAGAACCCAGTCTGTCCTGCTATTTACCCATAGCTGGAGGGAGAAGAAGAGGATTCACACCTTTCCCAAGGGTATTTAGCACATAAGTGAATGCAATGAATTAAACTGGAAATTGAACTCAGTTCTCTGATTACTCAATCAAAGCCGCTATCCATTGCTCCACCTAGTACCTCCTAATATATTTGAAGAAATATAGTTTTAAGGTGTGCTATATTTATGGGATAAAGTGGTCAATATCAGAGATAGAGTGTATGTAAATATAAAAATATAAAAGTGAACATTGAAGTCAACACTAAGAGGCAACGTGCTGTTTCATGCGAGACGCAGGTACCCTGACAGTTGCATCTAGCATGAAACAGCCCGTGCAGTAAAGCCACTAATTTGCAAGGGGTTACTGAATGTGGAAGAATATAAGAAAAAGAAAACCTTATTAAGGAGCAAGGACAATAAAAGAACAGGAATTACAAAAACTGAAGGTAATGATTGACATTGCATTTAAATTTTTGAAGATCAAATTTGACTGGAAAACAAGAAGTCAGAAGTGCTAAGTGTGATAGAAGAAACTGATAGCATATAAATTATGACTACATCTAACCATTTCAACAATAAAAGAATGAGACCTAGCTGCCAATCTAGTACTACTCTTAAAGTCATAAACTCAAGGAAAGCTCATTAGAACAATTACCATTAAAATATTTATCGAAAATGCACATAGAAGATATGTTATGGCGGTGGGAATGTGGCTGAAGTTGGGATAAGTACAGCTCAAAATTGTTGAACTGTCTTCAGTTTTGCTTCATCAGTGATCTTACCCTCAGAGATCAAAAATAAAACATGATAGAAGAGTGAATGGTCGTAAACAGACAAACACCAGCTTAGTCGAATGGAACCATGCCACTAGCACGATACCAGTAACAAAATAAGTCACATGCTAACAAGTGAAGAGTCAGCTAAATGGTAACCACGGCTATCTGAAGGAACTTGATAACCAACGACTGGGTGATATAATTGGTTACTGTTGTTTAGGTCCACAACAGGGGTACATTATAGGTTACCACTGACTGGGGAGAACACACTGCCATTACAATTTGAAAAAAATACATACACTTGTTTTAATCTATTTTTTGTTTTTGTTTTATATGTTTATTTTTGGATATGTTTACTGACGTAACCGCATGGTAATGATAATATTAGCCATTTCCTTGCAAGGAAACTTTAGGCATTCATTGACCAAGCAGCCAGTGCTACTTTTGTTTAAAATTCTAAAAATCTTTCTATTAAAACAGTTCAAGAAAAATAAGCTTTTCAATTCCATTAGCTGTTATCGCATTTTCAAGCATTTGTTGGGGGATTACTTCCTAACCTTTTATTTGATATAGTGTGGAAAGTTAGCATCTTGATTATGTCAATATTCTCTCTTGGAGTTAGATGTGTGGTAATAAAATAAGCAAATCCCATCTCCTCTCTCACTTCTAACCATCCACTATAATGAAATAAACATTTTCAGAACTAAAGTTGAATTAGTCAAATAATGTTTCATAAGCTTCTACTTAGAATTGTTGCTCTATTACAATATGCTGTCCATTTTAGTCTTTTCCACTGTTGAAAGTCCTCAAATGATGTGGCTTCTGTTATCTGGTACAGTTCTTTGTTTATAGTCTTGTTCATTTCTTATATATAGCAGTATATTTATCCATTCAGGATATTAAGTATATATTTTGCTTTTAGGGTTCTTTTTTTCTTTCTTTTTTTTCTTAAGCCTTTGCATCGCATGAAACAATAAAAACCTTGTTTGGAAACATTAGAGTTTTATTTCCAGTTTTAAGCTTTCTTCTACCTTTGATAGTGTTGACCATCAACATTTTGATTATGTCATTATTTCCTCATTGTGTTACATGTGCTATTCATTTTAGCTGTTACTGCTGTTGAAAGTCCTCAAGTGATGTGCCTTCTGTTATCTGGTACAGTTCTTTGTGATTCTGTAGCACCAATTCACAAGGTTCGAAGGAGGGTCTTTGCCAAGATCTACAGGCTTCATTCACTCAAAGCCGTTTTTAACTATTGATCTGCTGAGAAAGCGGTTGTACACAGCAGACGGCATAGATATTTCTATTTGTAGGGTTGGCATGATTCATGGCATCCATAAGTTTCAACCTCATGAGTCGGTTTAAGAATGTGCAGCACAGAAAATGGAGCTGGTGTACAGGGTTCAAATTCTGGTTGAAACCATTAATGTTCATGTTGCACTTCTTCTATGAAGTAGCTGGGTTTGAGAAATTGGAGTGCTGAGTTCAAATTCCATTTGTCTTTGTTACTTTCAATTGGCAACGGTATTAATTTATCTCTTGTCCCCCAGGTAAGGGTTAAATAGTAGGATTTATATCTGAAAGCGCTGTTGTTATTTTAAAAAAAGAATTGTTAATGCAATATTTGCTTGCCAAAAAAAAAAATTCTTACATTCCAAAATATGTTTTGGCTTTAAATAATGGTTGAAAAATGGTTGAAAAGCTTCTTTTTTTTTAAAATTGTTATCACCCCATGTAAGTCAGTAAAGCCACTAAAACACAAGGGGTACCAGGGTGTGGAAAAATTAGGAACATAAACATTATTTGCATATGCTTGTCTTCTACATCATTTGCATATGCTTGTCTTCTACATCATTTGCATATGTTTGTCCTCTACATCATTTGCATATTCTGCATCATTTGCATATGCTTTTTTATCCTGTAAAGAATAGTGGGAAGAAGTAAAATGATATTGCAAATAATACATGTGAAGACAAAACCAAAAGTGTGATTTTATTATTATTATTATTATTATAGACAGATTTTTATCATTCTTAAAAAAAATAAAAGCATGGACTCTAAATTTATTTACATTATTTAAAGTGTTATCTGCATCTTCATTGCCATATGCACAACATTTTGGTCAGTTGAGTTAAAGGGAAATAACTGAGATATCCAGAAGAGGAATGGCACATGGAACTAGAAGAATCTACCCCAGTGGACGAATTAAAGGGTTTTGTTCAAAATTCCAATCACCTGAAGAAGGCCAGAGCGTACAACGGTCGAAACGTTGTGAATATGGCAATGAAGATGAGGATAACAGCCCAAATAATGTAAGTAGTGTAAATAATCATAATACCCCAGAGATATAGATGAGACTCCAAGTTGTTTTGCTTTCTGCTGTCATTATCAATTATTATGACTATGCTTTGGTGGTGTCTTGTGTCAGCAGAGCATTGAGTCCAAATCAGTCCAAATCTTGTCTGAAATTCTTTGCCTTGTCCTTATTCTTCATTTTTTATTTTCTTTATATTGTTACTGCTGTTCTTTATCAAAACCCTGAAACTGTTTTTTGCCTTCAAAACCCATTAAGTAAACTACACAAATCATAGCCTCTGATGAGATTTGAACTTATATGCCTTTTCTTTAGGAGTTTATCTGATATTTACTGCCTCTTAATTATTAAGCAAACCCCCACCACCACCACCACCATCACCACCATCACATCAGCAGCTGTTATAGAAATTTTGTCAAACAAAGATGAGAGTAATATCAATCCTCTTATATAGCATTGAGTGTGGGATAATTTCTTCACAGGTGAAGACAAGTCTTGGAGCAACAGAAATAGAATGCTGAACTGCTATATATTAGGTCAGTGCAAAAATAATGATGTAATAATGTTGTTTTTTGACGTATTTTTTAACGTCAAAAAAACGACATTATTACGTCATTATTTTTGCACCAACCTAATAACATCAATCCTCCTATATGGCATTGAGTGCGGGACAGTTTCCTTAAAGATGAAGAAGTGACTTCAGACAAAGGTTCTACAAAAACATACTGAGAATACCATAGACACAACATGTAGGCAACAAGGAAGTTTTGAGAAAAAAATCACTTATACTTAGAACCAGTTAATTTCTGGGGGATACAATAAAGATAAATAATTTGACACATACTGGCCATATTGGAGGCATAAATGAAAAATCAAGTAACCTACTTAAGTTTGTATAAATGGTGATTTTGAAAAAGAAAAAAAAAACTCATGCAGCCTGTACACCAGCAACAGGATGTATCAAAACTCCCTCAACAGCCTATACTTGCCAATCAGTGGCCCAGGACAACCTTCAATTCTAACTGTAACTGTTTATATAAATTTATAACTTCTGCCCAAGTAGCACTTGACACTGAAAATTTTAATTTCTATTATTTTATCCTGTTTTGATCAAGTGGGTGGCTGCTTTGAAGATCATACTTTGTAGACATTATTGCTGGTCATAAAAGCACAACACACTTCAGCCACAGATAAAATCCTTTATGGCACACTTGACTTCATGTATATTCTAAACCAGTCATATAAGGGACCTATTACGTCACATGTTTGCTTTAACTTATTGAATATGATCTTTTTTTTTGTGAGAAACATTAAATGTTTCTGCACTTTTAAAAATATTAATAGTATAATGAGGATGAATTAATTTGATACTTAGGTCTATTTTGGTTCCCTGAATGTGAGAATAGTCATAAAAGACATTCTATATTTGTCATAAAATAGCCTTAGGAGTGTTTAATTTTAACTAACTTCAATCAATAAGATTGCTTTTGATTCTATTATGATGTGCTGTCAAATCAGAATACATTTTTATTGGGCTGGCCAAAAAAATCATTCTACATTTTCCATAAGATGGCATTAGGAGTGTGTAATTTTAATTAAATTCATTCAATAATATTCTGTTGTGACTTGTCATATCAGCAGGCATTTTTATTGGGCTGACCAAAAAGTTAATTCTATGTTTGTTGTTAGATGGTATATATTTATATTACCATATAAATATGTTTAAGCTCTGTAATTGTGTTACAGAATGCAGAGGCTGGTCCAGAATGGCCAACAATTAGTCAGAATACCTTGTGGGAATGATATTCTGACAGTGATGCATTGCCTTTGTCTAAGTTTTAGAAGTCAGTATGAAGTCAAATGACTGCAGAAGTTTTTAAGCATCAATATACTTTCTATGCCAAGATTTAATAGACCGACTAAGGCTGTATGTGGCAGGATGCTAAGCCAACAAGCAGGCACGTGTTTTCCTACCCATTGCCTCCTAGAATTGATGCTATCACATCTGTCCTTCTCATATAATAAAATGAATAAATCTTTCATTGATACAATCTATGAAGTGGTATGAGGGTCCAAGGGGCTGATGTCTGTGATGACACAGAATGCAACAATTCTAGAGGTACCTTTCTGAACACATTATTATTATTATTATATTATTTTATGGAAAAGGGTGGACTAATTTTTAATTAACTGGTGGGACAGGCTAATTCAGCAGTATTTGTTAGCCAAGGATGAAGAGTTCAATCTGAGGGAGGATTAGCATTAACAATCTTCATAATAGTCACCTGAAAGGTAGGTGAGCATAGTTAACAAAATCTACTTTCTTCTCATATTATTTTCTCATTTCAATAACTCTCCAACTTTCCCACTGTGCCATTTGTCTCTACGTATTTCACAATGTCTTCTGGTCACTGTGACACAGATGTTGCTGTTGATTTGCTAAGATATTGATTCTATTCAGTTCAACCTCCTCTACCTCTTTGTAAAATATCTGTGTCTTGTCTGGGCATATTCAGGTGAAAAACACGTGTTCTTGGCTGGGCAGTATTGCTGCTTGGGCAGGTGAATATATGGTTTCCATCAAGAAATACAGTGATCTATTAGATATGTGCAAAAGCCTGTCACCTGAGATTAAAAACATTCTATCTGCAATTTTAGGTTTTTTTGGGGTTTTTTTTAGTTATGTCCTCTGATATATTCTCACTTCAATTCTCTATATAAGTTTTATACAAAAGTCTTCATTTAATCCTGAAAAAATGATATACAGTATGTAAAGACATGTTACTGTTAATTTATGCAAAACATTATAGCTAGACAAACTTTGAAGTCAAGTATGGCTTCCTTCTGTCTCTTCTATAAATATTTTCATGGGGCTGACGAGCTATTTTCACAGGTGCCCCAACTGCATGAATTTAAGTGTGCTACTAGATTGGCATTTTGACCCCACCCTTTTACTGTCAAAACAGTTAAATATAACTGCCTCTTCTACCGCTATAGCTTGTTCTCTTGCACTTCCCGACATTGGAAGTCTCTTCCTCTTACTTGCTTCCCTGATAACTATAATCTTCAAAAATTTAAATGTAATGTCAGTCGACATCCTATGTTACCCTGATCCCTGTTCCTCTTTTTATCCTCCTCCATTCTTCTTTTTGCATTTTATTTTTTCCTTGACCCTCTCCGCCGCTCTGGTACCCAGTCATTTCCCTTACTTACACTCCCTATAGCCTCTTGCATAATAGTGGCACTCCCACCTAGCTTGGGGTGAATTGCTTAAAAAATTTTAATACCTTAAAAATCCATTTCAGTTATAATTTATTTTGTGAATGTTTCTATATATTCATCTGTTCAGAACAAAAGTTCTCAGATTAAGAACATTCTGTCTGAAGAGAGGAATATATAGAAATATTCACAAAATAAATTATAACCCAAGTGGATCTTCTTGACTTCCTATTATTATAATGCTCTGTAGTTTATATTGAGCTCTCTCTCTGGATTATTATCCTCCTTGGAATTATCCCTAACAGTCACAAATTGGTTATATATATATATCTTAATGAGCCAGGTACTACCTACTTAGGTTTCACTACATGGGATCGCCATCTTCAGGTGGTTGGAATTTCAAATTGAATTCCTGGTTACCTTCCTCTCCTTAGAAGGACTCTAAAGTCCACATGCATGATCTGAGAATTTATGCCCATGAACATCTCCTGCTGGTTAGGGAACTCTCTCTCTTGAATCTCCAGATCATGTTCTGTATATCCTCTTTGTGGTTGTATTCACTTTCACAAAATGTATCAGAGCTATGGGTTGAATAATAGGGTAGACTGGGCTCTCTAGCCTTGGGTGGTAACCAGTCAATGTGAAGGAAAACTGAATTGCATGCCACAGAGAAGACCGTGAGAAACCCCACTATTATCTTACCCAGCAAGTCATGACATTAACAGATGATAAAGAAAAGGAATATGTGGAGAGTCATGATCATGTACATCCTGAAGAAACATGGTATTATGAAAAAAATAAAATACATTGTACTTATAAAAGATGTAAAAATTGCCATAATTTTTTAGAAATCACATATAAGCTTGTATAACAATAATGCAGCAACATTGTGAGGCTCTTCTGTCCTGGGTATGACGATAAACTACATTCAACAGCAAATCCTCTGATCGGGAGGTTTTGAGAAGTATGGAACTGCCTCTTAATTGCTGCTATTCCCAGGTCCACTCTGACCCAAGGTGGTAGCACTTGTTAGAATCCCAATATATATATATATATATATATATATATATATGTATACTGGGATTCTAACAAGTATATATATATATATATGTTTATACATTCTTTTTTATAGATAAAAATATTTAAATGCTGTTTATAATAAACAGAGCATTTACTTAAATATTTGTAAATATTTACTTTAATATTTGTATCTATAAAAAAGAATGTATAAGCATAAAAATGATATAAAATAATTGTCAGACTTTGTCCATTTCATAATGTGTGACATCATAGATGCGTGTATGTAATTGTATGGAGATGTAAGGTTTTAGGTATATATGTTTATGTGCACATATGTGTATGTCCGTATGTGTATATGTGTGGTAATGTGTATATATATGTAGAAGTGGATGTGCATGGATGTATGTGTATATGTATGTAAGTGTGTGTGCATTTATGTATTATATGTATACATGTATATGTGTGTTTGTATGTATATATATATATATATGTATGTGAGAATATGTATGTATGTGTGTGTATATATGTGTACATGTATGTGTGTATGTATATATATATATATATATATATGTATGTGAGAATATGTATATGTGTGTGTATATATGTGTGTATATATATATGTGTACATGTATGTGTATATATATATATATATATATATATGTGTGTACATGTATGTGTATGTATATATATATATATATATATATATGTGTGTACATGTATGTATATATATATATATATATATATGTGTACATGTATGTATGTATATATATATATATATATATATATATATATGTGTGTACATGTATGTATATATATATATATGTGTGTACATGTATGTATATATATATGTGTGTGTGTACATGTATGTATATATATATATGTATGTATATATATATATGTGTGTACATGTATGTATATATATATATATATATATATATATATATATATGTGTGTACATGTATGTGTGTATATATATATATATATATATATGTGTGTGTGTGTGTATGTATATATGTATATACAGATATATGTGTGTGTATGTATATATGTATATACAGATATATGTGTGTGTATGTATATATGTATATACAGATATATGTGTGTGTATGTATATATGTATATACAGATATATGTATCTGTATGTATATATGTATATACAGATATATGTATCTGTATGTGTGTATATGTGGATATATGTGTATGTGTTTACATGGGTATATGTATGTGTGTATGTGCGTACACACCTATATGTATGTATTTATGTGTATATGTTATTGTGTATGTGTGTATTCACATGTGTTTTTGAGCATAAAAATATAGGTCCTTGCTAGATTAGATAATCGTTATATTTATTTTTTATATGTTTACATTTGATTTGTAACCTGTAGTCGATATTAATTTTGTCAAATTTTCTTAATTACACAGCGGCCCTTTCAGTAAATGCCCTTCAGTTTTAGTTTTCCATCACCCCATCGCTCTCCCCCACCCCTTATTCTTTTCTTTTCCTCTCCCTCCCTCTTATTCTGATCTTTAACATTAGATCATCTATGGTGTGTGTATGTCACCACGAAATGTATCTTTAATGTATTAGATATCCAACAACATTCATGTTTCTCTCACTTAAACCTCTTCAACTCACCTCTTTAAAACTTCTCTCTGTTAAGGTTTAATCCTTCTCTCATCTGTTACCCCTCTCTTTAGTTCTAACATTCGTCCCACACTCTCATACTTACACTCTCTCTAAATTCTATTTTTATTTCCAGAGTTGTTTTTTCTGTTTTCTTTTTGAATTTGTAGGTCTGATGAATTGGATCATATTTACAATTCCAATGGAATAAATTATGACCATGGAATATTAGTGTTTAACCCTTTTTATTATATATATATATATATATATATATATATATATATATATAGCTCTTTTCTGACACAATGTTTCTTTTTAAGGAAAATAAACTGATTCTTTCCCACCAATCTTGTTGCATCAAGGCCTTAGCAAGAACCTCTATAAAGAACAAGAAATTTTTTTTAGCTTTTGATTATGAGACAGTAAACAAAGAACTTTATTATTTATCTGTATTTATTTATCAATAGATCAAAGAGAACTTACCTTTGATCCGATATTAATTATGAATTATTAAATTTGAATGCTTCAAGTTAGAGCAGTTTGTAGCTGGATCCAAATTTAATCGATATATTGAAGATTTTTACATTTTGTCAGAAAATAATGACAAGGACATTTTCACCAATTTTTTTTGTCTGACTATATTTTAATTTTTACATTCTCTTCTAAATTGAATCAATATGTTTAAAAGAATTTTACATTTCGTAACAATATACAAAGGATATGGTTTATTATAGAGATTCTGAAGCAGGTGTGAGTTTCAGTGATTCAGGTTGGAGAGGGATCTTTTACTTTTTCTTGTTTTTTATTTACAGAATTTTGTTTATTGAATCACAATACTCTGGCATTCTATTGAACTCTTTATTTATTGAAGTCTGCTTCAGTTTATTTATTTAATAATTAGTTATGAATTAAAACAAATTACTGTACATGTATTCAAGTTTAAAAATCCATCAATCTTTTCTATTGCTATTGAATTTGTAAAATTCCTCCATAAAAATAATCCATGTAAATGTAGTAATATGGAAAAAAATGGAGGTTTTCAGTGACATATGCATGTTATTTGGAATTCACCTTTTGAGTTGGACAATCTTGGAAAGGTGGGAATGACATTCTGACATATGATGAAAAGGGTGCATTGAGCAAAAAAGGTTTAATCACAGATAATATTATCAAACAGTTATTGAAATCAAAATAATTAAGTCCCAAGCATTTTTTTGTGTTATCTTGTGTTGCACTGTCCAAATCAGTTTCGTTTGTTCTAGGGTTTTAGGCAATTATTTCTCCTTTTTTTAGAATATTTTTTCTTTGTGTATACTGTGGGATGGAGGAGGCATGGTGGAGTAATGGATAGTGACTTGGATTGAGGAATTGGAGAGCTGAGTTCAAATTCCAGTTGAATCCATTACATTCACTTATGTGCTAATACCCTTGTGAAAGGTATGAATCCTTTTCTCCCCTCAGCTATGGGTAAATAGCAGGACAGACCAAGTTCTATAGCCTTGGATGGCAACTGGTCTACCACAGAAAGAAATGGCAACCTACTGCAGGAAAAAAATCTGCCTCGTTAGTCATGTATCGAAAGATACATGATTGCCTAAGCATGTATCATACATGGTATAAAAAAAATACTGTGGGGTAGTGTCAACAAAATTGTCATAAAACAGTTCAGTTGATATAAACATTTATCATTTTTATATCTATCTATCTATCTATCTATCTATATATATATATATATATATATATATATATATATATATATGTTATAATTTTCAGATCCCTACATATTTATTTGACACAGCCAGTTTCAATCCCTTGCCAAATTATGCCTTTGGTTGGAATCAAGAATACACCAATTGGAACTCTATTATCTGTAACTAGGTCTATCCTTTTGATTCTTGTGTAAACTGAATATATATCTATCTTTTTGACTTCCATGCAAACTGAATCTGTGTCTACCTTTTTGGCTCACATGAAAATTGAACCTATGGTTACCTGTTTGACTCTTATGTAAATCAAACATATGTTTACCATTTTGACTCTCATCCAACCCGAATGTTTACCTTTTTTGACAACAGAATATGGCATTAAATAACCTGGAAAAAATTGATTTACTTTAATCCAGACCGAACCAAACCAATGCCAAATTTGCTGTAACAATCATTTGGCTAAATGGTTAGTGGGTTGATAACATTATTAATTGCTCTTTGATATGAGCTTATTGATGGCCTGTTTGAAATGCACAAGATTTATTCAGAGAGAATCCAACCATTTATTAATGAAAGTATAGCCTCTCTAGATCGGTGATACCTTTGTCTTCTCGAAAGTACTGCTTTATGCATTTATCTCAGTATCCCTTTCACAAGTCTGTAAAATCATCTTTTGGGATTATTGAAAGAGGCAGAGGAAATTTTGGGGACTCATGATAAGGAAAGATGGCTTGGAGAATCTAATACTTATAGGTAATAATGAAAACAAAAGAAGGAAGAAACAGTAACCTACTTGAGTCTGTTTAAATGAATAGCAAAATCGGTGCAAAGAGGGATAGTAAAGGGTAAAAAAAAAGCAACAAAAATAGGAAGCTGTGAAGATTCATGATCACCTACATTCTGAAAAGTCTTGGTATATAAAAGATGCCACATCAGGTTCATTTTAATGATATTTCAGGTTTTGTAAATGCCAGAAATTGTTGAGAAATCGATTTGGACTGTTGTGGTACTGACAGATTTTGATGACACAAATTTTGGCAGGAAAAAAAAAACATTCACAAGATGTGAATAATCTCATCATTAAGTCATTGTGAACTTGATCTATTCTCCCCCCCCAGTTATGGGTAAAATAGTAGAACTTGTATCTAGAAAAATCATTAGTATCTAAAAAAAAAACTTGCTGATACAATATTCACTCACAAAAAAAAGAAGAATTATTTGTACAATCCTCAATATGTTTTGATTTTAAATAACCCACAAAGGGCTGATAAGCCATAAAAAACAAATCATGCAATCAATCTCTCATGAAAATGTTGTCTTGTTTTGTTGCACCTTTCTTTCTGGTAATCTTTTTCATATTCTCCTATAAGTTACATTTTACCTTCCCCCTCAATCTTTGCTCTTACCCTCTTTTCTCTTGGCATCACACCCACTATTTCTTGCTCTTTTATTTCCCCTTCTACATTTTCCTCCTCTTTTGTCTCTTTCTTCCTCTCTTTTCTGCATTTTTGTCTCTCCATACACTGATTCTCCCTCTTTTCTTTCTCTTCCTTCTCTTTTGTTTCTCTTCCTCTCATTCCTCCTCTTTTGTCTCCCCACCCACTCTTTACTCTTTTTAGTTTTCCCATCACATATCTTTCATTTTTTCCTCTCTCTTTCATCTTCTCCCTCTCTCTTTCATTTTCTCCCTCTCTCTTTCATCTTCTCCCTCTCTCTTTCATTTTTCACTCTCTTTCATCTTCTCCCTCTCTCTCTCATTTTTCACTCTCTCTTTCTTCTCCCTCTCTCTTTTACTTTCACTCTCTCTTTTACTTTCACTCTCTCTTTCATCTTCTTACTCTCTCTTCCTCCTTTTTAACTTCTCTTCCTCCTCTTCATCTTCCCCATTTCCTACCATTTTTCCATCTCTACTTTCTTTTACTTATCCCCCACTCTTTCTTCCTCTTTTTTCTCCCCACTTATGCTCTCTCATTTATTCATCTTCCCATCTTCCTCTTATTTTTTCATTTTTCACTTTCAACAAATGTTTTCACTCTTTTCCTCTCTTCCTCTTTTTCATCTTTTCACACTCTCTCCCTTTCTTTCATCTTTTCACACTCTCTCCCTTTCTTTCATCTTTTCACACTCTCTCCCTTTCTTTCATCTTTTCACCCTCTCTTTCTTTCATTTTTTCACCCTCTCTCTCTTTCTTTCATTTTCCCTCTCTCTTCCTCTCTTTCTATCCTTCTTCTTCTTTTCACACTCTCTCCCTTTCTTTCATCTTTTCACACTCTCTCTGTTTCTCTCTTTCTCCTCATTCCTTTTCTTCTTTTGTTTATCCTTTTTTTTTTTATCTTCCTGCTCTCTCTTCTACAACCTTCTCCTAGACGTCCACTCTCTCCATACGACAATGTACATGTGTTGTGTGTTTACGTCATCATTTCTTGCTTACAGCCGGCATGCATAGTAATGTACATTATCGGTGTCTTCTCTCCACACTTCTCCCTTTCTAGTAGCAGCCGATGCTGCTTCGTGGCTGTGAAAATGACAGTCACGTGTCCGCACAGAGAAATGCAAGATGGTTAGGCTCGTGTAAAACTCTGATTGTTCTCCGGCCAGTGGTAAGTGCTGGTGGGGACCAAAATGACCACAAATGTGACTGGGCCTTTTAGAACTCCTTGGTCAAAGATGCCCTCCAGAGAGGAACCCCAGCTTGTACTGCTGCTTTTCACGCTTACTTTCACTTTCAAATAACAAGGAAATCTCACACTGTCTCTCTAAGTGTCTATTCAACCGCTTGCTTTTTGCAATTTTTTATTCGGCTTCCCCATTCAGATATATTTTACTTATAGAATAATTTTGGAGATGTGACTGATATGACCTTGAATATACTTTAATTTATAACTTTTTGTTTTTCAAGAAGTATTATATATATTTTTCGTGTATTACTGGAATTTTTGGTTTGCCAGATTGAGGAAAAAGAAATTACCTATGAAATGAATGAACCGTGTCTCGTCTCGTCTCGTGGATTATAGAAAAAAAATTTGGATGTGCTATTTGCGTGTACAATGCTTTTAACTAAAATTCATTATTCGCATAATTACGCGTGGAATTAAATTATATGACAGTTCAATTGGTTGGTTGTTCTGGATTTACAGATGAATCACGTTATTTATTTTTTAAATTTTACTTTTCGTGAGATATCAACTTGTACCATATCATGATGATTGTTGAAACTGTTTAGTTTTTTTTTTTTTTTTTTTTTTTTGTTGTTTGTTTTTAGTAGTTCAATTGTTTTTTAATTTCATCGCTTAAGGAACGATAGAATTAAATTTCCAGAGGCAGTCAGTACCCACCCACCCACATTTACGTTGAACATCGTCGGATAAACAAATAAATTTTTTTTTATCCATTACCCAACGAATGGGAAAAAATGATCTCTATCATCTCAAAAAAGAAATTTAAAAAAAGCCTTAAAAAATTTGGTGCTTCTAAAAATAAATAAATTAATTAAAATAAGAAAAAATACCCGGTTCATGTTAGAGATCGAATTTGCAAGTAAAATAATTTATTTAATTATTAGTACAATTTGACTTAAATCATAAGCTGGAGCAATTTATCACCTTTCTAAGTCTTTTCTTCACTAATAATCTGAAATAAATAAAAAAAAACAACTTCACGGCTGCATAAATCAATTATTTTAGTAAAGTTGGTTATGTCAGGTTCTAGTTGTTGAATATATACTCGTACATAAAGTAAAGTAAACTTTAGTTTTAATTGAAAAAAAAAAGGGTACTTTTAAAATTTGATTTTTATGAACCCTAGTGATTTCTTCCTTTTTTCCATTCATTCAACAAACTGTTTAAAAAGGACTGGAAGCTTAGAAGAGGCGCAACACAGTACAAACGAAACGTTATGACTCATTCATTCAGGGAGATTAAAGTACTGAAAAATGATGACACATAGTGTTTTTTGTCTTTTTTCATTAAGTTTATGATTAAAAAGAGAAAGCACTGTTGCTGATGACTGATTTTTTTTATTTTTTTAACTGAGAAAAAGTGATGCATTTTTTTTTATTGTTAAAAAAATCATCTCCCTAAGAAAAAAATAAAAACAAAATGAATGTTGCTTTAAAAACAACCCCCCCAAAATAAGACACAATTCTTGTCCGTCTCTCCCATTGGTGCTCGGAATAATTGTCAGTTTTGCTACTTGCTAGTCCTTCATTCATAATTGCTCGACTCGCTCGCTTTTCTGCATACAACTACTACTATTACTACAAACAATTAGTTAAAGGTTTTCAGCCTTACAAGCCAGGGTTTATTTAGAGAACATAATCTTCACTATTGCTATCTTTTACTGTACATGTATTTTTACAGCAATTACAAAAACATCCGAACCCTCAGACTTTTTTGTTACCCACCTACACAAAATTACCATTATTAACAAAAAAGAAACTGACCAACTAGAAAAACCCACCCATTGATAATTCACTTTATTATTTTCTTACTTAAAAACGGAAACCATTTCAATTATTTATTACTGTGGTTTTCACAACTAATATCAGTTAGTTAACATAACAACTATGTGATAAAGTATGAAGTAAAAAACCCTTTGTTTTTATTTTAATTACAATACAAACAACTTCATTTTTGGCCTTCATTACTTTTTTTTTCCTCGATTTAAATTTTAAATTGTTTATGTTTTTTTTATGCCAGTTAGTTTCCACGAAAGAAAAAAAAAATTAAATATCGAAAATTTCCTCTTTCTCACATAAAACACTTATCTACCTACATAAAAAAAACACCAGGGAAGATGGAGCAGGATATAACAAACCTATTCGCGGAATTTTTATTTATTTATTTTTAACCTAAAAAAAAAAAAAAATAGACAACTGACTTTCCAGGCAACAGTGTTTCGCTTTTGAGTCGGCTCTGAAATGTCCAACTAAAACAATAATGCCAACGAAAAAACGGATTTCTACATTAAACAAAAAATTAGCCCCGGAAGATCTTCTCAGTACGACAACAAGTGCTTCGTACTATTCTTGTTTTAATAATGTCTAGTCTCTTCAATAGGAAAAAAAAGGACCCAGATAAGTTCGGCCCGGCTTTATCTGTTATTATTTTGATTGTAAATAACATTTTTCATGGCTGATGATGAAAAACTGCCAATATTGATGGAAAAGTAGTAGTTTTTATTATTTTGAAATAAGAAAGTTAAAAGGTTTAAAGAAAAAAAAAAAGGGACTCGTGAAAATACATTTATTCAACTACCAACCTTCTTCACCAACTAGTTTATTATTTGGGGCCATGCAGCTTTTAAGATATTTTGGATTCTGTATGAGGTTTGTAGAATTTTCTTCTATTTTACCCTTTTTATTTATATTTGTTGATCAATGTTTTGGTTTATTCAACAAATACGTTTTTTGACTTGTTTAACTTTTAAAAGGGACCCAAAAACAACTCTACGTTTCCCCGACTATTCTGTTAGTTTTCATATCCAAAAAGAACGGAGTCGCATTATTTTATTTTTTTTAGCTTAGCTTTTGAACAGAACTTTTAACGAAAACCCTACAGTACACATTTTCAGTGAATCGAAGATTGATTTAGGTTGGGGATAAATCTTAAATTAAAAAGTATTTATAATTTTCTTGTCTGGCAAAAAAAGTTAAAATGAAATGTCACTCAGTTGGCAGGACAAAAAGTCCTTCAGAAAATTTTGTTTTCAAAAATAATTTACAGTTTTTGAAAAACAAAAAACAAAAAAAATACATATTTTTAAAATAAATTAATTACAGAATTAAAAATAAAATCTAGTAATCGACTATTAAATCGTCCACCCTCCAAAAATCATACAAAAAAAAAATTCCATTCCAAATAAAAAAATGTTTCTTAATAATAACATTGTATTTTCTTTTTACTTTTCAAAATGTAATTCTTACTTAGTTAATTGACGTTTAACTACTTGAAATTTAATTTTTAATCGATTTTATTGAACCTAACCGCATTTAAAATCAATCAGTCCCCATTTATTTATTTATTTTAGTCTAAAATAAATAAATAAGTGGGTATGATTGATTCTCTAAAATTTTTAGAGAATTATTAAAAAAAAAAAAAAAAAAAAAAAAAAGATTAATCTTTATTTCGGCTTCTTATTCTTCGGGCTGTATCCACAAGAAGACACAATTGGTGACCGTTGATTCGACCTCCAGGTATCATTTTCCTACCACACGAAAGAAAGGGTTGCAGTCGGATAGATGAAACAGTGACCAAGGGAACGGGGTTATTTTTAATTTTGTACGATGACCCACCATAAAATGCAACCATGCATCTTCTTGTGTTGTATCAATTATTCAAGTGGGTAACTAAATTTTCCTTTACAAAACTCAATATTACTAAAAATAAAACAGAATAAATAAGAACACAATAAAAATTTATTTACACTTTATGTGTATTTATATTCACCATATATGTGCCTTTATTCAATTGAATTTAACAAACAGTAAATCTCTACACGCAACTGCAATCTGTGTATGTGTGTGTTAACGGGACATCTTTCTATCGGGTAAAGTAAAATAAAATCCTAGTTTTTTTGTTATTTTTTAAAGCCTTTTTTCTCCTAACAATTTCTGTCTGAATTTGTGAGATGAATTATCATTACTTACACGATTTATATTTCGGACTATTGTCCTCATCTTTGTATTAGAAGTGTATAATAAATAATAATGTAAAACTTCTCGTCGCTGAAACTCAGACAGGAATTATTGAATCGGTACGGGCCCGATGTGATAAACACCAATGGAGGCGGTTGGAAAAGCTTTTCTTCCGACCTTTAAAAATTAAAAAAAAAACAAACAAACAAAAAAACGACCAAAGTAAGAATTTAAGAATACGATTTAATTAAATTTGTGCTTGTTCTGAATTCTTGTAAACTAAAAGGTTCTACTGAGGGAAAACTGGTCCCGTCGTAAAAATAAAAATAGTACCAAATAAAAAATGCCGCAAAAAAGAAAGGTTTCGTTTATGTAGGCCTTTTTTGAGCAATAGTGACTCGGAAGGGAATTGTCGGCGCTGCCCATGGCACAAGTTATACTAGCAATAATAACTGTCCTTCCAAAAATCATTACATTTTAAAACAGAGATAAATGTACAAATAAAATTTAATATATAAGTTTATCTGGATTAATTTTTTTTTTTCCTTTTCATTTTCCCAAATCAAAAATCTGTTTTTCATCCAATTCTCACTCTTCTTTTCTTCCAAAATATAAATTTAAACTTGATTTCTATTTTCATTTAAATTTTTCCCAAACCTTCGCAAAAAATTGAAACAATACAAAAACAAGTTCACATTTATTTTAAAAAGAAATTATTTTTTTGTTGTTATGCTGGTTTTTTTTTTTTTTTTAATTTGTTTGTAATTTTTTTTACATATATATAGTTTTAAAACTAAAAAGTTTATATGCTACTATGCTTCAGCTTATTGAATAAGTTATTTTTTTCTAAGTGAAATAGTTTTTCCATCCATATGTAAATATTGTTGTTACTCTGACTAGTCCCAATAGTGTAAAAACAAAACAAAACAAAACAAAACTTTGATGTTGTGTTTTTTTGGTTTTTTTTTTGGTTTTTTTTAATCATCTCTCTTTCTCTGGCACAAAAGTAAAACTTTTCCTTTTTCAACTTGAAAGCGAAGAAGACTGAATAGAGTGCATGTAATTCTGAGAAATCCTGTTTAGTTGCAAAAATTTGGGGGAAAGCCTAAAGGCCACAGTCTATATATATTTTCATATGGAAAAAATACGCACTGTGTGTAGGACATTAAACACACCACAAACATCGAATTCTAAAGAATTTAAACTTTGAGAATAGAGAACAAATTGGTCTGGAGGAACAGTATGAATTTTTTAATCAATCAAACTTGCTTTTTTTTTGTCCAGGGGAAGGTGTACAACAAGTCTTACACTATAAGTGTATGACATGTATGCACATTGTACATATTTTTCAAATAGTTTACTTTTTTTGGTTCGTTTTTATCCTCTTATGGGAAAAATTTTATTATATATCAAGATTTAATAATTACTTAACAACAGGAAGAGATAGTTGAAATTTGTAGGCTACATAACGGTTTGGAGGAGTCATTACGAATGATTTAATTGATCTGAAATAACAGGTGTATTTAGACATTTCTGAAGGGGTTGGATGCCATACATGACATCCACATGAGTCTAGATCTGCTATGGCTCTATCTTTCTCTCATATATATATATATATATATATATATATGTATATATATAATACTTTTCTATGAATGATGAAAAATTTGACAGTGTTATTGCTCCTCAGAGTCAGATAAAAACATTTTATATTCAGTATTATACAATATTCTTGTCTGATCCTGAGGAGCAATAACATTGCAACACTTTTAAAATTGGCCATAGATAAGTATTGGGTGTGACCTTTTTGTTCAGTAATAAATATTGCTTGAGTTATCTATTGTTCACTATTATTGCCAAATTCTGCTCACCTTGTCATATGATAAATTACATAATTTTATGTATATCAATAATACATTATATATTTATGGAGTATTGCTGCCATATATGGTCTGGTGCACCTTCTGTTTGCCTCGGGGTTCTTGATAGGCTCCAGAGGTGGATATGCAATGTAACTGGCCCTGCCCTGGCATCTCGCCTACAGTCACTTTCTCACAGATGCGCTGTCGCCTCCCTCTGTCTGTTCTACAAATACTTCCATGGAAATTGCTCCGAGGAGCTGTATTCGCTGGTTCCCAGACGTCATGAGTTCAAGCGCCATACGAGGCTGGCATCCCGCTCTCACCCCTTCACTGTCGAAACTCCTAAATGTAGCCGTCTCTTCTACTCTAATAGCTTCATGTCTCACACCTCTCGCCCGTGGAACTCCCTTCCCTATTCCTGTTTCCCTGTTAGCTATAATCTCCAGCTATTCAAGTGTAATGTCACTCGACATCTCCAGTTGCCTTGATCTATCCACTACCCTCATCCTTTCTTCTATCACTCCTATCTGACCTTGCTCTAAATTTTCTGTAACCCCTTGCGTCCTAGTGGCTTCCCGCCTTGCTTGGGGTGAAATGCTTAAAAAAAAAAAATAAATAAATAAATATGATTTCATTTTAGCTGTTACAGAACATTACAAAACAGTTAAAAATGAAACCTAGCATTTATATCTCATATTGGAAACAAGGTATTTAAAAAAAGTTACACAACCTAAAATATATGTCCATATATAGATATTTTTATTTTAGCTGAAGATAATAGCTAAAAGTATAGCTGAAAGTACTTGGACATACAGAACATTATATAACCCAGTAGCCAACAACATTCAGAAAAAAAATCCTTGTTTTATGTCATATATACTAGGTGTAATACCAAAATTGTTCAAACCATGTAACAGCATAGGATAATTGTTCATCCCACAAAATGTTTAATATCTAAAAAGCCACTAAACTAATTGTGTTTCTTTCTTCCAGGTTTTCAGATAAGACATTTAGTTATCTTGACTCTATTTGTCATAAAAATCACTGAAAAACCCTTTGAGTTATTCAGCTATAAAGAGAACAGGTTAAAATCATTTTGTGTCAGTACCACTATGTTTTCTCAACTGAGCAATGGTGAGAGGAAAAAGATAATTCGGGCCTTCAGTAATGGTACCAACATTCATACTCTGGCTTCCATCTTCAAAGTCCATTCAAGAACCATCATGACAATGGTGAATAATTTTAAAAAAGAGGGATCAGTAGAGAGGAAAATTGGGTCAGGAGGTCACAACAGGAAGAGGGATCATCATTTCAACTTAGAACTAAATGCATTTTTATTGTTCAAAGTAGAGTCCAATAGTTTTATAAAAGTCTTGGAGAATTCCAGTAAGATATGTTTAATCATTTCTAAGATACAATGATTCAAAGCTTAATGTAACAATTGAACAATTTTGCTGTTACACCCAATATATATATATATATATATATATATATATATATATATATATATATAGATACATGTTTCATTAAATAATATAGACAAGTGTTGTCTATTTATTTTACGTAAATTCTTTTCATATCGTCTGATAAGCTTAATAACATTATCATTAAACAAAGAAAGAAAATCACAATATTGATACATATTTTTTAATCCTATCTAAGCTTTCGGTTTACATAAGCCATTATCAAAGATGACAATTACATTACAAAATATCACCCAATACACGGACAAGACAGTGATGATAGTCTGTTTCTGTTTACATGGAAGATTTCCAAGCAATGACAAACTTTTCTTTCTTCGTTTAATGACAATGTTATTAAGTTTAGCAGACAATATGAAAAGAATTTACATAAATAGACAACACTTGACTATATTATTTAATGAAACATGTAGCAATGAAAAAATGCTGCCTAAATACACACACACACACATATATATATATATATATATATATATATATATATATATATATAATTATTTATTAAAAAAAATTTATAACATAAATATGTTATAGAATCACTACAAAAATAGCCATTTTGTTTCAACACTTCAGTGTCTTATCAAGTGATGATGTTGAATGTAAAATAAATAAAGTTGATAGTGGGGTAGTAAAGATTTGTCCCGAATGTTAATAGACATTCCTAAGTTGAAAGTAAGAAATTTTATACTACTGGTACATCAATTAGTCTGTAGCCAAATGAGGCTAAAAATATTTACACAAGTATTTAAAATCTTTATTTCCCAACATTCTCCGTATTTGTCAATGCACTTAATTCACTGGTGGACATTATACATTGAGATTTATGTCAACATTATAAACTTTATAACATTATAAATTGAGAAATTCAACTAACAACTACATGTCAGGATATAAATTTATTGATCCAACAATAGATATTAAACTTCTCTCAGATACTTGCTATATTTATTTTTGCTTGAAAGAATCATCATTAGTGCCTTGACTGCTTCAATCATCTGTGGGGGTGAACAAAGAGCAGAAGAAACAGACAACTTCCTCCAGGATGATCTATCAGTGGTGGCTCTCAGGGGTGAGCAGGCATTGTCATGTCTGCTCACTCTTTGATGCTGTCTGACTAACTTTTGCATTGCTGTCTCCACTTGTGTCTGTCTTTAACAGTGCCTTGCACAGGCTACTATGCCATGTGATGTGACCAAACCATAACATCTTCCAATGCTTAATAATGGCGAAGAGAGATTCCTTTCAGCCAACAAGACTTTTGACCTTGCTCTACACGTAGTTATTGGTTTTGTGCTCCCAGTAGGAGATACAGAGAAGCTTTCTCAGCATATATTTCTTGAAAGAAAGAGACACATAAAAAAAAAAATGCAAAAATGTTTTTTATTCTTTCCACTCTTAATGCTGACTCTAAACCTTGTAAAAAAAAAAGTCTGTTGGGCAGCAATAACTTTAATGGCTTGTCTGGCAACAATTAGTAAAATTATAAAAATTCTAGGCTCTGAATATTTAAAAGAGAATTAGCACTGACTCAGGTTGTAATTAGGCTCATTGCAAAAGAAATAAATGTCAACATAATTCCATTTGTGGTTGGATGCTGTAGTGGGATTGTTGCTTTAATCTCTAAATCTTTAATGAAGTCAGGTATTGAAAACTCTAGAAAAAAATGAAAAAAAAAAACTCAAATCAGCCAGCTACTCCAACCATTTAGCAATACAAATAGAAAATTAAGCTAAATATTATTGATGAAATTCAACTAACAAAGTTTGGTGGGTTCATATTAATGTTATTTCAAATCTGAAATTATATATAACCTCGGAGTTATTAACTGGGAAAAACATTCTAAACTTAACCTAGTCTGGCAATCGACCACAGTTCTAGTAACATTAAACTTTAAATTTTTATAAATTGAACTACAAGAGTATCTTGCTCAACATCATGCTAGGTAATGGTACAATTATGGTTATTTTCTCGGCTTTGTCTGGCATAAGTCTATAGCAATGGCATACTCAATGAAACACTGCATAAGATCTTTCTGTACCCAGTTCTTTTGAATATTTAAAAAAATCAGTTGCACAGCCTTGATGTAACTATACATCTAGTCAGGAGGAACCTTATTGCACATGTGTTTACAGATCCTAGCCTGTAGCCTGTGAGGTTATTCAGCTATGAGTGAGATGCCACTCGGTGACTGTTGCATTCTTAATGACTGAACGAGTAAATTCTTCACGTCTCATGCAAAGTTTGTTTTTCTTTTTGCAAAACATAGCTTTGAAATATCTTCACCATCTGACAATCCAGATTTGGTTGCCACTGACTTTTGGCTTTTCTAAAAAGCTAAAATTGCTATTGAAATGCTATGGACAAAATTAAGAAGAATAATGCAACTGATGGCCATCAGGAAAGAGGGTTTTTTTCCATGCTATTTTTATAGAGTGGAACAGATACAGGAATAATTGTGTGAAGCTAAGAAAAGTGTCATTAACCTAGATAAATTATTTTTCATGAGTATTATGGTTTCTGGACATAATTCACACGCACACACACACTAGTGTATATAAAATCTATATATGATGTGTGTGTGTTTATTTCCATTTTATCATTAATTTTACTAATATATAGATATATATGTATGTATATATATATGTATGTATATATATATGTATGTATATATATACGTATGTATATATACGTATGTATGTATATATACGTATGTATGTATATATATACGTATGTATATATATGTATGTATGTATGTATATATGTGTATCTATGTATGTATATATACGTAT
>OZ010614.1:31546408-31598908 GCA_963932145.1 Acanthosepion lycidas | reverse complement strand
AATACCACAATCCTTCAAGAAATAGGCAATCATAGCTGTGTTTAAATTTTATTTGTTGACCTATTAATTCCCATGTATTCTTGAGAAAGACAGGAGAGTTGTTTCCCATCACCTTTTTTTAAATCATTTCACCCCAAGGAAATAAAACTACTAAAACACCAGAGGTTACTGAGTGTGAAAGAATATGAGAAAAAGAAAAACATTATTAAGGAGAAAGAATAATAACAAGAATTAAGAAAATAGAAAATAATGATTTGACATTACATTTAAATTTTTGAAGATCAAAGTTTACTGGAAAGCAAGAGGCTGGAAGAGAATCCTTCAAGCAAGAAGTGTAAGAGAAGAAATTGTTAGCATAGAACTTATGATTATATCTAGCAATTTCAATTGCAAAATAATGAGACCTAATTCCCAATTTAGTACTGCAGTTGAATTTTGTAAAGTTTAGATACCAAAGTTCATCAGAACAGTTAACCATGAAAATATTTATAGAAAAGGCACAGAGAGGCAACCTTGCAATGGTGGGAAAGTGACTGAAGCTGAGATGCCAGATAATAACATTGCTGATTCTTCTTTGGATTTTAATTTGAACTAATGAAATAAATGACCTCCTTTTGTTCTGATTGCATATTGGTTCTACGTGTAAATGAGGCTGTAGAGGTGATCAGCCAAAACAATGTAGTATAAGATTAATATTTTAAAAAGAAAACATCTTGGAATAGAAAAATAACTTGTCTCAAATTACTTAAATATATTTATTCACTCAGTTTAAAGAGCAGTTAAATATAAAATATAAGTGAAACAGAATAGTATATTTGACATGTTCATTGGACGAGGGGCGTATTCAGCATTTGATAATTTTGTGGCAATATGCACTTAAAGGTTTTAGACAATTTTGATCATTTCTTTTTATGGTTAGCCATAAGGAATTTTAAATGTAGGACTACCTTACACTTAAAATAATAACAACAATAATATTTATTAAGAATTTATTACAGGAAATATCAAGTTTTCAAAAATATTGTTGACAATTATGTATTTAGTTACATAACAAATAAATAAAAATAATATAAATTTTGATGCTATATACGATTTGTTGTTAGATATTTTTCATTTTCTTCTTTGTTATTGGTAGCATTTTAATAATACTTTGGCTGTAATGCTAAGTTTCCTAAGTCGAACAAACTGGAGCTATTTTATTTACACGTTGTTACCTCTCTTTTTCATTGTTGTTTTTAGATTGCTTTCTTCCAGTCATTTTGATGGGCAATAGTAAAATTCTGATATTTAGAATAATCTTATTGCACTTCAAAAATAAAGCCTGTAAAAAGGAATATTTTAAATTGATATACAACCAGAAATAAAATGATTTTAACAAAAAACCTTAATGATTTCACTATAATTATGTAACAATAATGTAATGATATTCCGCAGACAAATCTACGGTTTATGTTACCTCATTTCGTTGCACGGTTACAAACTATAAACCTAAATTGAGCTTGAAATATTGTGTTAACGTCTCTAATTTTTTGTAAAATGCTTAGATATGATATAATGGATAATTTGCAGTGAAAAAAGCAATTTTAGATTTTTTGTTGAATACGCCCCTCCTCTGCTAAACGCGACATTTATTGTGTAAGAGTTAGGTTGATCAAATATACACTGACATTAATTGCTTCTGGTCCTTCAGTTTACAAGGCCTTCAGAAATATTATTCTATTTATTTCCCTGCTTTTAAATGCACTCCAATGTACTTAAACAAACATGCATTTCCTTCATTAATTCCTTTTTCAGACTAACATGCTTATAAAGAGTGCAGTAGAAAAAGTGTTATATGTATGTAGTTTTGAACTGAGAAAGTACAGCCTAATTACAAAATGGCTTACATTAGGACAAGTTTCTAAAAGAAAATTATGACAAGTATAAAAACAAAAAAACTGCTGTAAATCAGTATTGTATGCCTTACTATTCAGACCAACATGCTCATCTTGGTTGATTTTCTCAGAACATTTCTGGATCATTTCAAATGTCTATCTTAAATGCTTTACGATTCAGATCCAAATGTTCATGTT
Organism: Acanthosepion lycidas; assembly: GCA_963932145.1. NCBI lineage: Eukaryota > Metazoa > Mollusca > Cephalopoda > Sepiida > Sepiidae > Acanthosepion > Acanthosepion lycidas. The sequence goes on along the minus strand of OZ010614.1, from coordinate 31,596,836 downwards.
TGTTATTATACAATGTTTCAGCTGTCATACTCTCTGGCCTTCGTCAGATGTCTATATTATATGCCTTACTATTCAGATCAAAATGTTCATGTTTGTTATTATACAGTGTTTCAGCTGTCATACTCTCTGGCCTTCTTCAGATATCTATCTTAAATGCTTTACTATTCAGATCAAAATGTTCATCTTTGTTGTTATACTTACAATGTTACAGCTGTCATACTCCCTGGCCTTCTTCAGATGTCTATCTTATATTCTTTACTATTCAAACTATCATGCTCATTTCAGTTATTATACTCATAATGTTTCAGCTATTGTACCTTCTGGCCTTCTTCAGGTCTGCTTTATTATATGCTTTGCAATTTAGACTAGCATAGTCATGTCAGTTATTATACTTGCAATGTTGCATTGTATCTCTGGCATTCTTCAGGTATCTCTCATCATATGCTTTAAAATTCAAATCAGCATGCTCATCCTGGTTATTATACTCATAATGTTTCAGCCATTGTATTCTCTAGCCTTCTTCTGGTGACTGTTATATACTTTGTGATTTAGACTAGCATGCTCATCCTGGTTGGATAAAAAGAACATTTGGAGAGTTTTTATATAATTTATCATCTGAAAATAAAAAAAATTATTAGATCACATTAGAAATTGTATAATAAACTAAATAAAAGCACCTTGTCTGTCGTATTCAATGAAATGTGCATGAAAGAATGATTGCTGCCTAAATACATGCACACACATGCATACAGATATATATATATATATATATATATATATATATATATTAATAGGTATCACCCAGGCAAGGCAGTACAGCCACTAACAAGCAATGGGTTACAGGGCATGGTGGAATTATGAACAGAAACATTAGTAATGAGTAGAAAGAGAAAAGATCAATCAGGAGGACAATAGATAGTAACTGACATTGCATTTAAATTTCTACAGATTAAAGCATGGAGACAGAAGGGAGATCTACAGATGAGAGGTGTGAGGAACAAAACTGGCAGCATAGAAATTATAGCTACATCTAACTAGTATTGTGCTTAAATTCATACAGTCTAGGTACCACAGTGAAGAGCTTATTCGAACAATTACCATGAAAGTATTTATAAAAAGGCACAGAGAGGCAACCTTATAACAGTGGGCATATATATATATATATATATATATATATATATATATATATATATATATATATATATATGAATGATAGGTAATAGATTCGTTGGTAGATAATCCAGGTGGATCCTATTAGGTTGGTGCAAAAATAATGCCATTTTCTCACATAATAACATATGTGAGAAAACGACATTATTTTTGCACCAACCTAATAGTAATATCAGATATTAAAACTGATCCACAGGGAGAGCTCAATGCATTTATTGTAACAGAGCATATATTTTATACAGCAAAAAAATCCCAAATTACCTCATGTGGGTATAGTCTATTTCAGACCAACACAACTATATACCAGTCCTCCTCAGCCCTAGACTGTCTCAGAATAGGGGTTTTGAATTTAGGTAGCAGTCAGTGAAAACCACGTACAAGGCTACTTGAGAGGATGCCTCATTTTGATAAGGAGTCTGGGTTGGTCATAAGGAGATGGGCCAGAGTGGGTGTTTATTTATGGCCAAAGCCTTTAGCTGTATGTAAATGAATTTAGGTTCCTGCTAGTGGATTATATTAAGTGATGGGGGATTTAATGACAAGACAATTTAAAGTTAGAATAAATTATCTAAATAATAGATTCCCAAAATCTGTGAGTAATTACAGATTTTGAGTACACACACACACTTATATATTATGAAATGAACAAAGTCTGACAATTATTTTTAGACTTTTTTTATGTTTATACGTTCTTTTCTTTCATAGATACAAATATTTAAGTAAATGCTCTGTTTATAATAAACAGTATTAACGACATTTACCAGCTTGAATGTATATATATACAGTGTAACCTGTAAATAAGAGAGTTGTCGGGACAAGAGAAGAAGTCTCTTATACCCCGGTTTCTCTTATATCCATGTTTGGTCTATTTTGTTTAGGTAAGTATGGGAATAATTTGGGACCAGAGAAAATCTCTCTTATATCCGGATTACACTGTATATATAAATGCATAGAAATATGAAATGCACATATATATATATATATATAGAAATATGAAGTGCATATATATATATATATATATAAATGCATATAAATATGAAATGCATAGGTAAAGAAACGTTTTCTATCTGTCATTTCATATTATATATATATAGAGAGAGAGGTGAGAGGATGGCGAAACCATGTCTTGCAAGCAACATGTAATATTGGCTGATCTCCTTTTCTCATTACAGTTAATATAAAAGGTAAATAAGAAAAAGGTCAGATTTTATAATTATTTACCAAGTATAAATTGAGATTTGATTGGATTAAAACTAAAGTTTTATGCTAATTACTATGTAACAAAATGTATGTGTAAATTTTGTTTATCTGAATCTTATCTTATGTGGCTTTTACATTAAGCAAGTTTGGCTAACCCTGATATATATATATATATATATATATATATATATATATATATATATATATATATATATCAGTCAGTTATATACCATGGGTGATATGCGCTTAGACAATCATGTATCTTTTGATACATGACTGACTAGGCAAATTTTTTCCCACAGTAGGTTGCCATTTCTTTCTGCTATAAACCAGTTGCCATCCAAGGCTATAGAACCTGGTCTGCCCTGTTATTTACCCTATATATATATATATATATATATGAAATGAAATGACAGAAAGAAGACTTTTCTTTACGTATGCCTTTTATCCCCTGAAGAACTTTATTAAGGTAAATTGAAATTTTATTTTGTAACTTATAACTGCCCGGCCCGGTTAGTGTAGTATCTGTGCTTTGTGATCTTCCGGGCTGGCTTCTGTCGAACTCTTTAATGCAGAGAGGAACTCGGACGAAGCTTTGCCGAATGGGAAAGGTTGCGTTCGGGGAGGTAGACAGGACCTGAACCCGTCTAGGCGGGTTCAAAGGTCATATTTTTGGCCGAGCCTACGGGCTCGCGGGCTACCCACATTAAACCGGCCTTGTGCCACATTTAATCCTTGTGGGTGGATTAATAAATACCAACTTATATTTATAAACAGAAGTAGAGGAAAAATATTAACTTTTCAAATTTTAAATTTGAGAACACTCCATTTGAACATTACATTTGAAAGCTGAGTGCTACTAAGTTTCAAATTGACTTTCTTCTCATTAGTAGCCCAATTTATTTTAAAAGTTGCTTCCAGAATTTTTAAGTAGAAAGTAATTAAATGTAAGTTATAATTGCTGGACAATATGCTGATAACATAGGAAAGTGGAAGTATTAGGTTGGTGCAAAAATAATGACATAATAATGTCGTTTTTGACATTAAAAATACGTCAAAAAAACGACATTATTACGTCATTATTTTTGCACCACCTAATAGTTAAAATTTGGCTTGTTGCATTCACTTTTAAGTGAAAGCCCTAGAAAAAGGCATGAAGTCATTTCATCTCTCACCATCTATAAATTAAAAAGTAAAGTAGACTGAGATCTTTAGCCTTGGCAGTCAGTCTAGAAGGTTGATTATGAATTGAAAACCGTGGAAAAGGCAACAGTAAATCAATACACTGCCTTTACTAGAGAATGCATGGCAATTTGCTGATAATAATAATAAAAAACAAGAATCTGTGGATAGCTAATGTCATCTGTATCCCTTGTGGACATGGCATTTAAAAAAAAATGAAAAATGTAGTTGTCCAGTAATATCCAACTTAGGCCATTATGAAAAAAATCCTTCTACTGTACAGGTACTGGGATTTGTAAAAACAAAAGTTTGGGAATCATTGGTGTAGACCAGTGATTTCCAAAGTGTACAGTAACATCTCCAACCCCACCAAGGGCTAACAGAAAGATCAATGGTCTGTTGATGAGGAGAAAAAGAAATGAAGGAATAACATAAAATTTATATACACATATATATTACTATGCGTAACCACATTATAAAGTTCATATGTAATTTCCAAATTGAGCAGTATTCCCACACAAACACACACCCCAAGGTGATGGTCAGCAGCCGTGAGAAAAAAGTGAGCAGCCAGAAGTATATCTGAACCATAACATGCACTACACATACACACGCACACGCACACTGTACCTGAAATGTATTTTGTCTACTTTACAGTGTATCCTGTTTATATAACAATTATTATGGAAAATACTAAGATACTCATTTGGTATGCAATACAAACACCAAGAAAATTCCAATCAATGGTTGACTATACATTGGTGGGGTGACATTAGGATAGTGTTTTGGTACACAATTTTTGATACAATATGTTTGGTAACAACTGATATAAACTGATTTGTAACTAGAAAGACTGCAAAAATATTTTGCTATCACATGTTCACTTTTACATTAATACCCAAGGAAAAGGTATGAATTCATTTCACCTTCCACCACCTATAAATGAAAAAGCAGAGTAGACTGATCTCTCTAGCTTTGGAAGGCCATCATTCTATGAGGAGGATAACTCTGAATTCTAAACTGTAGAGAAAGCAACAGGTAGCCACTTCACAGTATTTCCCAAGAAATCATGGTGTTTCACAGAATGGGATCAAGGAAGGAATACATGGAGAGCAGTGATTATCTACATCTTAAAATAACATGGCATTTAAAAATAAACCATTGTTGTCTTTTCAGTAGTAGTCCAATCTGGCATTCCTGAACAAGATGATACAGGTGGAGTATCTAGGGAAGCTCAAGCTTAGATATTGTAATATTGGTCAGGACCAATAACATTGTAGATTCTTTAGATTTTATGAAGAATCTCTAAATATATAGCAGAAGCACCAGACCAGATGTGACAGCAGTATTCAAAGCAAAAATTAATGGTATACATATTTATAAGTCTACCATTCATCCATGCTTTGAATATTGCTGCCACATCTAGTCTGATGCTCCTGCTATATATTTAGAGTTTCTTGATAAAATCCAAAGAAGAATCTGCAATGTTAATGATCCTGATCTGGCATCTGGCCTTCAGTCACTTTCCCACCACCATAACATAGTTTCTCCATGCCATTTTTATAAATACATTCATGGTAATTGTTCTGATGAACTTTCCTCTATAGTACCTAGACTTGATGAATTTAAGTACAATACGAGATTGGAGGCAAGGTCTCGTCATTCTACAGTTGAATTAGCTAGATGTAACTTTTAAGTTCTGTGCTAGCAATTTCTTCTCTTGCACTTCTCACTTGTGGAACTCTTTTCTGGCTTCTTGCTTTCAAGTCAACTTTGATCTTCAAAAATTTAAACATAACATAAATTGTTATTTTCTTTATTAATTTCTGTTCTTTTATTGTTCTTCCCTTAACAATTTTATTTCCTTTTCTCATATTCTCTCTCATTCAGTAACCCCTTGTGTCTTAGTGGCTTTATTGCCTTGCTTGGTATGAAATGATTGTTTGCTTGAATAGCTTCAAAACCATTGCACTCATATTCCTTATTAGCCATTATAAGTTGTTCTTTCAGCATCGTTAGTGACAGCACAATCATATTCTCAGTACATATTACAAATAAGCACTTGCTGAAACAAATGTATGCACTTTAATCTGTGAATATGCATCTGCATATTATCATTGCTTATTCTAGGTGCCATAAGTACATCTGTTCATTTTCTTATTGCAATTCTTTTCTATCATTCTGTCTGTGTGTCTCTACTGTATCTTTTTTCTATTTCTTCTCTCTCCTCCTTATGTCATTTTTTTTCTTTTCCTTATGACTTTACTGTGATTATATTTTCTCTTAAAATCTCTTTTTATCAATGATGTTTCTTTTCTATTTTCTTTCTCGCATATATTCAATGCCTTTTCCCTTTTCAGTGCCGTCTCTTTCCCTTTGTCAACATCTCCTTTTTTCTTACACTCATCTCTCTGCAATTTCTCACTCCTTTTCCCTTTTTCTTATCCTCATCTCTCTATACTATTTCCCTCCCCTTCTTTTACTCTCATCTCTCAATAATATTTCCCTCCCCTTCTCTTACTCTCATCTCTCAATACTATTTCCCTCCCCTTCTCTTACTCTCATCTCTCAATACTATTTCCCTCCCCTTCTCTTACTCTCATCTCTCAATACTATTTCCCTCCCCTTCTCTTACTCTCATCTCTCAATACTATTCCCTCCCCTTCTCTTACTCTCATCTCTCAATACTATTTCTGTTCTCTTACTCTCATCTCTCAATACTATTTCCCTCCCCTTCTCTTACTCTCTTCTCTCAATACTATTTCCCTGCCCTTCTCTTACTCTCTTCTCTCAATACTATTTTCCTCCCCTTCTCTTACTCTCTTCTCTCAATACTATTTCTCTCTTCTTCTCTTACTCTCATCTCTCCATACTATTTCCCTCTCCTTTTCTTATCCTCTCTCAGTGCAATTTTTTTCCTCTTTTCTTTTTTATCCTTTTTTTTTTCTTCCTGTAAAGTACTGCTATATATTTTCTTGCCATCCTTTCCTTTTTTATAATTTCGTTTTGCCTCTGTTTCTATATTGACCTCCCACATTCATTGTATTACTTACTTTTTCTCTCTCACTCTCTAATATATATAACATAATGCTGGTGTTAATAAAGCAGTGCTCAGTGTAATATAACACAGCTATTAAGTATATATTAATAAATATGCATATTATCCATCAACAATGTGGGTGTATATATATATATATATATATATATATATATATATATATATATATAATTATTTATTTAAAAATATGATTCCATATGATTTCATATGAGAACTCTTATGTAGCGTGTTGGAATCATATTTTTAAATAAATCATTTTATTTATGCTCTACTTTTGTATCGAGCACTATTTTTTAAAAATAATAACAAAAATACTAAAGAACTTTGGATTATTTACCTAACCAGTTCTTTCCTATTTTCTATATATTTTCACACACACACACACACACACATACATACATACATATACACAAACACACATTTCCACTGCATTTTATATTGCCAAACCTTATCAAAGAATTTTATTCACCAATTTTACAATAAGAAGTCTATAACTTTACTCATTTTAATCTGTACATGCATTTTTTCTACTTCCTGTCACCATAGCAACTCCTATGACTACTGCACTGTTGTATGCATCTAAATGCACTTTTTAATTCTTTCTCCTGCAAAATTAACCTCTTTGATTCTATATGTCACTGCAAGTCACATAGAACAGAAGAGAAAAAAAAACATGCATGTTTCTAATACTGCAGTTGGCCAGTAACTCTGCCAATAAAAATGGACTCTATTTTAGAGAGACTCAATATGGTAGGATTGAATTCATCTGGCACAAGGTCAGAGGAGATGTTCTAACAATAAAACACTTGATAATATCCAAGTGATAATGAGATATCTACGGATTCCAGGTAATGCTGTGACTACTCCTCAGCATATGCTTCAGGGATGACAGATTCCTTGTGATTATGCTATTGTTAATACGAGTACAGTCCTGGGAGTAAAAGTCCCTGTCGAATTCTCTGAGAAAGAATATTATATTTAAAAATGTTCATTTCTCTTGAGATGAAGAAACATCAATATTGAAACTCTCCTTTTGTCACCTCTTATGAACGTATACAGGAGATTAATTTTTATTTTCAAACATCCTAAGTCCTCCTATATGGCAGGGATTGCTGAACAAACTCCTCACAGATAAAGAAAAGACTTGAAGCAACAGAAATGTAGTTATATAGAAGGATGCTGAGAATACCATGGATGGATCATGTGTGCAATGATGAAGTTTTATAGAAAATGGAAACAAAAAGGAAACTTATACTTAAGCTCATGAAGAGAAAGTTGAAATCTCTAGCGCACATAGTGAGGAAAGTGGGCTTGGAAAATTTGATAGTCACAGGAGGGGCAAAGGAAAACAACACATAATCAACCTAGCAAACTTGAGTAAGTTGATGCTGGAACAAGGTTTAAGAAAGCTAACAAAATGATAAAATTTATTAAGAGCTACAAAGGATACACCTTCCTCTCCATACATATAATAAAGTGTTCATTTGACTGGCTATGACTACCATTTTGGCATTGAGCACTGTCTAATATACTCCTTCAGGAATTATTTTTGTGTATTTTACATGGCCAAGTAAGACCACCTCTAAAACTCATAAGATAGTCCAAGAAATTCCTATACATGATTTTTTTTTTTGAGTGGATGGAATGTTGCACAATGCAGAACCCACATTTCAGTAGAGTTGACCATAGCATCAGTTGCACAACCAAGGTAGACATGACCAGAGAGCAAGTATATAATTCTATATAAGTTTTTCTCTCCTAGGAGGATATCCCAAACAAGAACCAAGGTGTTGTCCTCCACTCTCCTATACATATATATCGCTAGATCGTCCAGAGTAAATTTACGTCCAAGTTCTTAAAACATTTCACCATACTTAGCAGATCTTCTGTTATTACAATGTGGGATACTTAATAACAAAAGTGATAGAAACATAAACAAAAAAAAAAAGAATCTAAATAAAACATTCTCAGTGTCTCTTGTTTGTGTGCATATGTAGTTGCATCAGCGTAAATATAAACTTAGTCTGATGAAGTCCTAAAGGTCGAAATATGTCGCACAAAAACTTATTTCACTTTGTCATACTTCTTTCCCCCAATATATATATATATATATATATATATATATAGGGAGGCACAGTGGAGTAGTGGATAGCAGCTTGGATTGATGAATGAGAGACCTGATTTTGAAATCCAATTGAATCCATTACATTCACTTACATGCTAATAACCTTGGGAAAGGTATTAATCCTCTTCTCCCTCAGGCTATGCGTAAATAGCAGGACAGACTGGGTTCTATAGCCTTGGATAGCAACTGATCTAGGAGAAGGACTACTCTAAATTCAAAAACTGTGGAGGGTTGTTTAGGGACCTTGTGGCATGTAGTGCACCAGGTCTCTGTATTCAGCACTTCAAAAAGTGAAGTTGGTTCTGCACAAAGCCTTCATCACTATAATCAAATCATATGTGCTGGTGTCTGGCTGTCGGTTCCTAGTAACTGAGTTGCTTGACCCTCATACATTGAATATGATGGGAAAGTCCACTATATATATATATATATATATATATATATATATATATATATATTTAAATAAAAACAGACCCCTTTAAGGTTCCATGTAATAAATTATTTCACCACAGCCCTTTGAAAAGGACTGTAGATCATCAAACTTTACTTCCAAACAAAAAATGAAAAGAAAATGAAAAGTTAAATTTTCTTTTCATTTTTTGTTTGGAAGTAAAATCAAGAAAATTGCAATAACTGCACTTATGTGTTTGCTGTTAAGTGATATATAAACTTTTATGCTTATCTTTGAACACTTCTTTACTTGAAAGGTGCACTGCAGGAATTATGCATTTCTATGTGACAGTAAGATATGTGGATAAATGTAGGCATTATAGGAAGACTACAGCTTTTAGTAAAGTTTTAACTTTTACCACTGTCCACTTGTTTTGTGCTGTCAATAATCAGAAAGGTATATACTACAAAACTTGCTTACATAGGTAAATCAGTAGGTTTACTGTCCTCCAGATTACTCTTTCCACTTCCCACTCATTATTAATGTTTCTGTTCCTAATTCTTCCACACCCTGTTCCCCCTTTGTGTCTCAGTGGTTTTACTACCTTGCATGTGTTGATTCTGATTTTATTTATATATATATATATATATATATATATATATATATATATATATATATATATAGGAAGCATTTATTTTACATAACAAACATTAATTTTTCAACATAATCTCCTTCTTTCTCAAAGCATTTAATTCAGTGAATATTTGTCATAGGTTAAGCCTTTATTATTATTATAAATTTTCTATTTTTTTTTTACATTGAAATTAGCATCTACCAGCCTTGATATTAAAAGTCTTACTAAAACAAAAATGTGTATTTCAATAGGAATTGAGCTTCTGTTTAACCTGGGAAACCACCTTCAAGCCAGGTGTTTACAGTAATAGGAAATAATGTTGGATTAAAAATCTATTAATTACTTAAAGATTAGATTGAACTTAATACACCATAAATTTCAGATCAAAATTCAGCTAATAACAATGTCAAATGACAGATTTATTGGTCTATTCATGTTTGTAGGCAGACATACTATTACTGCATTTTTAATGTTGATGACTATAAAGTCTTTCTTGAAAAAGGAAAATTTGTCAAATAGGTCAATATTGAATAAGTTTAATCATGACTAGATGATAGCTTAATTTCCAGGATCCAGTCAGTTGATTGGACAAAAAATATGACCCTTGGAAAAAAGACTGAAAGAAAATTAAACATGGATATATCGCAGTATAGATTTAGTTCAAACTTAGCCTATACATCAGTGGTAAAACAATTACCCTTGTTTTCCAGATGAATGCAGGAAATTGTCTGATTAGATATTAATAGACATTAATATGATTTTTATGGTCCTTGAAAAGTTTCTTCAGTCAAGAGTAAAATTGAAACATTAGTTGCTGAGAATTGTTCCTATTTAGCTTACAAAAGGAGATTGCAGGTCTACTTAAGTTTTTTATGAAGATTTTTTTTAATTTTTTTAAAATTTTTTTTTAGTTTCAAATTTTCTGCATGTATGGACATAGAATAGGGAAATGACAAAGCAAAAAGTTGTCTTTCTTTAATAACAAATTAAAATTTAAAAATTAAATGTCTGATTTTTTTTTTTTTTTTTCTTTTCATGAACATCCTGCCAATTTACTTATTTTTGATTCACTTATTTTTTATGCTGGCTTTTATATATTACGGATAGAGTACATCTGTAAAAGGACAATATGAATAAAAACAAAAGGAAAACTTCATCAATGAATTTTGTCCTCTGAAAGACATTATCAAGGCAAATGTAAGGAGTTTCTTTTGTACAGTGTAACCTGGATATAAGAGAGTTGTTGGGACCGGAGAATAAGTCTCTTATATCCGGTTTTGGTCTATTATATATACATTAACTCAGGCTCTAATTTAGGACCGGAGAAGACGTCTCTTATATCCGGGTTTGGTCTATTATATATACATTAACACAGGCTCTAATTTGGGACCGGATAAAATCTCTCTTATAACCGGGTCTCTTATATCCGGGTTACACTGTAATAATTATTTATATACAAGAACAAAAATGATATTGGTTTTTCAAAAAATTTTAAATTTAAAAATACTCATTAATATTTTTTTAAATTCTGACCTCCTCCTGTTACAACCTCATTCAGCAACCTTCTAGATTGAGTGACTCTTTAATATTTATAAGCATTCTTTTGCTCTTGTATATAAATACTTGCTACAAAATAAAATCTTTGCAATTGCCTTGATAAAGTCCCTCAGAGGATGAAATGTATAAAGGAGGAGGTCAGAATTGAACATTATGAGGATATGCAGGATCAGAAAGCATCCTCTTGGGAGCCTAATCCAAAAAGCAGCAACTCTTAGGGGAAAGCTGTCCAAATGGTACTTCTTTCTTATAGAACTCCTTTCAATGAAATAGCAATCTCCAAAAGCCATCTTAATTACCTCCCAACTCAAAAATCATTTGCTCTCTCTCCCCTCTGTGAAAACAGTGTAAACTAAATTTTCGACATGCCCCGACCAGACTTAAGTGCTCAACTATACAAAATTCAAACTGTTGATGGGCCCGGCAGTCATTATAGTTTACATGTAAATAAGCAATATGTTAGTGAGTGTGTATACACACACATACGTGTGTGTGTATGTGTGTTTCATCAACATTGACTGACAAGGTGCTGCGATTACATTGGTTATGCCTATCTAAATGTCTTATGTTACACCTACCTGACCATAACTCCATTAGGACTCATTTAAGTACACACAAAAACCTACCAGACTCCATCTAAGACATACTAGTAGAAACTACAAGTATAATAGTCTCATCCACATATAAAAAGAGATTAAAAATGATGGAAGCCCTAATAATAAAAAGAAAAAAACACTCAAGAATATTAACTATAAACATGGCCAAAATGTGCTGACCATGCTCAGAAAATAAAAATTTCCTATAACTTTAGACACATACATTAAAAACCCACATATTAAATATAGTAATCCCTCTATTATACATGTTTCATTAAAGATGACTGACAAGGTACTGCAGTTAAGCTTTTTATTTAATTTTATCTTGTGTTCATAAAAGTGTTTTCTTTTCTAGGCACAAAATATGTAAAAGAACTGTTCAGAAGTGCTGTATATCTGAGCACTTTCAGCAATTCTTTTAGCCATTATGAAGGACAATTTTTATTTTTAACTAAATATGGGAATTTTTAATGTATATGTCTAGTTATAGGAAATTTTTATTTTCTGGTCAGCACATTTTGGCCATGTTCATAGTTAATATTATTGAGTGTTGGCTTTTCCTTTTTTGTTATTAGGGCTTAAATGAGTCTTAATGGAGCTATAGTCAGGTGTAGCATAAGTTGTCTAGATAGCCATATAGTAGTGTGACCAATGTAATCACAGTACCTCGTCAATCATCATTAATGAAATATGTATGCACACACACACACACACACATACACACGCACCAACATATTGCTTATTTACATGTAGTCTATACTGGCTGCCAGGCTCATCAACAGTTTTAATTTTTCATATAGTGGAGCATTTAAGTCTGGTTGAGGCATGCTGAAAAATTTTCACACTAATATTAGTTTACATTGTTTTCACAGAGGTAAGGAAGAGCAAATGATTTTTGAGTTGGGAGGTGATTCAGATGGCTCTTGGAGATTGTTATTTCATTGGTAAGAAAGAAGTTCCATTTGGACAGCTTCTTCCTAAGAGTTTTTGGAATAGACTCTTGAGAGGATGCTTTCTGATCACTACAGTCTTAGCTTCTTCAAGTCGAACATCACTCATTATCTTTCCTGCATATCCTCATAATGTTCAATTCTGACCTCCTCATCTTACAACCTCATTTAGCAACCCTCTACATTGAGTGACTCTTGAGCCTTGTATTAGGCAAACAGTAGCATAAACATGGTCTACTGACTACCTAAGCAATTACCCTACTTGTGCTTGTCTAATATTTCTGCTTACATTATAGAAAGCATATATTAGGTTGGTGCAAAAATAATGTCGGTTTTTTGTGTTAAAAAATACGTCAAAAACCGACATTATTTTTTGCACCAACTTAATAACAATTGAATAGTGAGTTCAATCCTCACTGGGTGCTCCATATCTGTGGCTTTGTGTCACACAAATCAATATAACATGCAATATACCTTTTTTCTAGTTCGCCTATAATGTTGTGTTTATGGCTATGTTTATTAAAACCACGCCTTGAAAAATGGGACTAATGGTCATAATATTAAGTCAGATTTTTTAAATCTGTAATCTTCCCAAATAATTGATCAAATAGACTTTCATCCTCTTAGCAAATAAGATTATCTTAATCCTTACAAATACAAGTTATTTTTTCCTTTCTTTCTCCATCTCTTTCTCGCTTGTAAAATTTATACTTCATGCAAGTAACATTTGCACTGATTAATAAAATTTTTAGCAGCTTGAAATATACAGCCACCGAATATCGTCTAGACATACCTATGGTATTTTTTGTTTGTTTTTCTTCTCTGCTACAATTAATACGATTAATTGCAAACTGTATTTAATGAAACACAGTAGGAAATGGAGCTATACATCATTAAGCTTCATTAGGTCTAATTAAAAACAACTTTGTTTTTATTTTGCTATAATGATGTAGATATGTCGGTACTTAAAGTGGTTATAAGTGTGATAATTATGGTGGATTTTGGCCCAAATACATGACATTCATTTTTTTTTTTTTTTTTTTTACTCTATTTATTGGCATAGAAATGCAAATAATCATCATAATGATATATAGACATATACATATATATATATATCCAAATGTAAAAGAACGAAGAGTAGGATTTCAGCATTCAAAACATTAATTTAAAACAGAGCTCAATACAAAAGTAGAGCCGTAAATATTTATTTATTATGCAGTGTTACATTAGAACATGCACATACCTACTACAAAACTGTACATCTTGCTTCAACGTTAAAAAAAAATTTTAATGTTTCATTAGGTGGGAAAAATTTTTTAAATATTGAAACAAGATGTACAGTTTTGTAGTGGGTATGTGCATGTTCTAATGTAACACTGCATAATATATATATCTATATATATATATATATATATATATATATATATATACCCAAGTATAGGATTGGTGTATATGGAATAAATTCCAATAATGAAAAAATGCTATTCTTAAATAAGGGCTCAATATAGAGTACACCAAATATAATCACTTATTCAAAAATTATCGCATAAATATGTTATAAATCACTACAAAAATAGCCATTTTGTATGGTGTTGAATGTGAATTCAACACCATCACTTGATAAGACACCAGAAGTGTTGAAACAAAATTGCTATTTTTGTAGTGATTTATAACATATTTATGTTATAATTTTTGAATAAGTAATTATATATTTCATGCAATTGAAATTAAGATACTATTAGTGAATGATCATTTTCACCTGTGAATTTTAAATTTAAAATTCACAGGATTTTTTAAACTGTTTATGGTGTCAGTTTGATGAGGACTGGCAGAGAAAAAAAAGAAAGAAAGAGAGAGGACAAAAAACTGCATAGGTAGTAAGGATCATTCACTAATGGTATCTTAATTCCAATTCTATGAAATATTTTGCTCTTAATGAAAATAGACATTGCGAGTCAGTTTTAACATTTAATATTTAAAATTCTATATTGTGTTAATAGGACTCAATTTGATTATACCAATGGATTACTACCTGTGTGTGTATATATATATATATATATATATATATATATATATATATATATATATATATAAGTACCAGAAAAAAGAAAAGCAATGCCTAAGTTTTAAAATGGATATTAAAAAATGAAAAATTTTTATGGAAGCTTTAATTTTAGTTTTAATTTCAAGCTAATAGATTAAATTTAATATTTCCAATAAACAAAATACTTTGCTGTATATCAACATGATTTTAAATTGATTGGAATGGGTTATATTTTTGAAATCTTTAAAAATGGTCGTATTTAGTTATATTTACAGTTCTTTTGGCACAACGTAATACTCTTTATTAAAAAAATCTTTCAAAAAATAAGATATTCTTTTCTGAAACTTTATTTTTAGAAAGATTAGCTGATTTAAAATTTAATTAATCTGTCTTGAAAGATATTTACTTTTAGTTTAAAAGAACACAGAAGTGGTTATTTTTATAAGGTGTTGACAACTATCTCAATAGACTTATGTCTGGAAATTTTTTCTGTAGGGGACATATCTATAAAAATTACTTGACATATATAATCTGAGCATGTTTTTATATAATTTTTTAACTTCCCAGTAATCTTAAAAAATTAAAAAATTTTTCCAAGTGATCTAATGTTTTATTGAATTTTAGATACTGCTTACTTACTGCTCTTATTTTCCAATAATGTAGTCTATGAACATCTGTATTTACACAAATCAGCTTATTTATACACAGACACAAAAGAAAATTAAAAATTCTTTTTAAAGTACTGAGGTGTGCTGAAATGTAGTAAGTTTTTCCATTTTAAATTAGTAAATATATTTTTTATTTCAGAACAATATCACCTAACTGGTACAAATTAGAATTTTGAAAGATTTAAAACTTTTTAAAATAAAAGTAAAGTAAAATTAAGTAAAATTTTTAAAAAATGAAAACAGTTCTTGTAAAAATTCATTATTTAGCAAAAAAATTTTTTTCTTAAGACAAATATTTTCTATAATATATCTTATTTATAAAAGCAATTAAAAGCTTTTCTAATTAAATAATCTCTTATTTTTATTGAATTTTTATTTTATGATTCAGAGCAGACTTTCAGTAACTGGAGGTTCTGTTTTATAAAAAAAAAAAAATTGATTATTTAAATTCTCCAAGGACTTTTGCTTATAACTAATGTGAACATTAAGCTGTACAAAAATGAATTTCTCCAAAATTTCATAACATTAAATGTAGTGGCATAACAGATATAAAAAAAAATAAATTTCTAAAATAATTTCATTCATTTATGAATAAGTTCTGAAAGCTTCATTAAAATCCAATAATTATTTGATTTTTTTCCAAGAATTTCCAAATCATTGTGTTTTTCACTACAGAAAGATACTAAAATTTATGATCACCCTCACATGCACAAAAAAAAAATTTAACCAAAATTTTGAAGGTTCTAAAAAGGATAGAAAAATATAATTTAATAATAAAAAAAAACAAAACCTTTGGTCTTTCCTTTTAATAATGACATAAATCTTTTGACAATAAAACTTTGTTTTTATTAAGTTTGGGGTATTTTTTCATTGTGTATGCTCATTTTTTTATCAAATCTTTGGAGAGATAATGCATCAATTTATTTATCAATGAAGTCTTCTGAAGAGTGGATGGGATTCCGTGAAACTCAGAATAGAGGCATTTATAATATTTAACATCAATTTATTTTATGATATTTTAAAGTATGCTATATTTATGGTAGAAAAATGCTCAATAAAGGACAGATCATATATCAATATAAACAGTGGTATTGATGCTGGATGGTGACAATCTGTCTCATACTTAAACACAATCATCAGACCATGATAATTGTATTTAAGCATGACACAGACTGTTAATACTTCTGTCCATACTTTTTATAGTTATCTACATGTTAGTCTGTCTAAGAAATGGCATCACAGGGACAAAGATAATACAATCATCAACTCACCTGTTAGACCAGGCTATCATAACACCTGTAATAATCAAACAATATATCTTAGAACAATGTATTTCCCCTGCAGATCCCACCAAATGCATAAAACTCCCCATATATTACAGAAAATGGTGATAATCACCAATAACACCATACCTATGCCACCCAAACTCCAGACCACCACCCACATTTTACCAGTGGGATTGTGAACCTGTCAATAGAATTAAAACTAAAAGTGAATACATGAGACACACAAACAGTACTTTCAGCAGGCATCTGACCAACCACTTACATGATCTCAGTTAGAAAAGGAAAAACACTCACACCCAACTTCCCTCATCCATATAGAAAATCCTTGTAGATAACACAAACATATTAAGAACATCTAGTTGTAAAGAAAAACACGTTTGAATAAATCAGAAGCACTCCTAATAAAAAGCAACAAACTCGTTTTAACCCCCCACACACACACACACACACATTTTTTGAGTGAACCAAAGTGACTTGGCTGTATTTGGAAACTAAACAAAAACTCTACTAAGAATGAAATTACTATTATTCTTGCACAACACAGTTTTGAAAACAACTCAAATATACTAACAATCTTTCTTACCATGAAACCCCCTCCCCCCCTAAAATGGCTAAAGCATTAGCCGAAAGTACTTGGGACAATAAACATTATGGACCATTATTCCACTTACTTCAAAAGAGAACAATTTTAAAGGCATTAGAAAAACTTAAAATATATTCCTTGTCCATCATATTCAATAAAGCATGCATAAATGAAGGGTTGCTTCCTAAATATACATTAATCAATATGACAACAATAGTTCAGATAAATCAAGTCAGTCAAAGTATATCAACCATTCAACAATGTTAACCTTTGTGTATGCAAAAATACAGTTTGTCCAAAGGACACTTATTCCCCTTTAACACCACTATTACTGTACACACATTTGACTCCCTCACCAGTGTTCATTTAGAAGATTATAAAAATTTGTCAACTAAATACAGTTTGATATTTATTATTTACCTTTTATAAACATTTATTACTTACCATTTTTCATAAAGAAATTAATTTTAAAAAATCCTTTTATTCAAAAATTTATTAAAAATATAATTACAGAATTATGAAAATATGTCAACCAACTGCAATGCAATATTTATTATTTACCATTTTATAAATAAATATGAAAACAAGTTTTTAAAAAAATATCAATGAACCATAAAACAAGAAAAACTTGAATAAACCTATATTATCTATTTTGCTTTTTGAAACAATGAATATTGCCAAGGGAATCAAAAGTGTATACAGGTTTGGTTTGTTTCGTTTTACGGCATATCAATCTCAATGGGTTATTTAATGCCGACAACATTTTTAGGGTAGATTCCTATGAATAGAATATGTATTCTTTGGTTTAGATTGGTTTGGATTATTTTGTTTTATGGCATATCAACCTCAATGGTTTATTTAATGCCGACAACATTTTTAGGATAGATTCATATGAATAGAATATGTATTTGGTTTAGATTGGTTTGGTTTGTTTTGATTTACGGCATATCAACCTCAATGGGTTATTTAATGCCGACAAGATTTTTATTGCTGATAATAATTATTTTCAAAAATGTATTGCTGGTAATATTTTTTCTTCAAAAATGTGTTACTGGTATTAAAACCTATTTTTACACTTTCATAGTGTTTTGACCCCAGTTTGGGGGTTTACTATTTTCCCATAGCCGGGACCCCAACAAGTGCCACCACCCCGGGTCAGGATGAACCCGCAAACACCAGCAATAAAGAGGTGGTTCCACACTCCTCAAAACTTCCTGATCAAAGGCTTTGCTGCCAGATACAGTTCATCATCTCACCCAGGACAGAGATGTAGTTTATTGTCATACCCAGGTTAGGTGTATACAGTAATAGTAGTGACAAGGGAATAAAGTCTTTTTAACATACCATATTTTTTATGCAGACACAAAGGTTAAACATTGCTGACATTTCCTCGTCAGAACAAAGTTATCAACAATTGAAATCTAAGCCATTTCATCTTGCCAACCTTGAGTCAAGCCTTTTCACTGACAAGACTCACAATTCTTAGTTCTTGTGCACTCTGTTCAGGAGGCTCACCACTTTTGTGCCTTAAGTATCATGTTGCCAATGAAGACTAAACTGATTGGTACCAACAAGTGGTCACTCTCTCTCAATGCAATCCCAGCCTACGACAGATCGACACTTAGTGTTTCTTTCCAATAATTATTTCAGTTGGGAGAAGTGGTCTGTTGGATCAAGTGGGGATGGAAATATGTTTCCTAGCAACTGATGTGGCTGAGACAAATATGGATGAATGTGTTGGTCACTTGAGTTTGGAGTGGTCAAATTGAATGTGAGAGCGAGGAGGAAAAATATAATTGATGGCTGTTTAAAGAATGAATTAAGTAAAGTTTCAAATGTTTCTTGATTTTCAGGAAATGTTATCAGTCTTTATGTCAGACTATCATATGTTTTTGTGGGGGAGGAAATATACATATATATTTTTGGTCGATCCACTTTCTAAAAACTTGGCCAAATAAATTTTTTAAAATCTCTTTTTTATCTGGTTGTGCACTTTTCCACATTCTCTTGTACTGTTCTCATCCCTATCTATCATTATATTTGTACTTCAAAAAAAAAAAGGTACCACAGATGAAAGCTCATTAGAACAGGTTTATATCCATAGCCTTCTCACTCCTTGGAGGAACCGTTTCCTGATTGACCATGTCTTAAGGGTTGTAGCCATACTCCCCATGCTTGGTCAATTGAAAGTTGGTGAAGCCATTTAATCCATAGTTGAAAGTTTTGAATTCAGAGTTGTCCTTCTCCTAAACCAGTTACCACCCAAGGCTATAGGATCCAGTCTTTCCTGCTATTTAACCATAATTGTACTTATCAAATATTATTTCACTAGAAAGACTTCTGAAAATTTCAGGATTTTCCTATTTGAATTTTCTGATGAATCTTAATTCTTAAGTTAATGGTTGTATAAGCTCATGGTGAGTTCTGTGACAATAAAATATCTGTACAAATTTCCCTATTTCATCATTAAATATTTGAGCTTAACAACTTTAACAAAATATTGCAATAACGATCATAAATATGAATGCTGGTTGTTATTTTAAGAAGTAAGGGGGTACAAATGAAAAGATTTGAAATTGACAACTTTTTTCATTTCATTGAAACGTGTTAAACATATCTATTTTTTCCCTTCTTTCTTTCATTCATATGTCTTGTTTTCTACGCAATCAAAATGTTTATGAGTTTATTGGCAGGAGACGTTAAACACTTCTATTTTCTCTTCTTTCTATCCAAACCCCTGTCTTATGAATATTTCGCTTAATAATAACTGAAAAATAATTCAGCAGATGATGTTATTTTATTTATGGTAACTGGTTTTATCATGATTACCTTAGTCAGTTTCCATCATGCAATACTGTGTGTCTGAAAAATAGTGCTTTTATCATGTTTGCCTATGCATCTCACCCTTTTGCCTGGGATCAAAATGTAGTATCTGTTCTTATCAGCTTAATTTGATTCTCTTTCTCTCTCTCTCCATTTCTTCTTTCTTTCATTTTCTCACTGAGACCAAGTAATATCTTTTCTCCTCTTTCCACGCAATCAAAACATGGAATAGTATATTAATTATGAGGTATGGCAGGGCATAAAGGTCGTGCTAACTAACAAAAGGGAGGGAAAGCATAATATAATATGATGTTGTTTGTATTCAATAATGAAATTAATATTAACTTTTTACACTATTTATATCATTTGGACGGTTGTCATTGCCATATTCACAACATTTTGGCTGTTATACACTCTGGCTTTTTTCAGGTGATATATGTTGGGATTTTGAACCAAACTCTTTATTTAGTCCACGGGTATCAATTGTTCTAATTCCACATGCCATGCCTTTTTAGATATCTCAGTTTCAGCTAATTCCATTTAGTAACCCAACTGTTCAAGTTTTTGTTCCCACTGGTGTAGCCAGGTATTGAACTCACAACTCTTTGGGTCACTCAACTAATGCTTTTATCCACTGGGTCATATAATATCAACTTGTTAAAAATATTAATTAATTTAAAACAAAATTAAATAAAGTAAATTTCAAGTTTCTATATCTGCATTAAATATATTATCAGGAAAGCAATAATATTGTTTAACTATCAATTACAATATTATCTGTGTCCCATAATAGTTGTTACATTAAGTATAGGAAATTTGTGTATAAATAACATAACTATTATGGGACTTCTTTTTGTTCTTTTATTTGCTGTGTGCCTTTAGGGTGTAGACGATCATAGCTCTCCACAGTTTCTTTTCCTTTCTAGATCTAAGCAGCATTTGTCCTCACTTCATCCATTTACATAAATTTATTATTCTCTATTTCCCACTGCCCCTCCTTCTTTCAAGATGTCCTGTGTGTGTTAAATTTTCCCAGCCCACTTTCCTCATTTCAGCTATCTCTTTCTGATTTTAAGTGGTAGTGTCCTTTTAGTTCCCATTTTCTTTAAAACTTCCTCATTGCTCACACGTTCAGTCTGCGTTTTTTTGTTTTTTTTTCACATCCATCTGTAGAAGCACATCTCAATTGCCACAAGTCTCTTTATCGGTAAGAAAATTCTAAGCATTCACTGTCATGCAGGAGGACAGATGATATAGCAGTTCAGCAATCTTTTCTTTGTTTTCCTGTCATGTAGTAAAAGAAAGTATTACCTGTTTCCTATAATATTTGTTACATTTCGTATATAAAATGTATGGTGGAGTAATGGATAGTGGCTTGGACTGAGGAATCGGAGAGCCAAATTCAAATTCCACTCAAATGCATTACATTCACTTATGTGCTAATACTCTTGGGAAGGGTATGAATCCTCATCTTCTCCCCCTAGCTATGGATAAATAGCAGGACAGACCGGGTTCTATAGCCTTGGATGGCAACTGGTCTACCGCAGAAAGAAACGACAACCTACTGTGGGGAAAAATCTGCCTTGTTAGTCATGTATCAAAAGATACATGATTGCCTAAGTGTGTATCACGCATGCCACATAACTAACTGACTGATATAAAAGTAATAATCATTACGGCACTGAGTTAATAATACATTTTAGCTATCAGTAACACTAATTATTTTCTTTACATTATTATCACAGCACTTAATCTATTTCAGGCCAGTTTCACCATTAAAACGGTTTGCAGAACACATGCAGAGTGAATAGGAAGTCTTATCACTTGGCACCATTTTAGTAGAGAAAGCCCAACAATTTATTTACAGGAAAAATCTAAAAACTAGCCAATACTGAATAGTTAACTAGAAAAGCACTTTTTACAAACTGAGATAAAGAGTTCAAAACCATGACTCTCCCGGCAGTGTCAGTACAGGTGATAGATCTACTTTATCGATAGTAGTTGATAATAAGCTTTCATCATAATCAGTATTCTTTGA
This sequence comes from Acanthosepion lycidas, assembly GCA_963932145.1. Classification (NCBI taxonomy): domain Eukaryota; kingdom Metazoa; phylum Mollusca; class Cephalopoda; order Sepiida; family Sepiidae; genus Acanthosepion; species Acanthosepion lycidas. The sequence continues at coordinate 31,574,531 of OZ010614.1, read as the reverse complement.
TCTTGGGGTTGGATAAGGAATGTACAATTTGGTAGTTTTAAACAGCAGTTTTAACTTGAGAATAAGCTGAACCGTTGTCCAAAATAAGAATTTTGCATTCTTCTTCTAGGCCTACAATTATAAAGTTCACTCTCAATTTTCAAAGAGGTTCTGGTTCACTAGTTGCCAAATAGTTTACATCTGTAATAGATCAAATTCAAGGTTTATGACAGATACCAATAGATTACATTGAAAATTATTGAAACATTTTACATTGTTATTTATTTTACTGTGGGATATTTGTTGGGATTATTCCACCTAGTCTATCAAGATGCTTTCTAGGTAGCACTGCCCAATCCTATGAAAGGAAGGACATAAGCTCTCTCTTCCTCTTTCATTCCTGAGTGTGATAGGAAGAAATCTTGTCTTCCCTTCTGAGAAGACTTAGCCTACCAGCCATGTGATGTATCTCACAGACATGCCTACTATATTTTAGCACATTTTCTAACAGCAAAGCCAATAATTTTTTCTTTCTATTTTGCTATCTATACACAAGTATATTTTCTCTTTTCTTGAATTATATTATTATTTATGTATAAATGTTATTATAATAGAACTCATTTTCCCAACTATGTATTTATACAGATGATACAACAATTTACTCTTTTCTTTGTCATATCTATTGGACTTGCTACTAAGTAAAACTGGTAACTGCTTTAGAAAAGGACTTTCAATCCTTAGTTAACTGGGACAAGGAATGGCTTGTTAATTTTAACATCTCCAAAACCGCTTTCATTTAATCACTACAAAGAACCTTTTCTGCCTGCCATCAGCATGGCTGATGCTAACCTCCAGGCGAGTAACACTTTGCACCATCTTTGCCTCACATTTTCTACTGACATGAAGTGGAGTGATTATATTAAATCAATTGCTATGTCTACTGCTAGGAAAATTGATTCACTATTTTGTGCCAGACAATATTTATTGTCAGAATCCATCTTGTACATTTATAAGTCCACTATTCGTCCATGCATTAAATATTTTTGCCATATCTGGTCTGATGTTCCTTCTATATATCTTGAGATTCTTGACAAAATTCAAAGAAAAGTCTGTAATGTAATAGATCCTGACCTGGCATCTCAACTTCAGTCACTTTCTCTCACCCACGTGACATGGCTTCCTTGTTTTTTCTACAAATATTTTTATGGCAATTGTTTAAATGAGTTTTTTTTCCTTAGTGACTCAACTGCATAAATTTAATTATGCTGCTAGATTGACAAATAGGTCTAACCATTTTACTGTTAAACTTACTAGATAAAAGCACCGCTTCTATTTTAATAGTTTCTTCTCTTGCACTTCTTGCCTGTGGAACACCCTTCGAATTTCTTGCTTTCCTGCCACCATCTTCAAAAAATTTAAATGCAGCATCAATCGCCATCTGTCATTTTGAATTCTGTTTCTTACCTTACTAAAGTCTTCTCATTTTCTTTCACTTCCTGTGTATCCTAGTGGCATTATCTACATGCTTAGGGTGAAATGATTTAAAAAATATATATGGGAAAATTAAGAAGATTTAAGGTATTTTTCAAGCTAGAAGAACTTCTGCTAAAGGTGCTTAATAGATAACTAGAGCTAATAAATCAAGAAAGGTTCAAGTGACTTATTTGAATGACTGACTTAGATAAGTTGTTTAATCTTTTTCTTTATTTATTGCATCTATGAATTATAATAAATGTATATTAAATTTCTCCTTGTGTTGAAATTTACTAATTCTGAAAATGTTGAATGCAGTTTTTTGGAACTTCTCTTCTTCAACGTCATCCATTACAACCTTCTCTGCAACACATTTGAGGGGTTTGAAATCATTGTTGAGTCAGTTCAGTTATGTGCCATGCATGATACATGCCTTGTCGATCATGTATCTTTTGTTACATAACTGACAAAGCAGATTTTTTTCCCGAACTAAGTTGCCATTTCTTTCTGTGGTAGACCAGTTACCATTCAAGGCTATAGAACCTGGTCTGTCTTGCTATTTACTGGGGGAGAAGAAGAGGATTCATACCTTTCCCAAGGGTATTAGCACATAAGTGAATGTAATGGATTTGAGCGGAATTTGAACTCGGCTCTCTGATTCCTCAATCCAAACCGCTATCCATTACTCCACCATGCTTCCTCCATTAATACTGAAACTAATTTATTGAACAACTAAATAATACATGTGTTGGAGAGTACGACTCAGTGTACTTCCTTCTCTTCCCTACTACTGTGACAATGGACTGCTCTGACATATAAATATGGCAAGTAGCCACATTAGAGTAGGATTTGAGGAGTAGTTGATTTTTACTCATGTTTTTCTGTTCTATGTATAAGTATTTAATGAACCACTTCTTTGTTTTCCCTACCTAGGTTTCTGTTCATTCAATACACTCTCTTACTACACAGACTTTCTAATTCTTGTTATTTTGAACAAAGACAACATTACAACATGTAATATTTTAATCTTAAACAACTTAGAGAAAGTGGATTTTTTTGTCCATGTTTATGTCCAAGACTCTTTAATTCTCATATTTTTCTTCTTAAATAAAATAAAAGTAAAACAGTGACATTTCGGATCTCTATAATCATGGAGTTCCAAGGAGGGATTTCAAAATGTAATGTCATAAATTATCCTTAATAAAAATGTAATATTATTACGTTTTTATTAAGGATTATTATTATTACAGTAATAATTACATTTCATTACAATACATAATGATTAAGGATAATTTTGTGTTATTAAAATTTATCTCGTTTTAACTTTAAAATGTTGCACATTATCCACTTTGAATCTGTATTTATCGTCATTATTCAAATATATCTGTCCAGTATTCATAAACCTTTTGATCTCCAAAATATACATTCCTTCGGAATAATCTCAAGCAAGATTCTTTAACACGTGAAATGAGAGTTACCTCCCTTGGTACACTCGCTACAATGTAAAAATAATGACGTAATAATGTCGTTTTTTGACGTTAAAAAATACGTCAAAAAACGACATTATTACATCTTTTTTTTTTTTTGCACCAACCTAATAAAATGAATTTTATTATTTTGATAGTACACTGATCAAACTCACTTTTCAAGAGATAACATTTAGCCACAAAAAGAGTAATCTTTTATTTTCTAAGAATGCTAAGTGATGAAACATTTTAATTTAATCTTTTTATCTAAATTGCCAAGAAATTGAATGCTTTTTACAACACTATTTTCCTAGTTGTTGCTACCTTGGCTATTGATAAGTTCAGCACGTTTTGCATAATAAACACTGATTTATTTCCCTTAAATTTCACTCATTTTTCTTTTTTAACTTGCCTCATATTGTAAGCCTTCTTTTAAATTTTAAATGTCACACATCAGAAATAAAAAAAAAATCAAATAGAAAATATTTTTTATTATTAAATTTTCAAATCAATTTTTATTATTAAATTTTCAACTATATTTTTTTTTTTGCATATGTAAAAAATGAAATTTAATTTGATCATTGTGAAAAAAAGATATGCATATGTTTCATGGGAAGGTATTTTGAACCAATGTAGTCACAGAAACAGGAAAAAAAGTCTTTTTTTGTCTTTTCTCTCTCTCTCTCTCTTTCTTTCTTTTTTTTTTTTTTTTTTTTTTTTTTGCCGTTGTAAAACTTTTCACTCCACATACATTCCTTCATAAAGGATGCAAATAATTCTTGGCTTATACACTTTTTGGCTAGCTTGAACCTTTGTACCTACCCCGCAAAAAAAAGAAACAAAGTGCCAAATGAACAATTTTTCCCATGGCACTACTTTTATTTTAACTACTTAAACTCTGTAATGTTTAATATTTTTGTTGTAAATTCTCAAGAACAAAAAAAAAAGGTATAAATTCACTTTCATCATATGTTTAGGTTTTATGACAATTCTAATCATCATTTTTTAAAACAATAAACATTGCTGAGGAGTGAAGGTAGTTAAAATAATTGCAGTGTCATAGGAAAAATTTGACACTTCATTTTTTTTTTTTTTTTTTTTTTTTTTTTTTTTTGCAGGCACTTTTTTTTCCCATTTTTTAATATATCTTCACAATTGTTTGGCTTTTGTCTTATTGTTCGAAACAATTTCGGCTTATTCTTGTATTATTTTGAACCATTGTTCTCATCTTGGTTGATAAGATGTTACAGGCATGTTTCAACCAAGTACCATCTGGTCATTATCATATTCCATTGATTGGCTGGTATGTGATATCTATTGATTATTGTGATATTTTGACCCAGTGAATTGGTTTGTCATGTCTAAGAATCGAACTCATGAACACTAGATGACAGTAACATATAACTAATTCCTATATCCACTATGCCACCATCCTGAAGGACATTACTGATGTGTGTGTGTCTTTTTTTTTTTTCTTTTTTTTTTTATAAGCCTTTTTATATTCAACATCAAATGGTTTTTGATATTTGGTTATGATCGTGGATTCATCATCATCCATCAACCTCCCTAAGGTTGGTTGGAACTCCATTGACAATACCTTTCCTTATTGTTTGGTCATGTATTGCTGTCACCAGATCTCCAATGTCCAACCCTGTGTCCCAAGCTATGGTGTCTGGGGAAGTCAATTTTCATTGGAAGATATTTCCAGAAGGATCCTATAGGAGTAAAGATGAGACAATTTTCCTGTCCGCTTGGTGGCAGTGGCCAGCAAATTTTAATTGTTTTCATTTGAGCTTAAGAGAGATTGGTCTCAGTTATCTGTAAATTGTGTTAAGCATTGCATGGGATTTCTAATAGATGTTCAGAATTTTTCTAAGTAGATTTGTATATGTTCCATCCAATTGTCTTTCAAGACAAGCAGATGATGTCCAAGTTTCTGAGTCATACAGTAGGACTGGTTTAATCAATATTCGAAAGGTTTAGACTTTTAAGGAGAATGGAAGGTTTGAGCACCAAATCTTGTGAAATTTGTTACATGCCTCTCATGCAAGAGCTTTGCAGATGTTGAAGTCTTTTTGAGAATCTATTATGTGAGATCCAAGATATTTGAAGTCTTCAACTCTTTTGATGGATGTATTATTGAGTGACTTCAACTCGGATGGCGCAGTGGGGGTCGTGATATATTCTGTCTTACTCTTGTTGCAATAGAGAGCTACCTGATTTGCTGCTTGTTCGAGTGATTGCTGCAAGGATTCTGCATCCTTGATACATTGAGAAATTAATACAAGATCATCGGCAAAATCAAGGTCAGTCTGGTTTTGTGGAGGGTACTGATTACTCTGCAAAGTTTCAAAAGGAGTCCTTTTCCTTCATGTTGTCAAGAGAAATGTGCAGAACATAGTCCAGAACAACTATAAACAGAAAAGGAGCAAGTGTGCCACCTTGTAGAACTCCTGCTTTAACTTCAAAGGAATCAGTCTTGACATCAGGCAATACAATGGTGGCAGTGGTGTTTCTCTACAAAGCTCTAATTGACTCAACAATTCGGGGGGGGGGGGGGTTACCATAGAATTCCAAATTCCCATGAAACTCCAATGAACACACCAAATTTGCGGCCTGGTGATGAATTCGTTCGTAAACTGATGGCGCCAAACACACCCACTGGTTAGAGGAAGCGCCAAGTTGGTCAACTCAAGATGTGGTTCGCAACGGTCAAAGCAGATATGGGGCTCATGTCTGATCCTCACGTTTTTGGGGTCCGGCGCTGGAATCGTGACTGGCTCGATCATGCCGTCGATTCTGCTGCCAATCGACGGGTGTGGATGGCTTTGACACGCGATGCAGTTAATTCAAGTGGAGCCAGCTCAACCCACCCCGGGTGAATGCCGTTACAAGACAAGAGAGACATACCATAGAGTTGGAGGATTTTGAACATGAGATCTCTGTTGATTAATCAAATGCATTGCTAAAGTCAAAAGAATGGATTGAGATCTCTTTGTTGAATTTTTTCATCTCTTCCAGTATGCAGCAAATGGAGAAGATTTGAGAAGTTGCTGACCTGCCTTTTCTTAATCTATTCTGGTTCTTGCAGAGGAGTGGATCGATGGTAGGAACAATCCTATTTAGCAGAAGCTTATTGTAAACTTTTGCTGCAATTGGCTTGAGAGTTTACCACACTTGTTAGATTGCCCTTTTTTGGAACAGGAACTGTTCTGTCTTTCAGCCAAGCTGAAGGCGGCAAATGGTGTATGAATGGTGGTTACAAAACTCTAGGAGGAGGTCTTGAAATGGATCTTTCCACAATAATGTTGGTATGTTGTCAAGACCTGGAGATTTGTTGTTGGCAAAATCTTGTTTTGAGTTCATTGGGCATGAATGGGTTGGTGTTTGTGTCCATTGTATTGGGTGTTTGATGTAGAGGGAGTGGAAGGCCACTGACTTGTGGTGATTCTCCCAGGAGTTTCTTAAAGTGATCAAACCAGTTAGCTTTACACTTGTCAGTGGAACTGCCTTTGAGCAAAATGGAAGGCTTTGATTTTTTTTCTTCCTGAGAGTATGTTTATTGTTTTCCAGGCTGCAACATGTTGTTTCTCCATATACAATCTTACAATCTTATTTATCTCCCCTTGGATGTACTCTGCATCTACATTGGTATGCATCTTCATCTAGTATCCTTTGTGCTTTAGTGGTGTCTTTAAAAGTAGTTCTAATTAACATTTGTTCATAACTCAGTTTCATTCTTTGCAGATCTTTTTCTTCTGTAGATGATATAAGGTTGTTATATCGTGTTTCAATATCATCAGATTGATCAGAGAGCATTTCATAACAATTCTTAACATCTACAGCGAAGGAGTGCCTCAAAGTTCTCTCTGATGATACCTTGGCCTAATCGACTTGTTTCACAGGTTCTTGTACTGGCGGTCTGGATGACCGTAGGCTAAAAATGACATGATGATGATGGCGGGTTCATACTGCTTTTTCATAATTTAGTATTTCATTTCTGAGAAGAGTAATTGTCAATATTCTTGTATTATTTCAGACTATTGTCCTCATTTTGATTGATATAGATGTTATTATAGACAATGTTTCAACGAAACATTCTTTGGTTATCATCAGGTGATTGGATTGGCTGATATATCCTTTCATTATTGTGATATTCTGGCCCTGTGATATCAGTTACTGTTTGTTCCTGAATACAGAGGGAATGAAGGTGGTTTGCTGTGTGGAATAGTGAGTTCTAGCACAAAAGGTTAGAACTGATAGAACTAAGGAATGTAGTTCATCTGAGCACTTTCCATAGAAGTAGTGATAGAGCAGTGAGAGGCTTGTGATGTTTCATCTGTGAAAGATGGGTTGCAGGGTGGAAAATAATTTGTCACCCACAAGGGCTCTACTGAGACTGGAAAGTAAAGACTGGGCAGCTCCTGCCCAAATATAACAGCAGTACTCCATTTTAGGCCTGATCTGGCTCTGGTAAAGATAGAGAATAGCAAGAGGAGTTAGGTACTTACTGGAGCGGTACAGGGAACCAACCATTTTTTTCTGCATCTTTAGTGATGGATCATATGTATGAGTTCCACTTGAGGTCTGGGATGAGTTTAAAGCCCACTAGTCATTCAATGCACAGGTCCTCCCAGAGAGGACATTCATTGAATGTGACTGGTGGTAGTTTGGGGTCTGATAAGCAATGATGGAATGTGACTAGTTTTGTTTTCAAAGTCCCAAATCTTTTGGCCTTTAGTGTATATACAAAACAACAGTCAAATTTTTAATGTCTTAGAAAAAAAAGAAAAAATTGATAGCAGAAGTCAAATTCTTTATTTCTATTTTCAAGAGATATATAAAAATATCTATCTGACAAGATCCAAGAAACATGACAGATGAACAGTTAATTTAATCTTAATTTAAATTAATTTAAGTTCAAATACCTTTAACATGTAGGTAATTTATCATAAGTAAATTCACTGATAAAATTAACAATTTTCTTTTTATTATTCCTAAGTCGAACCTTATGATTCACTTATGTAATTTTCTATTCAGTTTCAGTTAGTTACCTTGACTAAATCTAAACCCTTCCCATGAACCTCATTTTAGCCTGACATACCTGGAGAGAATTAAGCAATGACGGTTGATGATTATCTCAAAAGTCATAAGTAAATCTGGCCTTGTCAATATTTACCTTTTATTTTAGAACTTTTGCTCCAAATATGAGCACATTTCTTATGGCATGCCATGAAAAACAAAAGAAAAGCTATAGGAAACAGAAATTATTAACATTTTATTGCATTAATTATCAGGTTGATAGTCTCTTCATAGAAACTAAATAAGCTTATCGTTAACCTTGTTCGAATTACCTGTTGTAATTGCTCAATTGATATGTCTTGTAATTATACAGAATTTATCCAGGTGTTGCTTCTTAATTGAAATGTTGATGTTTTATCCAGGTGTTGCTTTTTAATTGAAATATTGATTTTTTTTTTTTTTTTTTTGATTCAGGTATTTTCAAAAAAATTCTTACAATCTAAAATATTTTCTGGCTTTAAATAACCTGCAAATGGTTGATAAGCTATAAAAAACGAATCAATCATCTTGACATAAATCATTACCTGTAAAAAAATACCAATCATATACCATATTTATTTGTGTATATAAAAGTATAAATATATTTTAATATTTTATAAGCACTATTATAAATATATTTTATAAATATATTTTATAAGTACTATTTCAATGGAAAGTGTTCAGATGAACTACATTCCTTAGTCTCACACATTCTAACCTTCACTTTTAAAACCCACTATGCCATGTACATTTTGTGAACCACCCTCATTCTCTTCGTATTCCATTGGTGAGATCTAAGTTCCACTCGTGCAGCTTCAACCAGTGTTTCAATGTGATTTGGTAGTAAGCTTTATCAAGATAATGCATTACAGATATTGAAAGGGAATCATAAAGTGTGGAACATATTATACAGAAAAATTCAACATTTTTCTGTATAAGAATGGAAATATGTTGGATATAAATAAGTACAGTAATTAAAAGAGTAATAGCATCAAACAGAAATGATCACCATTAAAATGATCAAATGAAAATGATTAAATGAAATTAAAATGATCAAATGAAAATGATTAAATGAAATTAAAATGATCAAATGAAAATGATTAAATGAAATTAAAATGATCAAATGAAAATGATAAAATGAAATGAAAATGATTAAATGAAATTAAAATGATCAAATGAAAATGATTAAATGAAATTAAAATGATCAAATAAAAATGATTAAATGAAAATGATCAAATAAAAATGATTAAATGAAAATGATTAAATGAAATTAAAATGATCAAATGAAGATGATTAAATGAAATTAAAATGATCAAATGAAAATGATTAAATGAAATTCAAATGATCAAATGAAATGATCAAATGAAAATGATTAAATGAAATTAAAATGATCAAATGAAGATGATTAAATGAAATTAAAATGATCAAATGAAGATGATTAAATGAAATGATCAAATGAAAATGATTAAATGAAATTAAAATGATCAAATGAAATGATCAAATGAAATTAAAATGATCAAATGAAATGATCAAATGAAATTCAAATGATCAAATGAAAATGATTAAATGAAATGAAAATGATCAAATGAAAATGATTAAATGAAATTAAAATGATTAAATGAAATTAAAATGATCAAATAAAAATGATTAAATGAAATTAAAATGATCAAATGAAGATGATTAAATGAAATTAAAATGATCAAATAAAAATGATCAAATAAAAATGATTAAATGACATTAAAATGATCAAATGAAATGATCAACAAAGTGAGTTAATTATTCCAAACAAATAAATAAATGATAAAAAAAGTGCTTTTGAGATATATTTATATAGATGCAAAATGAGTAGCTATTGTCAAATGCAAAATAAGTAACAGAACTGTCCAACAAACATAAGTGACAAAGTTTGCAATAACAAGAAAAAGAAAAGAACATAGCAAATATATATATATATATATATATGTATGTAAGTATATATGTATGTATAAAGTAAGCAAACATATACAAGGCAAATTAACACTAATAAGTCAAAGCAACAGTAATATGGCAAAAAGTTCACAAATTAAAAAGCAAATTCAGACAAGCAGATGTTAGACAAGCAAACGTACCATTCTGACTTCACAAGACAGACTATGATTGAGTCTGGTGAAACCGCGAACCGGCCTATTTTATTATCTAGGAAAATATCCCAGCATGCATTTGTGTGCTTCCATCTATAAAATGGAAAGGAGAAAGTGTTTTGCAGTCATTCCTAGCAATTGAAACGACCAATAGGTTTTTATTCAGCATTGTCAGAATTTTTTAGATAAGGAATCATTATATGCTTTGGCATTCAAATCAACAATCTCATCTTGGTTGTCAAACTGACAGTATTTCAGCTGTTGTACTCTCCAGTCTTCTTCAGGTATTTGCCTTTTTACTCAGTAATCTTCTTGGAATTTCAGGCTTACTCAATCTGCAGTGAATCGATTTTTCTCATTCTGCTTTCCATGATTAGGGGAAATAACTTTTATCAGTTAATACTCCCCAGTCTTTTGTTGCTTGTATGTTTCTTCCACTGAACCAGAGTATGAGACTTTCAACACTACCAGACCCAGGGATTGAACTGACAACTGTCAGGGAACAAGACACCTTTCAACTAACACTTTAATCCATTAGGCCTTGTGTCTCTGGTAGGATAATTTCCAAGAAGGTTCTGACAGACAGACATACACCTGAAGAACGCTGACGAGTACAAGGTTTGAAATGTCAAGAGTGTAACAACTGATATGAGCATGCTGGTTTGGATAGCAAATCATAAATTTCTTATTCAGTTTCCAAAAATGTGACATTACTTTATGAACGTGATAATACATTGTTCCTTTGAGTAACGACTTGTGAAGAAATTGCAGAAAGCAATTACAATGTCAAGTATACAATTAGTTTTTCAAAAGAAAAAGATTTTGAATTTGAGAATTAAATGATTTAATTGAATTAATATTTACTTGATTTCTATTGGTTGGATGAAAACATTGATCTGTCCAAACTCTGAAACTACTACAAGTACCGAAAATTCAGTCTTTCACTTAAGCACTGCTTAGCAACCTCCATTCAATGTCAAGTTACTTTCTATTTATAGAAAATAGTGATTAAAACAAAGTTCAATTATTATTATTGATTAGTATTAAAGTATTTTCACTGGTATGCCAATATAGCAGATGGAGAAAAGTGATGACAGGTCAAGGTAAATAACTGTAATTAGTGTGTTAATAGACCTAGAGTTATTTCCCTTTATTTATTTATTTTTTTTTAGATAATTTATACTGAATTAAAAATTAATTGGAAACTACAGCCCAATTAGACTGGAAATTGCTTTATTCTTCAAGTTAGATAATTTGACTAGCATTACACAAGTTTAGGTACACAGACATCTCATCAACCGTTCTCATTCCTGATGGAAAAACACCACCTTTTTCCATTAGTGCTGGAATACTCCAGGGTGAGACACTTGCACCATTTCTGTTTATTATTGTTATGGATTATGTGCTTCATATGTCAGCTGACAATCTGCAAGATAAGGGTTTCCAACTCTGACCAACAAAAAGCTCTTGCTTCCATGCCAAATATCTTCCAGATACTGATTTCACTGATGACATCACGCTTATCAGTCAGTCTCTAGAGAATGTGCAAGCTCTCCTACAATCTCTTGAGCAATTCTCCAACTGTGTAGGTCTCTATCTCAATGAGTCAAAGACTGAATACATGAACAGATGTACAGCCAAAAATGACCATCCTATAAAATCCTCCAATTTGAATCAAGTTGAGGATTATAAATATCTAGGATCATTCATCTCCTTTTCCTTGAAAGACTTCCAAACTAGGAAGGGTATGGCATGGTCTACACGCAGTGATATGCACAAGATCTGGACATCACAACTGGACTGAAAACTCAAGATCAAAATATCCAGAGCTGCTGCTACTCTGTGACTCAGAGACATGGACACTCTCTAAAGACATGGAGAAATGTCTGAATGGAACCTACACCTGTCTTCTGATGAGAGCTCAAAACCTCTCTTGGAAATGCCATCCGACCCTCCACCAAATCTATGGCTGTCTTCTCTGTGTTTCCTCTCTCATATGAGCTTGTTGAGCACAGTCTACTGACCACTGCCACCATGCCAAGGATGAGGTTGTCTCCTCTCTCCTATTCTGGAAGCCTGCATCAAACCTGACCAGGGTCAGAAAACTATCATTCCCTGATGTCATCTCAAGGGATGCAGAAATTAGAAAGTAATATTTTGCTCTCTAAGCCTTGGGAAAAAATGAAAAAGTAAGGGAAAAAATGAAATATATTGTTACTTGCTGGCATTTCTAAACTTTCTTTTTTTTCAATAATGTTCACCTGTACAAGGCCCAAGAGCCACACGAGGTAGAATGTTACAGAGTAAGAGGTAAAAAGCACAGTTTATGGGGATATGTATGAAAGATAACAGTTAACTCTAAACTTAAACAGGTTAAGACTGTAGTGATGGAAGAAACATCCTCTTGGGAGTTGGTTCCACAAAGTAGCTATTTGAAAAGAATTTATGTCATCAAAGGAACATGAAGAGAATAAGAGTGGTTCATTACAATGTGCATGGTGGATCTTAGCTGTGAAAGTTAGAACTGGTGGAACTAAGGAATGTAGTTGGTCTGAACATTTTCTATATGAAATAGCATCAGAGTAGCGAGAAGCTTGCAACATTCTGTTTGTGGAAAAGAGGTTGTAGGATTGAAAATAATTCATCATCCACAAGGACACTGAGGTGCTAATGGACCCTATTGAGACTGGAAAGTGAAAACTGGGCAACTCCTGCTAATATATAGCAGCAGAACGCCATTTTCAACCTGAACTGGCTCTTGTAAAGGCAGAGGATAGCAGAGACTCTTTTGTTGCTCTATTGAGACTGGAAAGTGAAGACTGGGCAGCTCCTGCTCATATATAGCAGCAGAACTCCATTTTCAGCCTGATCTGGCTCTTGTAAAGGCAGAGTATAGCATGAGGAGTCAGGTATTTGCTGGAACAGTACAGGAACTGATCATTTTTCCAGTATCTTTAGCAATGGACTGTTTTGCTTGATTACCACTTGAGATCTAGGTTGAGCTTAAGTCTCAATAAGCACTGAAGGCACAGTGTATCTCCGAGAGAGCATCCATTCATTACAATAGGTGAAAATTCAGGACTTGTTGCAGATGAAACATTGCATACACATCTATTCAAACTACTGTCCTCATCTTTATTGTTAAAGCTATAACCTCTCAGTTATTCTCCCATCCATATTTCTGTAATCTTTTTGGAAGTTCATCCCAAACACTTTATTCAATCCATTGGAGTAGATTATTCTCATTCTGTTGCTAAGAATATACTTTAATAGTCAGTTCTTTAACATTCTAGAGGTGATTTTGTTTGCAAAGCAAAAATTTTATCCTGCCACTGCAAGTGAATCAGCTGAATTAATGATAATATTTGAATTTTACAGTTGTGTTGTCATATCCTGCTATGGCAACAAAAAAATGGCCATGACTGCAATTAAGTAGTGCAGTAGAGAAGCCTGGAAAAACAATGCATTGGTAAGGAAAGCTGTGAATAATGAAGTGTGTTGAAGGTTAAACTTGTCTGAATGTTTTAGTTGTGGAATTAGCATTATTGTACATTGTTTTATTTGAACTAATGTTCTCATCTTGGTTGTTATTATCACTATGTTTCAACTGTTGTATCCATCAGTGGTCTAGTAGCAATTAGCATTGATCAAGTATATATAATTTACCAGGGTGTTATGTGTTGAAACTATTTGTGAGGTATTGAAATCCATATAATCTGGTACAATGGAACAAGAAAAAATGGCATCTTAGGGGTGAATTAAATAAGGAAATATCTCCTAGCTTGGACAGCAGAATTGGAACAGTTCTGAAAATGTTACCAAATATGAATATGACAGGAATCTGAAACAGGCAAGGAGGATACAACTACTGAAAATGTGTTACTATAATTTCTACAGTAAAAATAATTTGCAATGTGTTTCTGTAGTAAAAATCATTTACACTGCATGTCTTTTGTAAAAATCATTTGAAATGTATTTCTGTGGTAAAAATCATTTGAAAGGTATTTCTGTGGTAAAAATCATTTATAATATATTCCTATAGTAAAAATCATTTATGCTGCAATTCTATATTAAAGTTATTTGCAGTTTATTTCTATAGTAAGATCATCTTCAATGCACTTCTATAGTAAAATCATTTACACTGCATTTCTGTAGTAAAAATCATTTGCAATGCACTTTTACAGTAAATGTCATCTACAATGCACTTCTATACTAAATATCATCTGCAATGCACTTCTATTGTAAAGGTTATCTGCAATGCGCTCCTATAGTAAGTCATTTGCAATACATTCCCATAGTAAATATCATCTGCAATGCGCTCCTATAGTAAGTCATTTGCAATACATTCCCATTTCTATAGTAAAGAACATTTGCCGCACGTCCCTGTATACGCTTTTCATATTGGCTTTGTTTATATAATTCTTCTTGGGACTTCATACATTAAAATTGATGGATAAATTCTTTATATATTATCATTAAAATGTTAATATTTTCAGATATTTTTATAGTATTGATAATTGATTACTTAACAATATTTTTTTTTCTTTTTTTGCAGGTAAGCAAATTCACTTTTTAATCCTCAACAAACAACTTGATACCTCAAAGATTTCTTCAATGCACAACACAATCAGGTATTTGGTACAATAGTAAATTCTGCTTAATTGGGACACATCAAGAATAGAGCACTTTGTCCCAGTTTGTTAAATGCCTTGATTATAGTTAGATCAAATCAGTAAAAGCTACCACTCATTTATTGCAGAAGGGATAATTTTATCATTAATCAGGTATTGCTGAACATGATTACTTTTTAAATAATTTAAGTGAATTCATTTTCAATTTTACTGTGAAATTTAAAGAAATGAGGTATTATGATTACTTACATTATTTATATTATTCAGGCTGTTATCCTCATCTTCACTGCCATAATAACAACATTTTGGCCATTGTATGCTCTGGCCTTCTTCAGGTGATTGGAATATCAAACTGATCCCTTTATTTCATCCATCAGGATAGAGTGTTCTAGTTCCATGTGCCATGCCTCTTCCTGATGCTCAGCTGTTTCCCTTTAACTCAACTCTCCAAGTTTTTGATTCACCACAGCCTCAAGGACACATGGCCCAGTGGATAAAGGCATTGGTTAGGTCTAGTGAGTTGTGAGTTCAATACCAGGCCACAACAGTGGTGAACCAAAAACTTGGACAGTTGAGTTAAAGAGAAACAACTGAGACATCCAGAAGAGGCATGGCATGGCACATAGAACTAGAACAATCTACCCTGGTGTAAGAAATAAAAGGTTCAGTTTGAAATTCCAAACACCTAAAGAAGGCCGGAGAATACAACGGCCAAAACATTGTGATATGGCAATGAAGATGAGTATAACAGTCCAAATAATGTAAATAATGTAACTATTTATTTATTAGATTATTTACAAGAATAACTTTATATTTATACGTTTATAAAAATATGTGAACCAACTACAATGCAATGTTTATTATTTATCATATTAAAAAGAAATAACTTTGAAAGCAATGTTTTTTATTTGTAAAATTATTAAAAAAAGTCTGACCTATAGAACAAGAAAATTTAAATTAAATATCTAATGATGAGTAGCTAATTATAATTTTTTTAAAAAGAATGTTGCAACCTATTTTTGTGAATTTATGTCACAAATAAAAGAAATATACATTAAATGCATTTTTTTAAAAATTCATACTTACTTGTCAGTATCTGTTTATTGAAATTAAGTTTAACTAAGGGAGCATACAGTAATAACAATGTCAGGTGAAAAATTGTCCTTTTACAGGTATGTTTGTTAAACTTTACCATTTTTCTATACTATTCATTATATTCTACCATCTTAACCTAATAAATACTAGTATGCTATGAGTGCTACTAAGTCTTAGTGGTAAAGATTCCAGTTTTATCACTAGCAGTTATGTTGACCTCTACTTTGGGAGAGAGTTTTTTTTTTAATTTTAAGTTTAATATGTCAGCTTATATACTTTAATTTCTAATAAACGAAATGATATTGAGATTATAGACAAGAAGATTAAAGTTAATCCTTCTGAAAGATATAATCTATTATTTACCCAACAAGGTTTTAACCCATGATACGTGGCAATTTTTGTCTTAATGAAAAGTCTAACGAATCAATATGAAATTTATGAACTCAGAAAATCATTTGAAATGCATTCCTACATTAAAATAATTTCTAATGCTTTACTATTAGTAAAATTATTTCTGATGAATTCCTATAGTAAAAATCATTTTGATGGCATTTCTATAGTAAAATCATTTGCAATGAGTTCCTGTAGTAAAAAAAAAAAAAATACCATTTGCAATGAGTTCCTGTAGTAAAAAAAAAATACCATTTGCAATGAGTTCCTGTAATAAAAAAAAAATACAGTTTATAATGAGTTCCTGTAGTAAAAAAAAAATACAGTTTATAATGAGTTCCTGTAGTAAAAAAAAAATACAGTTTGTAATGAGTTCCTGTAGTAAAAAAAAAATACCGTTTGTAATGAGTTCCTGTAGTAAAAAAAAAAATACCGTTTGTAATGAGTTCCTGTAGTAAAAAAAAATACCGTTTGTAATGCGTTCCTGTAGTAAAAAAAAAAATACCGTTTGTAATGAGTTCCTGTAGTAAAAAAAAAAAAAATTCCGTTTGTAATGAGTTCCTGTAGTAAAAAAAAAAAAAAATTCCGTTTGTAATGAGTTCCTGTAGTAAAAAAAAATACTGTTTGTAATGAGTTCCTGTAGTAAAGAAAAATACCATTTGCAATAGGTTCCTGTAGTTAAAAAAAAAAAAATCATTTGCAATGGGTTCCTATAGTAAAATCCGAAACATTTATTTAATAAATTGTTCTAATTCCAATCTACTGACATGGTCTAAATAAGGTGTTTGAACAAAATTCCAATTAATCTCACCTGAAGAAGGTCAGAGTGCACAACGGCCAAAACATCATGAATATAACAATAAAGATGAGGACAACAGTCTGGACAATGTTAAGTATGTAAATAGTTACATTATCTCATCTCAGAAATATAGACTGATAATTTGAATAATTCTTGGAATGATGTCTTTTTAACACATTCATTGCCAAAGGCCATTAACATTTTGATTACTTTACCTGTAATTGAACCAAATTGAATTTTTCTTTATTTTGCCTTTCAGAAGATGTTGATACCATGACTTAGCATTCACAATATTTTTGAATAGGTTCATTCATCTTGAGCATTTCCTAACAATTTTTAGAAGACTTGCAGATTTTTTTTTTTTTTTTAAAGTTTTATTTGAAGGAATTTTGTTCATTGACATTACCAAAGAAGATAATATCATTATGAACATTGATGAACCCAAATTTCAGATATGGCTTTTCAAACAAAGTCCTACATTAAAAGATAAAAGGAATTTATTATTGAATTACAAACCTGAAAAATTGAATTTATATTAATTGGCTTTGGGGTATTTCTTTTATCCTCTCCTTTTTATTACAACTGCACCTTTAAGAAGTGTGGGTTTTTTCTTTGAGTGTAACACACGCACATTTTGCTGTCCAAAAGTAATGTCATCTCCTGAGGTCTAGAGTGTATAAATGCTATTTAACTCATAGCTGGGAGATCAAAAGCTGAATTCATGCCTTTTCCTTGGGCATTAGTCCAAAATGAGCACAACTTGACTTACTGATTCCATATTCCACACTAATAATTATGTTTCATATAAATGTGTACTGCTACATCAACAAATTAATAACTAAAGAATGAGAATAAAACCATTTATGTTGTAACCTAGGAAGGGTTACTAAATGAAGTTTAACCAAAACTGAGGTTGGAAAAGAAATAGTAATCTTTATAACATCAACAAATTACAATACTTGCCAGCATAATACACCTGATATTCCCAGTCACCCATTTAGGTACTGACCAGTCTCACTGTTGCTTAACTTTGTTGATTGTACGGGAACTCGTGTTTCAACCTGATATGGCTGTAAGCCATGTTCTGAATAAAGTAAAGTGAGATTACTTCATGAAAATTATGAACATGACACCAATGGCTTTCATTGCTTGATAAGAATTAAGGAGCATTTATTTCTGAAAATACAGAGAATCTGGTACAAGGCCAAAATTTGGGGGAGGGAAAAAGGCTAGTCATTATTGTTTTATCCTTTAGCCTAGCTGTAAGCTCTCTACACTAACAAAAACAAAAAGTTTGGAAGGAAACACCCATCAGTATTAGAAAGAGCCACAACTTTTAGTGGACTTCAGATGTCGTCTAACTTCCTGAAAAACTAGTTAAAGACAAAGATTTTTGTAAATCTCAACTGTCAGTAATACTAAATGTTCAGTCAATGAATGAAAAGGATTTCTCTATGGAAATGGTTAATTTTATACAAGAAGAGTAAAGAAGAGGTTAATGGACTAATTTATTTTGGAATCTGCTTGGCTTTACAGAAGGCTGCTAAGAATACCATGGACCAAACATGTGAGCAATGATGAAGTTCTAGAGACAATGGAAACAAAAAAAGACACTTATACTTAACATCAGAAAGAGATAGTTCAAATTTCTGGGGTACATAATGAGGAAAGAGGGTTTGAAAAATTTGTTACTCACAGAATAGATTGAAGGCAACAGGGACAGACATAATGGTGCATAACCTATCTGGCAAGCTTGAGTGAATGGATGGTGGAGCAGGGTTTGGGAGAGATAGCAAAAAGGCAAAATTTATTAAGAGCAACAAAGGACAGGAAATTGTGGAGAGCCATGATCACCAATGTCCTGAAGGAACAGAGCACATAAAAGAAAATTGCTCTGTAATGAACTTCAAATGTTTAAATTCCAACAGCCAAACCAAATTTATTTTTTTATCTTTACTGACAAGGCATAAAGTAATTCAAAGAATGCAATATCCTTTCTTTTTTTTTCATCTCTCTCTCACCTCTCTCTCTTGTTTCCCTCTCTCTCTTTATCTGAGCAAATGACCTCTAGTTTCCTCTCTTTTATCTCACCATGACCTATTTGTCTCAGATTTGTCCTGAAATATCTTTCACCCCACTCCATGTCTCATGAAATGGAATGAGATTCTTCTATCACTGATTTCAGGCGTTTGAGGAATTAGTGAGAGGAATGGCTAGACTCATGCTTGTGATTATGGGTGTGAGAGGAAATATTGCCAAAATGAGAAAAAAAGATTTTTTTTTTTTTTTAAATATAATTCTTAAATTTTTGGAACATTTCCAATTTGCAAGAAGACAGAATGTATGGTTGTTAGCACAAAGGTGAGCTGAACATGCAAATTTCAAATTGGTGATAACAAAACAAAACAAGTACAACAATTTCAATATCTGGGAAGTGTTTTAACAGAGGATGGAAAGTGCAACACTGAAATTTGAAGCTGCATCTGGATAGTTAAAAATGCTTTCCAAAAGCTAAGCAGAGTATTAAGGAACAGAAATTTTTTTATTAGAAACAAAGAAAAGAGTACTGAAATGTTAATTAATATGAGTCCTCCTATATAGCAGTGAATTTTTGGACAATCTCCTTCCAAATGAAGAAGAGACTTGAAGCAATAGAAACAAAGAAAAGAGTACTGAACTGTTATGTAATATCAGTCCTCCTATATGGCAGTGAATGCTGGACAATCTCCTCACAGATGAAAACGAGACTTGTAGCAACAGAAACAAAGAAAAGAGTACTGAACTGTTACGTAATATCAGTCCTCCTATATGTGGTTCTACAGAAGGGTGCTGAGAATACCATGGCCTGAACACATGAGCAACTACAAAGTTTTAGAGAAAATAGAAACCAAAAGGACAATGGAGTAATGGATAGTGGCTCAGATTGAGGACTCGGAGATCTGAGTTCAAATTCCAGTCGAATCCATTACATTCACTTACATGCTAATACCCTTGGGAAAGGTATGAATCCTCTTCTTCTCCCCCCAGCTATGGGTAAATAGCAGGACAGACTGGCTTCTCTAGCTTTGAATGGCAACTGGTCTACCGCAGAAAGAAATAGCAACCTACTGCGGGAAAAAAAACTCTGCCTTGTCAGTCATGTATCGAAAGATACATGATCACTTGAGCATGTATCATGCATGGCATATAACTGATTCATCAGGAAGAGATAGTTAAAATTTCTGGGGCGCATAATGAGGAAAGGATTGGGTAGCTATCTCCCGAGATGAGAATCTGCTCTTTGACATAGCTTTGTCTGGGGATCCTCTCTTGCCTGAGGACAGAGAGTTTGACAAGCCTGTCACTAACCATCCCACATGGTCAGATGTGACACAAGGCTGAATTTATTATGGGGTATCCGAGCCTGTAGGTTTGGGCAAAAATTCCCCGTAGACCCCATAAAAATGGGGTCGAGTAGCTGTCTATGATGAGACTCTGCCCAGAGATATAAATTCGTCTGAGGATCCTCTCTGCCCAGAGACAGAGAGTTTGACAAGCATTTGTGGAAGACCACAGTGAATCAACATACAGTATATTCCACTATATTTATAAGGATTGGAACATACCCATTTTAGTCCATAGGTACGGTATAACAATTATTAACGGAAGAGAACAATAAAAAAACAGGAAAAACAGAAGATATTTCCAAATTAAAATTACTGTCAATTCATCATCCTTATAATAACCCTATTCTGTCAGTAACATATGCCTGAATTACTGAGCACAATCCCTTTCATCTTGATTAGTTTTGTTAATAAAGAAAAGCTGGAGAGTGGATTAAGGATATAGTCAGTGGGCAATGATATGGAAAGCAGAAATCTGGCTTATATATTTATTTTCCATAGCCATAGATCACTGAGGTTCGATATTAACTATTTCCATTGTAAAATCTTTTCCCAGGGTAAGTAATGATTAGTTGGCCGTGTCCTTTCTAGTCTCCAAGTTACACATGACAGGTTTTAATTGGTTACATGGTACCAGCAGCAATGAATTATCCTTGATCTGACCTATTATTTAAGTCCCAAAGCTAAGAAGTTCCAACTGGTCTGTTGTACTTCTAGGCAGGGAAGAAGTGAATTCATGCCTACCTGAAATAACAAAATTATAATTTTTGTTATTTCAGATAGGCAAGAATTCATAGCTTGAATAGAAGGGAGAGAGAGTTAGTAAAATCTGATGGATACACGAGATTGGATAAAATTGTTAATACAAGGATGAACTGAAGAGTTCTTGGTCTGACCTATTTATCAAAATCCATACAAAAAAATAACAAATTGTGGGTCCACAGTAATATTTTAGTGGTCCATAGTGCAATTTCACTTCATTGGAACAGTTGTTACAACTGAGAACTGGAATTTCTACATTAATCTATGCTATTAGGTTGGTGCAAAAATAATGACGTAATAATGTCGTTTTTTGACGTTAAAAAATACGTCAAAAAACGACATTATTATGTCATTATTTTTGCACCAACCTAATATATTAAAACACCAAAAATAGAAAAACAACTCTAAAACTAGTAGAAAACAAGATTAAGTGATATAAGTTAGCAACCCTTTTACTTCACTGGATTTTTTTATTGTAAAATTTGAATAAAAACTGAGTAGAATACAAAAGAAAAGATTATATAAAAATTATAATTTATTGTCTAAATTAATTTAACATATTAATAATAAATAATAATATTAATTTTAAATATTAATAATAAAATTAATTTAATAAATAAATTACATAAGGATTATATATAAAGGAAGGATTAACAGTAATAACTTCTTCAGCAGCATCAACCACAGATATCTCACTGAATAAATTTGCACTATTTTTAATTTATTAATTACTTATTTTAAAATGGTTTATTATGAGTTATTTTACTAGTGTATATAAATGTTCTATAGAATTTAATTGTTAAATATAGGTTTTTTTTTCATTAAATTAGTTTTACTTCAAAATAAAGCATATACATTTACTATTTCTATAATAAAATTCCTAAACTTATCTATTAGTAAAAAATTGTTATATTCCGTGCTAATAGGAATATATACTTGAAAAACAAGGTGGATAAAATAAGTAAAGGTTTATTGTATAAAACCAATACAATAAGAATAAAGGTAACAGTTATGCACAAGGTCGTCGCAAGTCAATCCAGTAGTGAGTGCTACTATTGGAATGTCGGTAGTTCTCGCGTAAGTCTGAGTTGTAATCAACAGATCCCAGCTAGTATATTTAGCTACCCTCACCATGAGGGTTGCATGTGGCACAAGGCTGGTTTTATGTGGGTTTTCTGAGCCTGTCTGCTCGGCCAAAAAATATTCCCTTTTAAACCCGTATAAACCAGTTCAGGAGCAGTCTGTCTCCCCGAACAAGACTCTGCCCTTTGTTGGAGCCTCATCCAGGTTCCTCTCTGCCTGAAGGTAGAGAGTTTGACTGTTTAGCTGGAACAGATCACAGTTAGTCTCTGTAGTCCAATGACTTACAGATACTTATAGGTAGTTGCTACCTATAGTGTAATCACTCATGGGGGTGACAGGTTATTCTATTACATCAAAAATAAAATATACTTTTCTTTTTCATCAAATGGTTATGGAGTCCACCAAAATAAAGTAAAAGTGGTCCATGGTACAAAAAGGTTAAGAACCACTGACCTAACAGAAACCACATCACATGAGGACTACCAACAGCAGCAACAACTAAAATGGATAGCACATGTAACTTGAAGAGAAAATAATGACATAATCAAGAGATTAACATTCCACACTACTTCAAATAAAAGGTTATGAAAGAAACCTCCATCAGTACAGGAAAGAGCAATAACAGCTACTGGACTTGAAATCTGTTTTCCTAAAAAGTTGTTTTAAAGACAAAGATTTCATAAATTTCAACTGAAAGCGGGACTGACCACTCAGTCAATGAATGCTAAATGTTTCCTTATAGGGAAAAAGTTAATATTCTTCTTCTATATGTTGTGTCCCTTCAGGGGGTAGATGATCATAGTTCTCCACAATTTCCTGTTTTTTGTATCTCTTAATAAATTTTGTTTTTTTTTTGTTATTGCTGCACCATCCATTTATGCAAGCTCACATTCCAACCACCTGAAGAAGGCCGGAGTGTACAGCGGCTAAAATGTTGTAATAAATATGGCGATAAAGATGAGGACAATAGTCCGAATAATGTAAATAGTGTAAAGACGAAGGCTTTTATTTTGAAGAATAGTACAATCATTGAACATGTTACAATTTCATTACCAATCAGCCAAAAGGGGGATATTCAGTGGCACAAAATTAATTTAAGTATTATTGACAATATTACACTTCAAATTTGGAGAACAAGACTTTCATTTTAAAGAATACTACAAGACTTTATTAAACATCCCACAATTTCATCATAGTAATTGTAAATCTGCTAAAAAGTGGATACTCAGTGGCAAGGAATTAATTTAAGCATTATTGATAGAATGAGATCATAGTTGAAATTTTGAAGAATTTCACAATGAAATATTATTTACTCTGACACCTGTATTTCACCCTATATTAGCTCAATTTACTTTGAAAGAGTCCCACTGAGCAGGTTTCTAGGGGATCTAACAAGGAATAACATTAAAAGGTCTATATTACATTGGTTCACATACACCTGACATAGCGTCCAGCTCAAGGTTATATTTTATGGTGGGTCATTCAAAAATAGCCTTTTGTCTGGTCATTTCCTTTGAGCCTACCACTCTTAGTGTAATGGGAAACTGCTGAGTGAAAGACAGGTACCCAGTCAACACGTCTGTATTGCTTGTATAAAATTCAGATCAATCAAGCTTGTTTTTGTTTTTTTTTTTCCTTTAAATAAAAACATGTGGAAATCAATGATACTTATAGAAATCAGGATTTTAATGCTAACTTAAATATTAAAAGCAGAAAACCTGACCTGCAGGTGGGATTTTAGACTAGTTTCTGTGGAAGTCCTAAATAAGGCACTTGGCCTGAAGTTAGAGTTTGTGGAAGATTGATGGAATTAAAATTTGGCCTTGTAAAAACATTTAACTCCTCCACAAAGAAAAGGTAAAAAGCAGATAAATTGTAAATCCCAAACTAGAAATTATTGAAGTGATTCTAAAAATTATTGAAGTAGTTCACAAAAATTGCTTCCCTTATTGTTTTAATTCAGTTTCTACTTATGAAGAAAGTTTTCATATAACAGGCAATAGACCTCCCTGATTTTTAATAGGAGTAGATAGGTTTGTCTATCACCCAGTTTTTTCAAACAGGAGTAGAGGTGTATCTCTTTTTTTCTTGTTTAGCATTAGGCTTCTGGTTCCTTCTAAAGTCAACTTCAACTTTATACTTCTAACATCTCAGACTGAACTCTGAAATTTTATTCAGTAATTAAATCTTGACCCCCTTCAACTTTAGAGTTCACTTCTTGCCCTTTCTGATGCTAATACAACTCGACACAATAACTCTCTACCTTGAATGGCCCTTAGGCCTTGTATCAGGTGAACATTAGTAAAAAAAAAAAAAAGACACAGGAAGATTTTTAAACGACTCCTCTTACTACTTCAACTTGGTCTGTTACTCCAATTGCTACTCACATGAACTACTTGATAAGTCATCCTTTATTTATAAATGATGTATTTAAGTAGCTATAGTTTCAGTTTTGTGATGACAGATAAAAGAAGACATTTGGTAAATTATAAGAAAATGGACTTGAATTTTTTATTTTTATTTTTTGGCTCATGATCAAAGCTGGAGTAGCAGCTGAAAAAACAAAAAGTGTGATCTTGGTTCAAGAAAGGAAGAATCAAATTCATCCTTGATACCTTTGCTCTTCTTCAGAACAGAGAAGTGATTTACCTTTGCCCAGACCTTTTACTAAATCTGTCATATCTTTTGATCAGTCATTGTAAGTTTCTACTCCTCTTCCACTTGCCTCTAGTCTGTTTCATAAGCTGTCCATAAAACCATTTTCCTAGTTCAACAGAACATCCCAAAAAAAAGACCCCTTTGTTTCCAGCTTTTTATTATGCTGCCTGCTTGCCCACAATTCATATTACCTCCTTCTGTTAGTGAAAAGTATTTAATTACATTGTTCAGTTAAAACTTTTCTATTTCCTTTCTCTGGTAGAGTATTGGATAGTGGCTCGAACTGAGGAATTGGAGAGCTGAGTTCGAATTCCTGTCAAATCCATTACATTCACTTACATGCTAATACCCATGGGAAAGGTATGAATCCTCTTCTCTCTCCCCCTCCAGCTATGGGTAAATAGCAGGACAGACTAGGTTCTATAGCCTTGGATGGCAACTAGTCTACTGCAGAAAGAAATGGCAACAGGAAAAAATCTGCCTAGTCAGTCATGTATCTTTCGATACATGATCGCCTAAGCATGTATCACGCATGGCACATAACTGAACTAGGTAAGTAAAAAAAGGCTTCTTCCTCTATGACTACATACCAACACTGATCTCTCATATCCTTTCTAATTTATATTACATAATTGCATGACCATTAGGGTGGTCATCCTTCCTGCTTGGATCTTTATCTCAATTCTCCAGAATGCATCTCTTCATCTGAAGGATGTGTCATCTGTCACTACACCCCTCCTCTATTGCATTGTGCACTGGGAATCAGGTGACTTGACCTAAACCTCTTCCTTGATTCAGACTAAGGCAGGAAGCCGCCTCTCTTCACTCCTTGGTATATCCTTTTGATGTCTCCAACTGTGGCTGAAAACTGACCTCTGTGGCTCTGTCTCTATTGCTTGGCCAGATCTTGGTGACATATAACAAAAGACAGCCTCAACAGGTGAAATCTCTCCTCTTATCACATTGAAACACTGGTTCAGTATGATTTTCAAAGTTAAGCAGTGTTGAGTCTGGTCAGTACCTAGATGGGTAACCATTTGGGAATACCAAGGACTGTAAGCTTGGATGTGCAGATGGTGTAATAGATAATGGCTTGAAATTGTTAACCAGAAAGATGATTTCCAATTCCCATTGGATTTGTTATATTCACTTATGTGCAAATACCCTTGGGTATGAATCCACTTCTTCTCCCCCAGCTATGGGTTAATTAGTAAGACTTGTATCACTAAACCATTATTATCTCAAAAATATAAATTCTTATAATCTAAAAATATTTTCTGGCTTTAAATAACCTGCAAAGCCTTGATAAGTCATAGAAAAGGAATCATTCAGTTCTATTTTGGTTAAGGCCTTTATTGTGTAGTGATGTTGCTCTACAATGCCATTTCTGATGCAGCAACAGAGAATACTGTGAGAAAATTAGCTTTAAGATTCCAAGTGCTAGCTTCAGGATTGTGTCATGGGACAAGAACCTAGAGGATTTGATGGCATTGTACTTGTGAGTTCAATCCCAGAACCAGTCTCAGTAGGAACAGGATTAATGATGACTGAGCAATACAGGAGCTAGAAGAAAAATGTTTATAGAGGGATCAGAATATATATATATATATATATATATATATATATATATATATATATATATATATATATATATATATTTTAAGACATTTTATGTTCATACATTCTTTTTATAGATACAAATATTTAAGTAAATGCTCTGTTTATAATAAACAGTATTAAACAACATTTACCAGCCTGAATGTCTGAGAAATTTTCATAGAAAATATTCGTCCTCCAACAGGATTCAAACCTGTATCCTATATGGAACCGTCATATAACCTGGCATGCCTCTTAACTGATTCAGCCACAGAGGATTGTTCGGTTAGCAAGGTCGAATTTACTGTTATTAAAAGGCATGTCAGGCTATATGACGGTTCTGTATAGGATACAAGTTCGAATCCTGTCAAAAGATGTATATTTTCTATGAAAATTACTTGGACATTCAGACTGGTAAATGTTGTTTAATACTGTTTATTATAAACAGAGCATTTACTTAAATATTTGTATCTATAAAAAGAATGTATAAACATAAAATGTCTTAAAATAATTATCAGACTTTGTCCATTTCATAATATATATATATATATATATATTGACGACAACTATTATATATATATATATATATATATATATATATATATATATATATATTGATGACAACTATTATATATATATATATATATATATATATATATATATATATATATTGACGACTACTATTATATATATATATATATATATATATTCATACACATTTCATTAAATAATATAGACAAGTGTTGTCTATTTATTTTATGTAAATTTTTTTCGTAACTTCTAATAAGTTTAATAACATTATCGTTGAAAGAAGAAAGAAATTCACAATAGTGATCCATATTTTTTTAATACAATCTAAGCTTTCGGCTTACTTAAGCCATTATCAAAGATGTCAATTACAACATATTAAACAATATACGGACAAGACAGTGATGATAGTCTGTCAATGTTTACTATAGAAGATTTCTCAGCAACGATAAACACGCGCATATAAGACGCTAGAAGCGAAAATCGCACCGCATCTCATGATGTCACACATGACCACACGAGAGTGAATTGTAGAAGTATGTATCGAAAGCCGTTGGTATAAACTTTCCCTGACAATCCGTTTAGGTGAAACCTAGGTAGGTTTGTCTGGCTCACTAGGTGTATCTATGTATATCTATATATATATATATTGACAACTACTATTATATATATATAATTCATATCAAATCATAGAGATATGAGTTTGCTGCCAGCCTATCAAGAAACTATCGGTGTAAGATTGGTGGACAATTAGGGATGGAAAAGCATAGAAATTGTGATATATGAAAATTCTATCTAGAACAGTGATTCTCAATCTATTTTGCCTGATGCGCCCTTTTCACTATACGTTAGGATGTCATTCCTCTCCCACCTTTCCAAGATTGTCCGACTCAAAAAGATGCATTCCAAATAATAATTCCAAATAATATGCATATATTATTGAAAATCCTCATTCTTTTTCCTGTTAGTACCTCTATATTTACATGGAATATATTTATAGCGGCATAAAACATAAAAGCTAGTAGAGAGAAAACCTAGTGTGACCAAATGCACATTGCAGGTTGTGCCACCTTGGGCAGTTCAAAAAGTTAACATTCTG
>OZ010614.1:31533364-31546208 GCA_963932145.1 Acanthosepion lycidas | reverse complement strand
TCTCTCTCTCTCTCTAATATATGTGTGTGTGTGTCTGTGTATGTCAATGTGGAAAGTTTTTGTGTGTGAGGCATTTCATCCTTTGGGACTTCATCGGACTAAAGAACAAAATTCATTACACAAAAATTTATTTTTTACTTTGTCAGACATCTTTCCCTTAAAATTGTTTTTGATGTATTAATATTTACATACCATTATCCCATTATATATATATATATATATATATATATATATATATATATATAAAGATATAAAAATGAACATTGAAGTCAACACTCAGAGGTGACAGGCTATTTCCTGCTAGACGCAATTATCAGGTGGCCTGACGATTATATCTAGCATGAAACAGCCCATTGCTTCTGAGTGTTGACTTCAATGTTCATTTTTATATTTTACATACGCTCTATCTCTGATATTGAGCACTTTATCCCATAAATATAGCACACCTTTAAACTATATATATATATATATTATATGCACAGTGGAAATCTCTCAATATCAGTGATAGAGCAAACATATTCAGTTGTATAGATATGAGTTTGTGACCCTGTGTTTCACGCTTTTGCAATCATCATCATACTGGAATTTTGTAATTCCAGTTGAATAAAGCAGGTATTAAAAACTTAGCTGCCAAAATAAATCTATTATCAGATGTCTTAAGTTTTTTCTTTAGATATGTGTGTGTGTGTGTGTGTGTGCTATAGAGTAATAAAGTGTTGCTGCCAACACTTTAGTTTGAGCATAGATCGCAATGAGAAAACACAGGCGATCACATTATTGAATTAAGTGCACCATGTAGGAAACGTATAAGTAGGAAGTGGTGTGATGTCTAATTGATAGTCTATCCTCTATACTATACAAATTCCTATTTCTAGTCTATCCTCTATACTGTACAGATCACTATTTCTAGTCTATCCTCTATACAGATTACCATTTCTATTCTATCCTCTATTAACTATACTATTTCTCTATTCAGATCAATATTCAGTGATTACTTTTCGAGCAAGTATTATCGAGCAAGTACTATTAGTGCAAGTGTTATTCGAAGACGTCTGACACCAGTGTTGTTCAACAGTGTTACTATAGTTGTATCTGTGATTACAAAGTCTCTACTACAACAAGCATTACAAAAGTGACAATGAGTATTCATTGACATTACAAAAGTGTCAACCAAGTGTTTGTTGACATCGCAAAAATATATATATAGTACATATGTGTGTATGTGTATGTTTCCTTGAATGTGACAGGCAAGAAAAATCTAAAAAATGTTTTTATTTATGAAGTTTTTCTAATCTTCTTAAAATGTTCCTTTTATGAGAGGAATAAGACAATATAGTAACTGCCTATAATGATTATTGCCTCAAGCACTTTAAGGACAGTTTCTACATTCTCTTAACCTCCCACCCCAGGATAAACTATAAGAACATTAGAAAAAATTAATATTTTATATGGACATGAAAAAAAGATATCCACCATCAAAGATGATATTTTGTTATTTTATTATCTTTGATGGTCTATATCCTCCTTTCATGTGTGTATAACCACTCTTAGGACCAACTTAATAAAAAATATCCAAATGTCGGACAATTTTTGTCTTTATTTTCACCAGAAATTAAAGCAAATATTTGAATATTAGAACAGCTCATGGTCAGATATAATAAACATTCATTGTCTGTTATATTTAATAATATATGTTTAAATAATGATCTGCTGCCCCAATACACTAAATATATATATATATATATATATATATATAGTCTTTTACTTCTGGTGGCACCTTGAATGTTGATGGCATTATCACCTTGCTTGAGGTTGTGGCTCTTAGACTTTGTACAGATTGAATATCATCTTACTTATTATAAAACGCAGATTGTGTGTGTGTGTGTGTCTGTACGTTTATATATTGGATCGGATTTCCTACATTTTTCAACCGATTTCAACAAAACTTCACAGGACTACGTAAAATTACCTTGCGGTGGTTCTAACTTATTATAAATCTCAGGTTGTTTGTGTGTGTATGTGTCTCTGTTCATTTATATATGGGATCGGATTTCCTACATTTTTCAATCGATTTCAACAAAACATCACTTTTTTTTTGGCAGGTAGTGTTTCTTATTGTCTTGCACACTTTTTTCTTTATTTTTACATTCAGAATGCTTTAAAAATTCTATTTACAAGACAATTGTTTATAATAAAATTCTATCAGTAGACTCATAGCGATTGAAAACAATGTTTTTGTTTGAGTTTGGGTTTGACCAATTCATAAAAAAAAAAATAAATAAAACTAATTAAGACATGTGTGTCCATCAACCTTAAACAATAATCTCTGTCAATTTTATTTTTCAGTCTTTATGATGGTCGATACTTGATCTATCTCTTACTGTTACATCCCCAGGCAACGCCGGGCTCTACTGTTAGTTGTAAATATAAATCTATCTATCTATCAATCTCCCTCTCTCACTATATATATATATATATATATATATATATATATATTACTCAGTTTTTATCAATTCGAAATTCTGTTGTGTTAGTGTCCTTCAATATATGATCCCTCTTGGAGAAAGATACCTGAGAATGTTGCTACAGAATTTGATCTAATGTGTCATGAAAGTTGTCACATCTGTCTAAGTAGACATGCCACACAGAGATAGAGAAGGCAGTCATTATATGTTATGCATCATTTATGCAACAGCTATTGCAAAAGACGCCAAACATTGCCACTTCTGTTCAAGAGAAAGTAATAAATGCCCTAGTAGGATATTTGGCTAACAGATGCTGTCCATATTTGAGGATAGATGAAGCAATGACATTTCTTAAATCATAGTTGCAGCCACCACCACCATCAACCTCATTATATATATATATATATATATATATATATATATATATACTAGCAGCATGGCCCAGTGTTGCCCGTGCTTGATTTAAAAATCATACGACTCATACAGCAATCGCTATCACTTGACTTAAGATATTTTTGCCTTCCTTGCCTTTAAAGGAGTGCCCTTTGCCGTGCTGATGTTGCTACATACCTTACTTCTTGCCTATCTCACATTGCAAATTTTTTCTAATCTCTATACTAAACATTAAATCTGTTACGAAAAAAGAACTAAACAAAATGAACACAAAACAATCAGCTTTAAAAAAGACTGGTAACTGGAAAAACCGAATCAAAAAAGAATGTTAACAACATATACTTTTTCACACCCAACCCAATTCTGTGGAATCAGAATCAACATTGAGTTTAAGCAAGTGAATGAGCCATTTGGAGTAAAGTGCCATGCAGATTTAAATTTTTCCCACTTGTGACGAATGCAGCTATCGATTTTTTTTGCATGCTAGCATGCTAGTTAACATTCATGTCAGTCAGCTGTTGGCTCTCATGCTGGCCAATAGAATCTTCCTGCCTGTTCGTGGCAGCCAGCAAGAAGCTCTCACTCTGGCCAGTAGGAAATGACCGCAAACTACATGAAAACTGCCGTAGAAGCATGAAAAAAAATTGATTATTTCCACTATTGATGGGAGTTGGGAAATGCAAAGTCAGTCTTGGCCTTCCCGCTAACTTGGAGCATGTGCATGTAAATTTTGGTGCAAAAATTGCGGCTGTGCATTCGTTACACACACACACACACACACACACACACATCCTGCCTTTTATAGTTAGTGATATGTATAAATATAGTTCTGTTAGTCTGTCCAACCCTCCAAAAAAGCCATACATTTACTGATCAAAACTAAATTTTGGGGAGAAGTGCAAACAGGTAAGAGAGTACAAAGTACAATTGGTTTTACTAGAGTGCAATAAATTTTCTTTAATTTGGGGGGAAATTTTTTTTATTATTTAACATACAAAATACTCCCATTATTTTAAAAACACTTGAATGATTAAAATAACAAATACTTATTTAATAAAAGTGCAATATTTTGTTTTGCATATCTTTTCTTTAAGTTTTCATATATACAAGAATCCATTTTCCAGTTCACTCTGCATTTGTGTGAACTATAAACAAATCACAAGGTCAAACACTTCAAAAAATTGGAATTTGGTTCCAGAAAGAAATATTTACACATGGCTCGTTGTATTTTGCATGCTCAAAAGTAAGAAAACCTAAGAATCTATTCTTCACTGTAAAAAGAAAAAAAAGAAATTTTCTTAAAAAATATTGTTTACCATGAAGTCCTATTAAATTAAAAAAAATATTAAACCCCAAAGTAGGATTTTTGTCAAAGTATATTTCCAAAGAAATCAGCTTACTCAGATTGTTTTGCAAAATTGAATAAAAAGTAGTTTCTAAATTTCAATAAAAAATGTTAGTGATAACATAAAAAATACTAAATACTGTGAGGATTTCAACACAAATTACCATGTTGCAAAAAATTTTAGAATATATATATATATATATATATATATATATATATATATATGAAGAAATATAGTCTTAAGATGTGCTATATTTATGGGATGAAGTGCTCAATATCAGAGATAGAGCGTGTGTAAATATAAAAGTGAACATAGAAGTCAACACTTAGAGGCGACAGTCTGTTTCATGCTAGATGCAATTGTCAGGCCACATGTCGCTTGACGATTGCATCTAACATGAAACAGTCTGTCGCCTCTAAGTGTTGACTTCTATGTTCACTTTTATATATTATATATATATATATATATATATATATATATATGAGAGAGAGAGAGAAAGCACTGAGCTATGCAATTGAGTATTATCTGTCTCACCAAAATGTTAAATTTACACTCTATAAAATCTAGAATTCATCCCATTTTAAAAATTCTTCTTGAAGGTTAGGATCAAAAATGATAAAAATTCTCAATATTTTTTGTACAATAATTTTTCAGTTTTTCTCAAAAGAATGTAATGTTTCTAACACCACAACTTAATGTAATAGAAAAACAGCTAATTGAAAATAATAGTGTGGGGCCCACAAAAATCCAAACAAAGCCCACACGCACTTCTTCAATGTACCATGTCCCTTCAGAATGTGGGTGATCATGGCTCTCAGCAATTTCCTGTTCTTTTGTAGCCTTAAGTAAATATTGTCTTTTTCACTATTTCTCCTAAACACTGTTCTTCTAAATCCAAACAAAGCCCACACCCAGTTCTTCAATGTTTAATGTCTCTTCAGAATGTGGGCAATCATAGTTCCCAGCAATTTCCTGTCTTTTGTAGCTCTTAGTAGTTTTTTCTTTTCACTATCTCTCCTAAACCCTGTTCTAGCAACAAGCTCATTAGATGATGCACTGTTTTCCTCTTTCTTGCCTTCAGTATATCCTGTGAGTATCATATTTTCTAAGCCCTCTTTCCTCTGTCATGTTGAATTTCTGTCACCTGTTTGGGGTAGGGTTGGAGTAAATAAACTGAAGGAGAGAGCCAAAATAAGAGGGGTTGATGAACATACATTTTCTAGCTACTACAAAAGCAGTCATCCATTTCACCCCTACAATTAAAAGGGAGCCCAGTAAATAAAAAAAACATGGATGAATGAGAAAACATGACACAGGGTTAGTTTTTAGGGTTGGAGAATCTGTGTACCCCTGCAGCTTCTTGATATAGCGCATGACTCAAAATTGTAATTCATGATTAATAATCCAAAAATAACCTGATTCTCTTCTCTATTTCTGCACACATCAGGGTATACTACAGACCTTCATCTTACTGTAACTACAATGGAGAGATGGGGAGACAATGGGAAGTAAAATTGCAGTTGATAATGTTCACCCAACTGTCATTCAGTTGGTCATCTTATAGATTTAACACACAAAGTGTTAAAAATATAGAAACAGCTAACTAATAACATATAGCTCCTCCCTTTGCTTGAACACTTACAGCTATGCGACATTTTTTTTTTTTTTGATTGATTGATTCAGTTTTTACAGCTTATCAAGCCTTTGCATGTTATGTAAAGCTAGAAAATTTCTTTTACATTATAAATATTTTTTTTCATGATTTATTGATACAGTTCTTGCTAATTAACCCATAGCTGGAGAGAGAAGAGGTGGATTCATATCTTTCCCAAAGGTATTTGCATATAAGTAAATATAACAAACCCAATGGGAATTGGAACTTGACTCTCCAGTTAACAATTCTGAGCTATTATCCATTACATTCAAGCTTACAGCACCTGGTATTCTCAGGTGGTCACCCATCTAGGTACTAAACAGCCTTGACATTGTTTAACTTTGGTGGTCATACAAGAACTACTGTTTCAATGTGATATAGCCATAAAACTTATGGACATAGTATGGAGTTTCCAAGGTGATGGAATCATTATGTAATCATATTTATCCAGACATATTCCAAGTATAAATGAGTTGTATGTTCAATGTGGCTACAGGGAATTTTATGAGATCTGCAATATGTTCTGTACATGCTCAATGGCACTGAAATCTAGCAAGCATAGTGAAGTACCTGGAAATCAGCTGAGTGTTCCAAGAACCAGTTTCATGATACCTGTACATGATGGTGAAGTTACAGGTACAAACCATTACCATCAGTAAATATGGCAAGCCTAAAGGTATGCAAATAGACTATAGCAAAATCCATATATGCCATACCTGTCAAGATAGACTCTAATGGTTCTTGTAAACCGCAACAAAATACAACCCTCATCATTACAGAGTCACTAATAGTTTGCACAGTACTCTGCCAACAGGCTGAATCTATAATCTTGTGTAGTCTCTTCTGCATACACCCACCATAAAATTCACTGTAGACTGTTAGGTTTAGTGGTATCACCATTGAATTGGGAAGTGATTTGATGAAATATTCTGCTTTGTTGAGTGGTTAGCATCCTTGTTAATTGCTGGCAGTTCTATTCTTACATCACTTATGAGTACTTGCAGATTTCACATGTTACTGATGTCTATGTAGATTTGAAATATGTCTTTGCTATTATTTCCTGATAAAAACTTATAGCAGATGCCCCCTCAAAAATAATCTCACATCTTTTTGACCCTAATAATCATTTCACTTTCAAATGGTGTTAAACCTTATTTATATCCTATAGCTGCCACAGCTACACTACCTCTTTACCTATTACATCAAACATGCTTCATCCAGCTGAGCCCATTTCTACAAATGGTGGAAGATGAAACAATTAAGTGTCTATAATTTTTTCACATTTCAGTTTACACACTGCCAAAGAAAATGGGGCTCATTGTTCTAGATTGAATATAAAAGGATAATATAATATATAATATAGGACAATTCATTGCCAGTAAATTTTCCACTGTTCAATTTGTTGTGAGGTCAGTGACTTAATAGGACAATTTGTTTCTGATATCTGCCATAATTGGTTTACGCTTGTTGATTTAAACAATACTTGTTGGGTCAACATGGCTCACCATTTCAAAGAAAGGGAAAAACAATGTCATGGATAAAGGAAATTGTATATAAGATATATAGACAGACAAATAGAATATTGATGGATCTACAATGTAATGGAAAGCTGAAAATTGTTCATGCATGGTTAAACATCAGACTAATGAAAATTATGGAAAGCTTTGGAGATTATGAATGTACAGGTAGTGTAAAGGTCATTGGTGCCTAAAGTGGAATCAGCGAGCTGATTTCAACTTCCTCCTAGCCTGTTGCATTCATTTTTCATATTATTGGAAAGCATAAATCCATCTCTTTCCCCCCACAAGCTATGGGTTAAATAGTAGACTAAACTTTTAGATGGCAACCAGTTTAAGAGAAAGAAAAGTCTGAATTCCAAACTGTGGAGAAGGTAATGGGAAACTACTCCACTATCTTTCCCAAAACTTCATGGTAATTTGTAGATAAAGGAAATCATGGAAAGCCATGATCACCAACATACTTAATGCATATGGCACAAAAAAAATTAGGCATTATATTATATAACTATGCTTCAATGGCAGCAGAGATAAACTGAAGAATTTTCTTTTCTCTGATAAAGAATTGATTCAAACTTAATCAAAAAAACAAAATACAAACAGGGCTGGATTGACCTTTTGGGGGCCCCTAGACTAATGAAATTATGTATCCCTCCCCTCTCACTTGCCCACACACCTTAAATATTTTTTTACTTGTCATATATTTTAGCAAAATTTACATAACTTGAAGTTCTTGCAATTTTTTTTAAGTATCTGCTGTTAACCAGAGCAGGGAATTGCTTCTTAATTTTAACTCCTCCAAAATGCAACTTCTCTCTATTAATCATCTGACTGACCCTTTCTGCATCCCTTCAGCATGACTGATGCTAACCTCCACGAGAGTGACACGTTGCACCTTCTTGAGTTAACATTCTCGGCTGACATGAAGTGGAAAGAATATATTGAATCAGTTGCAAGGTCAGCTGCTAAGAAAGTTGGTTCACTGTATTCTGTTAGACTCTTTGTCTATCTTACATATTTATAAGTCTACCATTCAGCCATGCTTTGAATATTACTGCCACACATTGTCTTATGCTCCTGCTATATATTTAGAGATTCTTGTTAAAATTCAAAGAAGAATCACCAATATTTCTTGGCTTCAGTCCCTTTCCTACTGCCATAATGTTGCTCCCCTATGCCTTTTCTATAAATACTTTCATGGTAATTTTTCTGATGAATTGTCTGCTATGGTACTTATGACGTTATAAATTTAAGTGCTGTACTAGATTGGTATCAAGGTCTCATCAATTCACAGTTAAATTGGCTAGATGTAACAATGACTTCTATGCTAGCTAACAGTTTCTTTTCTTACACTTCTTGCTTGTGGAACATCATTACAGCTCCATGCTTTCCAGACAACTTTGATCTTCAAAAATTTAAATGCCATGTTAATCATTTATCTATTATCATATTGGTTACTCTTCTGCTGTTCTCACTCTGTGATGTTTCTCTTTTTTTCTTTTTCTTTCATACTCAATAATCTTGTGTCTTAGTAGCTTTATTGCCTTGCATAGGGTGAAATGATTTAAGTAATACCACTATTTTACTATTTATTGCAGACCAAATTAGCAAATATTTCAACACAGCCATAGTAAAAAAAAACTGATTTTTTATAATCAGCATTATATTAGGTTGGTGCAAAAACCACGTAATAATGTTGTTTTTTGATGTATTTTTTAACGTCAGAAAATGACATTATTATGTCATTATTTTTGCACCAACCTAATAACAAAACAACAATATTATTTCAGTTTATGAAACTATTTAGAAGTTATAACATCTAGAAAATTTAAAATCATTGATTTATAAAGGCTTGAAGGGTTTTAGACTGCAGCCTACACTAGCCTAAAGGATAATCCAGCCCTGAATACAAAGCTATAAACCAGTGTCTAAGAAACGTGATTAAGATTGTTGGTCTTATCCATGTTATTTGCAATCAGATTAATGTCTTCATCTTTATTTTTTCATAATCTTTGCAAAGGAATTCGCAGAGAATAAGAAAGGCAGTGAGTACAACAACCAAAACATTGTGATAATAACAACAAAGATGAGGATATTAGTCACACCGTAGATAATAAAAATAATGATAATTCCTCATCCCAGAAATTCAGGTAGAAGTCATCAAATTGGTACAGACCCGGTGCGATATGCCAATGGAGATGACAATAACAACAAAGATGAGGATATTAGTTCAAATGTAAATAATAACTCCTCATTGCATAAATTCAGAGAAAAAAAAATCCTGTTGGTGTTGAGTTTTTTTTGTTTTTGTTTTTGTTTTTTTTTGCCCTTCAAACCAGACATGTCAATGCCTGGAATTTTCTTTTCTAGTTTTTTTAAACGTTTCTTTTATCTATTTTGTGCATTCAGTTCTTTCTGTCTTCATCTAAATCTTTCTATCTTGGTTGTTTTCCTCTCAAATTGCCTTGTCACATTCTTCAGAATCAAAATTCCTGAATCCTGTCCAATGACCTTTTGCCATAAGATTGTTGGCTGACCTTTGGCATGTGAATGGCGCAGAATGGTTGACTCAAACTCTGAGACAAGCACACATATATACATAGGTACATCAGTAAGTTTATAACCGAATTGTGAAGAAAACATTTATTTTATACAACCACAGTGTTCTTTACTTCAGAACAAGTCATAGTGCAACTAAAGGCAAGAGCAGGATGCCTGTTGTCATTGGGAGTAATGATTTTTAGTTTTGGTTTGGATTTGTGGTAATTCACTACTGTCATCGGCTTAAAAGATGTTTGCATTTTACACTTGGAATAACTTTAGTATATTTAATTAAAGCAAATATAATATTTATTTATTTTTTCAAACTATATTATTTTATGTTTTTGCTGCATAAACAAACTATTTTGTGCAAAATTCGCTAAAAAGATGTAATTCAGAAAAATGCTTCTTGTTATTACAAAGTTATTTTAATATTTTTCACTTAAAGTTAATTTATGAAAATTTTTATTCATAAAAACAAATGCACTAATGATAAACATTTTTGTAACAAATTAAGAAAAAAAACGATATTTGTGCATAAGTGAATATAATGAACCCAACTAGAATTGGAACTCTGCTCTCCAATTAACAATTCCGAGTGATTATCCATTATAGCACCCGCACATCCAAACTTAAAGCAACTGGTATTCTCAACCAGTCACCCATCTAGGTAATGACCAGGCTCAACATTGCTTAATTTCAGTAATCATACCGGAACCAATGTTTCAACATGATATGGCCATAGGAAAATTGATAGATTGGTGTGTGTGTGTGTGCATGTACACTTAGGTGTATAATACAAGGTGGAACTTGGAAAATCATTTGAAGGATCAAAAAAAGCACAAAATAAGATGAGAATGAAAAATTTCCTCAAAAAAAAAAAAAAAAAGCATTTTATGGCTTTATTCAAGACATTCTTTGGATTGATATTTTTAACCCTCCTATTGAGAATTGTGCTACAGAGGTTTCTTCTTGGGTTAAAGCCAGCATTGATGCTTTTTTACCTTCTCACAAATATCTGGTGAAAACCACAATCTTCCCCTTGGTTCACACCAACCTCTTCAGCTGCTATAGGCCATAGGATTTATTTTTTCGGGGTATACCAGCATGATAATTCCATTCACAAATAATTGTAAATGTCCTCAAAGAAGCTAAGTCTTTGCTGATAGAATGAGGCACTATATAACCTCTAACATGTTTGGTCTTTGTGACTACTGGTGGCTCTATAATAATGTGTTAAATAAAAGTCTTCTATTCCTCCTCTCTTCACTCAATTTGAGGTGTTAACATCTGATAAAGCAGAATGTTTTGCATGTAAATTCTCTTTAAATTCTACTCTTGACTCATCTGGAATATCTTTCCCTCACTTTCCACTTAGAACTGAGTCTCTATTGAGTGATATGCATATAACTCCATCCATGATTTCTGCTACCATTTCTAAACTGAATCCTCAAAAAGCATGTGGACTTGACGGTATCCCTGCAATAGTCCTTAAGAAATATGCTCCTGAACTATCCCCTGTTCTCTCTAAACTTGACAAATTCTTTGCTGTTTCTTGCTTTCCAGCTTTTTGGAAATCTTTTTTGTAGTTTCAGTCTTTAAGAACTCATGGAAACCATTTGATCCTTCTATCAGCCTATTAGCTTTTTACTTCTTTTTGGCAAAGTACTAGATGCTCTAATTAACTCTGAATTGGTTAATTATCTCACCTCATTGGGTCTTCTTTCAGATAAGCAATATGGCTTTCACTTTTGCAGGTCCACTGCTGAAGTATTAACAATTATTACTGAAGGAGTCTACCAAGCTTTATATAAGAATGGTGAAACTTGTGCTGTTGCTTTGAATATCTCCAAGGGTTTGGATTACTAGGCTTCTTCATAAGTTGAAAGGTTATGATATTTTTGGATGAATTTTTAAACTAATTCAATCTTTCAAATTGCAAAATGAAAGTTGTCTTGAATGGCCACTTTTCTAGATCTTTCTGCATAAATGCAAGAGGTTCCTCAGGGCTCTATCCTTGGGTATAGATTGTTTCTAATTTTCATAAATGACATTCCTGATGTCATCAGTTCTCATTTCAGTTTTTTGTTGATAACACAAATATTTACTCCTTTTTTAATAGTCAGTCTGATCGTTTTGATAATGTCAAATTGGAAGCTGAACTCAAAAATGACCTACAATCTGTTGTTAAATGGGACAAGGAGTGGCTTGTTAATTTTAATGCTTCAAAATTAAACTGCTCTCTTTTAAACATCTGAGAGAAGCCTTTTTACTATCCATCAGTATGGCTGATGTTAATCTCTAGGAAAGTGACTCATTGTGCCTTCTTGGGCTAATGTTTTCAACTGACATGAAGTGGAAAGAGTATATTGAATCAATTGCTAGGTCTGCAGCTAAAAAGGTTGGTTCACTATGGCATGCTAGACAATTTTTTTGGCCAGAATCTATCTGACATATATCCTTGCTTTGAATATTGCTGCCCCACATGGTGCTCCTGTTATATATTTAGAGATACTTGATATAAATTCAAAGAAGAATCTGCTATGTTATTGGTTTTGAACTGGCATCTTGGCTTTGGTCCCTTTCCCACTGCCATCATATTGCTTCCCTGCACCTTTTCTATTAATACTTTCATGGTAATTGTTCTGCTGAACTTTTCACTATGGTGTCTAAACTTTATGAATTTAAGTGCAGTACTGGATTGGTAGCAAGGTCTCATCATTTTACAGTTGAATTGGTTAGATGTAACCATAAATTGTTTACAGAACTCTCTTCTAGCTTCTTACCTCTCAGTCAACTTTGATCTTGGAAAATTTAATTGCAATGTCAACTGTTATCTTTGGTCTTCTTAATTCTTGTTCTTTTATTGTCCAGTTTCCTTAATAGTAGTTTTTCTCATATTTTCTAACACTCAGTAACCCCTTGCAT
>OZ010614.1:31520864-31525864 GCA_963932145.1 Acanthosepion lycidas | reverse complement strand
TTAAACAGTTACTTTATATATTATAATTTGCTTCAATTATAATTTTCTTCAATTTTATTAATTTTTCACATTTTAGTTATTATTTTATTTTCATTGTTATCATCATCATCATCATTGTCATTTGATTTCTGCTTAGTATTACCAGGTCATTACCCAATACCAGAGATAAGGCAAAGTAGTAAATGTATGTATTTTGTTTGCACAAATTCTGTTAAGTGATATTCAACATATACACTGTTTATTTTTTATTTATACAAATAATAGTATATACAAATGTAGTTATATTTAGTTTAAATATTGTTTCTTCAAAGTTCTTTGTGTTTGCTTGATCTAA
This sequence comes from Acanthosepion lycidas, assembly GCA_963932145.1. Taxonomy (NCBI): domain Eukaryota; kingdom Metazoa; phylum Mollusca; class Cephalopoda; order Sepiida; family Sepiidae; genus Acanthosepion; species Acanthosepion lycidas. The sequence goes on along the minus strand of OZ010614.1, from coordinate 31,525,530 downwards.
ACTTGTGAATTTATTTCATAGCTATTAAAACAAATCTTTCTTTAGACAATTACTTTATATATTAAAATTTGCTTTAAAATATTTTAGTTTTTCTCATTATTTTCGTTTTTATTGTTAATTTCTTTTACTTTTTGCTTAATACCTTCCCATGTCATTACTCAATACTTGGGGTAAGTAAAGTAAGTAAATATATACATTTTGTTTGCACAAACTCTGATAGTGATACTAAACATATACACTGCTTATATTTACTTTATATTTAATAATATAATTTAGAATTTAATAATTATATGCCATATAATAGTGTATACAAACTTAGTAATATTTAGTTTAAATATTATTTCTTCAAAGTGCTTTGAACTGTTTTCTTGATATAAACTTGCAAATTTGTTTTAGAGTTATAAAAACAGTTTTTTTCTTTAAGCAACTACTTATATATTAAAATTTGCTTAAAAATGTTTTCTTAAAATTTGACACTACTTAGTCATTATTTTAATGTTTTAATTGTTGTTGCTATTATTATTATTATTATTATTATCATCTTCTACTGCTTCAAATAATCCCTTACCAGGTCATTATTTGAGACTTAAGACAGGGTTGAAAATATATGTCCTCTGATTGTACAAATTCTGATGTTGAGTGATACTTACCATTTTTCAGTTTAGATTATCTTTACATTGATAAAACTCTCCTGAATAGAGAAGCTGTTTAACACAGTGCAATTATTTTATTCTCTTGTAAACAACAATCCCTACTTAACACGCATCTCATTAATGTTTGTGTCTTTTTAAAGATTTTCTTCATATCCAGGGCTCCAATTATTATAGTAGTTTTAAGGTGCCAAATTTTTTTTCAATTTCAATATCCTTTTATGAGAAAATATTTATATATATTATTAATTTCTCATTATATTTATTTAAAGCTTAAATTTTGTAATATAATTTCTTGAAAGAGTCTTCATATTTACCACGAGTTCAAAAGGTTTACTTTATTTTTTTTTTTTAAATATTTTAACAATTTAAATTTTGAGTATCTCTCTTATTATTAAAGGGGGAAAATATTTTTATTGAATTTTACTCTGATCTGAAATATATATTTTTAATATCTTTTGGAAAATTTTCATGAAAAACTGATACATTTTTTATTTTAATAAAAAACTAAAAGATTGAAAGACTAATAATTTTTGTTCATGAAAAACTAGTACATTTTATACATAAATAAATTAAAAAAAAGACTTTATTTTAAAAATTTCTCTGAAGAAATTGTTGTGAAATGGCTTCTATTCCAAGAGCTTATAGCTTATTTTTTGTGTTTTGTTTACGGTTTATGTATCCTTCTAATAACAACAATATTATCTGGTTTCCTTCTTGGGTATGAATTTGATTGATAGAATGTTTCTTTTTGAAATCTTACTTTGTGATATTTTTCTTAGGATCTAAAATAAACAAAGTTTAAGTAATCTTTCATGACAAATTTAGTGCAGATTTTTTTGTAAGGTATCTAAAGTTACATATAAAAAGATTTTCCTTTTTAATTTGATATAATCTCTCTATTCCTTGGAGATAAAGATTCAACATCTGCTTGGTATATTTTCACCATACAATTATGTCTGTCATGGTAAGATATCCCACTTTACTTTTCTGTGATAAATTAACATTAAGAGTTAAAAACTGAGACAAACTTTATCAAAGAAGCATTTTCCAATTTGTTGTGATAAAGAAGTTTTATTATTTATAGCTCATTTATAATCCTGCTACTGGGTGGTCCGAAAGTCTTGTCAAAAAAAAAAAAAAAAAGTAATAAGAACAATAGAAGAGCAAGTAATACAGTAGTAATACAATAATAGAAAGCACATATACTGGATTGAGTATATTCACTTTCATTGATGCTGTCACACATTGAGAAGGTCTGTATGAACACCATCAGTTTCCTGTCATCTGAAATAGAAAATTATATTATGTAGGGGTGACAACACTTTCGGACCACACTGTATTTTATTTAATAGTATTTTTCACTGTCACGGAATACAGGCCGGTGCAAGGGTCTTGTGCTCACCCCATGCATCTCTGATACTCCTCACTCTACTACATCTCAATTTTTATAAGGTAGTATTCATATAAGATAAATATTTTATTGTAATCTAATTATGTACAACAATGGATATAGGAGAACAATTCAACTAGAAAAATTGAAAATAGATACAATGTATCGAAATACAAATTAGAGACATGTCATAATAGATCATTCCATCCCTAAATACAATGTATCAAAATACAAATTAGAGACATGTCATAATAGATCATTCCATCCCTAAATACAATGTATCAAAATACAAATTAGAGACATGTCATAATAGATCATTCCATCCCTAAATACAATGTATCAAAATACAAATTAGAGACATGTCATAATAGATCATTCCATCCCTAAATACAATGTATCGAAATACAAATTAGAGACATGTCATAATAGATCATTCCATCCCTAAATACAATGTATCAAAATACAAATTAGAGACATGTCATAATAGACCATTCCATCCCTAAATACAATGTATCAAAATACAAATTAGAGACATGTCATAATAGATCATTCCATCCCTAAATACAATGTATCAAAATACAAATTAGAGACATGTCATAATAGACCATTCCATCTTAAATAAATCAATGATGATTTGCGTCAATTTTTAATATCAATTTGGGATTTTTCTTAACAATTTGAAGAATCTTAATGTATTCAACATGGATGAAAGATAATGAATTTTTTATAGTGTTTCTTTTTTAGACTTAGCATGAGCAAAACAAATTCACTGATTTGGACAAAAAAAAAAAAATGGATCCTAGAATGACATTAAAATCTTCAAAACATTTGTTATCCTTTAATAGTCAGTTGTGTTTAGTTTAATTAGTAACATACAGGTTGTGCAAGAGTAGGTATACAGTAATGAAATCCAAAAGAGTGATCACAAGATGTATTATATTGATTATACAACCGTTTCAATAATAAACATATCAATCCCTCAACTGTTCAAACAGTTTGCCCCATTATTCACACACTCCCCTTTAGCTGCAAAACATTATTATTATTCATTAAAAAATAGAAATTACAATAAATGTGTTATAATAAAAATTAAGAAAATAAAAATATAATAAATGATTTTAATGAATTAAATGAATTCTAGTATTAAATAAATCCTAGAACTACTATTATAATACTCATATAATACTTACTGTATACCTACTTTTGCAGCTCTATGTATGTAAATGTCAGTAGGAAAAAGCAAAGTTGATAAGGTAGTGAGAATCAGAAAGCTCTGCCCAGGGCCCCAATTAGTCTTGGGAGTAGTATGCTCCGGCCCTGAGAACAAGATATTTTATACATAATATTTTGTATCTCTTTAGTTCTTTTGTTGTAAAGGTTTAATGTAGTCAAAATGGAACATGCATTTTTGTGTTAATATAAACAAAATTATCACTATAAGATAAACTATTGTGTTACAGCATGGCTCCATTTTTGTTACTTGCTAATTTAAACCTGTATCATGATTGCCTTTATTTTATCTCATAAAATTGATCATTTAACTACATTGGATAGTCTTTTTTTTTGTTACTATCTTTTAATTTGGATGTGATATTGTTGAAAATTAATATAAAAAGTTACTGAAATCTCATTTTTATCTGATTGCTTCAATTCTGTTTTTTTAATATACAGAGGTGTTATATTTTTAGCATAATGCAAGTGATATGAAATAAGTTGATACATACATACATACATATATATATATATATATATATATATATATATATATATATATAGGTGTGTGTGTGTAAGTTATATTGTCTTTTCTCTGATTACCTATTTCAGTATGTATATTATAAAAAGACTTGGAAATATATATCAAATTAATAAATTTGATTTTTAAAGAATTATTTATATTACTTAATTCTGGTTTTTGAAATGGTAGTCACTTATGATATCTAAGGTTAGATATATCAGATATTTCCTTTTTAATTTAATGTAATTTCTCTAATTCTTGGAGATAAAGATTCAACATCTGTTTGCTATATTTTTACCATACAGTTATTTTTATCATGGTAAGATATTCCCCTTTATTTTTCTGTGATAAATTAATATTGAGTTAAAAATTGAGACAAACTATATTAAACAAACATTTACTACTTGGCTGTCATAAACAAATTTGTTATTATGAGGATGTTAGGATATTGAAAGCTTTTCAAATAACACCCAATATTAAAATTTTTCTGTATTCACACAAAAGGAATTCGCCTTTTTTTCATAACTTTTATTTTATTCTATAAATTTTTAGCTGCTTCTGAGATTTTTTTAAACTACATCCTTTTCATAACTTTTTTTATTTCATAACTCAAAAGAGGTTTACAAGTGATCTCCCTTTAATTTCTCAAGTTTTGTTTGTGATTTGATAAACCTGTTGTTTGAGTTGATCATTTTTACTAAATATTCAGTGGAAACAAGAAAAAAGATGAATAGATTTGTAAAGGTTTCCTTTTCGCTTTCTGTGATTCAGTGCTGTATTTTAGTTGTTAATATAAAAATTTGTCGGTGATAAAATATGGCATAAAGGAAGTCATTTTTTTTTTCTAATACTGCCAGTCACAGATGGGCTTTTTATTTTATTTTATTA
>OZ010614.1:31465864-31515864 GCA_963932145.1 Acanthosepion lycidas | reverse complement strand
TCCTCACACTTGCTCCATATGTGGCTTCCTTTGTAAATTGCTAGCAGGTCTTAAATGCCACTTAAGATTATCACACAAAATTTCATAACTGAATCAGTTAAGCTGTCAGATCCTCATACGTTGAAACCGACAGGAGAGTCCATTATTATTATTATTATTATTATATATGTATATATATATATGTATGTGTGTGGAGAGAATATAAATGTAAACATCAGTTGCAATATTACTCACCACAGACAACCATCCCTGCCCCCCATTAGAATGTCTGACGCTCAACTTCTCGAGAGTTCCTCTTTGCAACTACTCGGCTTACATTTACTGCTGACCTGAGATGGAGCAAATACATTGAGTCAATAGCTTCGGCCACTGCAAGGAAATATGGCTGCCTGTGCTGCACCAGGAAATTTTTCTCACCTGAGTTGATCCTTCAAATCTACAAATCAACCATTTGCCCTTGCATGGAGTATTGCTGCCATATATTGTCTGGAGCCCCTTATGTTTGTATCAAGGTCCTCGATAAAATCCAGAGATGGATATGCAGTGTAATTGGCCCTGATCTGGCATCTTGTCTGCAGTCGCTTTCTCACAGATGTGCCATTGCCTCAATCTGTCTTTTTTACAAATACTTTCATGGTAACTGTTCTGAGGAGCTGCTTTCGCTGGTTCCTAAACTTTATGAATTTAGGCGTCCTATGAGGCTGGCATCTTGCTCACACCCTTTCACTGTCAAAACTGTTAAATGTAGCTATCTCTTCTACTCCAGTAGCTTCATGTCTCGCACCTCTCACCTGTGGAATTCCCTCTCCTCTTCCTGTTTTCCTCAACTATTCAAATGTAATGTCAATCAACATCTCCATATGCCTTGATCTATCCCCTTTCCTCTATCACTCTTATTTGCTCTAGCTCCAACTCTCTGTAACCCCTTGCATGCTAGTGGCTTCCCGCCTTGCTTGGGGTGAAACGCTTAAAAAAAAAAAAAAATTAATTCACCAAGGAGAAATGCTAAAAGTGTAGTGGAACTAATTTTTATAATTTTGGCATCTGACAGCTCAACCAATCTCATTCAGTTTCCATTATTATTATTTTTAATTTATTTGGTAAATAATTTTTTATTGGATTAATGTCTGGAGAAGCTGAAGACTATTTTATTAATTTGGTATCTTTAAAAAATTTTCTTTTGGCAAGATGGGCAATATTCAGCTTTACTAAATGTAATTGTAAAGTAGCATTATCTTGCATGAATATAATTTGAATATAATTTTTAGCATAACGTTTCATATGATCTGAAGATCACGTTAGGTATGAAACTGGCAGTCAGTATGCAGTGTTGATTCCTATGACCACACTGTCTAATCCTAATAAATACTCTCTCTAAAATATCGAGTACTTTCCTCCAAAATATAGCAACTTTTAAATAATATCTATCCTCTCTTTAGATTTGTATGTGTGTTGATTCCTGTCTACACTGTCTAATCCTATAAATACTCTCTCTAAAATATTGAGTACTTTCCTCCAAAATATAGCAACTCTTAAATAATATCTATCTATCCTGTCTCTTTATATTTGTGTGTGTGTTGATTCTTGTGATCACACAGTCTATACCTGTAAATGCTCTCTTTCCAATATTCACTTTTTACACTAAAATATAGCAAATTTTAAACAATATCTATCTAATATATATATATATATATATATATATATATATATATATATATATATATATATATATCCATGTGTGTTATGTGCTATGTCCACATTGTTTATATCTATATATGACTCTTTCTCCAATATGGTCATGAGGTGGGAGGTTAAAAATAAATGTGAAAGTGTGTGAATTTGCCCATTCACATAGAGGAATATCAAAAAATAAATTTAAAAATCTTTTCTTTAGCCACATATATCAAATCTAATATATGAATGGAGAATTATTCTTCTTACCTCTTTTTTTTAAATTTTTTTTTTATAGAGATATTGTTCAAAACCAAATGACAATTTAAAAAGATATGCATCCAGATGTGAATAATGGCAAATGTAAAATTGAAAATTAACATATCTTTATCTTTCTATATATCTGTATTTTTTGTATGTGTGTGTGTGTTGCAAAAATACACATTATTTTATAGTTATTGCTTATTATATTATTTCTATTTGCATTTAAAAATGATTGTAATAATATCAGGTTCTTTCTGGACAGTCTGTTCTATTAGCCTTTCAACGATAGAAACAAAATCCTGGGTAAAAAAATTATCCTTTGCTGCTTGTTCAAAATGGCAATGTATTTTAATATTAAAATATAAATGGAAAAAAAGAAGCTTACTGAAGGTGATTTATTTCAATCTATCATTTTTAAAAATGATAGATTGAAATAAATCACCTTTAAATGCTTTCAACAATTTTTTATCTCCAAACATTTATTTGAAGATAATATTTGATCTCCTATCACTCAAATCTATTATTTATGTATGTAGAGATAGAAATCTATTCAAAATTGCATTTTCAAAAAAATCCTGCAAATGTAATAAGGATTGGGTAAGCAACAATGAAGTCTTACAGCCAAAGGTAACAAAAAAAAAACACTTATACTGAGAATTAGAAGGTGACAGTTGTAATTTCTTGGACATATAACGAGGAAGGAGAGCTTGGAAAAATTGACACTCAGAGGGCATATTCAAGGGCAAGGGAGATAAAGAAAAGCAGTGGGCCACTTGCCTGATTTGCTTGTGTGAATAGAAGACAATTTGACTAAAAGAAATGCTGCTAAGGGCTAAAAGGGATAGAAAGCTGTGGAGAGCTATGATTGCCCACGTCCTGAAAAAATATGGCACATAGAAGAATGTAGTAAGGTGTTACGTTGGTTATTCATACATACATATACATATAATCCCTCACTGGTAGCCCGACTCAGGGTTTCATGCACAATGCAATCTTCAGATATTCAGCACCTGAAGATTGTGTTGTGCATGAAACTCTGAGTCAAGATACTGGTGAGGGATAATATGTATATTTATTAATATATATTTAATAGGTCTATTTTATTACATCAAGCACTGTTTTATTAACACCAGCACTATATGTGCTATATATTACATCTTTACTTTTCACCTCCACTCGTGCCTTTAATTTTATTTATATTGATATGTCCCAGAAAGGGATATATTTGATCAAAGTAACTAAGTGGTTTTGGTAACTGTAACCAAGTAGTACACGGTAGCAGTAATCAACCGGTACTCATCGTAGTCACAGGTAATAGGTGTAGACCAATAGGATAGCCAATGGCGTAGTCCAATGGGCGGCATCATAGACTTAAACTCTGTCGTACCTACACGTCCGTCGGTATTTATGACGGACACCAGCCAATCATATTCTGGTGAGGGGGAACACAGGTGTATGCATATTCCATTATATATATATATATATATATATATATATATATATATAATATATATATATATATATATATATTTATTTATTTACGATTCCAATAGAATAAATTATGACCATGGAATATTAGTGTTTAAGCCTTTTTATTATATCCTTACTCTGTCCTGGACATTGAGTTCTACCTGGATTCTATCCTCTCAAAAAATATACATGTGTGTATATGCACCTGTGGATTTTGCATATATATGTATATTTACCACTAATATTATCTATCTATCTATCTATCTATCTATATATATATATATATATATATATATAATTATTTATTTAAAAAAAAAAAATTTATAACATAAATATGTTATAAAATCACTACAAAAATAGCCATTTTGTTTCAACACCCTCGGTGTCTTATCAAGTGATGACATAGTGATTTTATAACATATTTATGTTATAAATTTTTTTTTTTAAATAAATAATTATATCTGTTCTACTTTGTATTGAGCACTCTTTTAAGAATAGTAATTGTTGGTTATTGGAATTCATTCCATATACACCAATCATATACTTGGATATATATATATATATATATATATATATATATATATATATATATAATCAAATGTGTAAATATAGGTAGTTATATGAGTGCGTGAACATACACAAATACATATAAATACTCTATAGTGTAAGAAAAAATGGTGCTCAATATTAAGAGCTATTTAATATATGGTAAGAAATATACATAATACCTTACATTGATTGCACAACTCTGAGTTTAATATTTGAAAATTCTGTTGGCATGAAATTCATAGTTGTTCAGTGTAAGGTATTATGTATATTTCTTTTATAATCTCCTACTATTTCAAATAGTAGGTATCTCCCCACCCACCAGAAATGATACCTAAGTTTAAAACACATTTTAAAAATGAAAAATCTTTCTTAAAGTATTCCAAGCTAACATATTAAATTTAATATTTTCAATAAGCAAAATACTTTGGTGTATTTCAAACTGAATCTAAATTGTTTAGAATGATTTTTTTTTCTTTCTGATTATCAATTAAATTGATAAAATAGTCCATAATGAGAAATCTGTCAACACAACATTCTGTTTATTAAAAAATCTTTCAACAATAAAATATACTTTTTCTGAAATGTTATTTGAGAAAAATGACCTGATTTAATGTTTAATTAATCTAAATTGAAATAAATATTACTTACTTTTAGTTTAAAATAATGAAGAAAAGCATTTTTAACACAGTGCTGTGTGTCTATGAGATATTTATCAACAGGTTACAGTGGAGTAATGGATAGTGGCTCGGATTGAGAAATCAGAGAGCCGAGTTTGAATTCCAATCAAATCCATTATATTCACTTATGTACTAATACCCTTGAGAAAGGTATGAATCTTCTTCTTCTCCCCCCAGCTATGAGTGAATAGCAGGACAAACCGGGTTCTATAGCCTTGGATGGGAACTGGTTTACAGCAGAAAAAAATGGCAATCTACTGTGGGAAAAAAATCTGCCTCATCAGTCATGTATTGAAAGATACATGATCACCTAAGCATATATCATGCATGGCATATAACTGACTGCATATTTGGCTAATAATTTATGTAAAGGAAAAATAATAGTAATAAAATTACATAAATACAGCATAAATGCTTTTTTATGTAATCTTTTTAACTACTCAGTAAGGGTAAAAATAAATTTAATATTTTAAGCATTCTAATATTGAATTTTAGGTACTTTGGTTTTATAGTCTTACTTATGAAGTTATTTGTTGTGGAAATGTCAGAAAATTACCAATAAATTTTTTATTTATTACTATCACTGATCTTATTTCTGGTAATGTTGTTTAAGGACATTTGTATTTACAAAAATCAGCATATTTATACACAGACAAAAAAAAAAAAATGAAAAATTCTTTTCAAAATACTGGTGGTCACTGAACTGATTCATGATTAGTAAGTATAGTTTTTATTTAATAACAATGTCACTTGGTCACTACAAATGAATACAAAATTTTAAAAGATTTAAAAGTTTATAAATTATTCTAATTAAAATTTTTAGAAAATGAAAATAATTGTTGTAAAAATTCATTAGTCATCAAAAGAAATGTTTTTCATAAGACAATAATGCCCATAATACATTTTTTCATAAAAGCAATTAAAAGCTTTTTTAATTAAATAATGTCTTAGTTTTACTGCATTTTTATTTTTTATGATTCAGAGCAGTTTTTTCTGTAACTGCAGGTCCTGTTTGAGCAAAATATTTGATGATTTAAATTCTTGGAGGACTTGTCTTTATAATTAAGCCTTACAAAAAATAATTTCTCAAAATTTATAAAATTAAATGAATTGTGGTGTAACATGTAAGCTTAAAATATTTTTACTAAGATTTTCTAAAAGATAGTTAAAAAATAATTTAATTAATTTCTGAATAAGTCCTGAAAGTTTCATTAAAATCTGGCAATTATCTGATTTTGCAAGAATTTTCCAATCATTGTGTTTTTCACTGCAGAAAAGATGCTCAAATTTCCTATGCAATTTTATTATCCCATGTTGACACTAGAAAAACAAGATTTTTAATCAACATTTCTAAAAAGGATTAGAAATAATAATTTTTACATAAAAAATCCTTTGATCTTTCCTCTTAATAGTAACAAAGATTTTGATGATAAAACTTTGTTTTTATTCAATTTTTGGCATTTTTTTTCATTATGTATGCTCCTTTTTTTTGTGAATCTTTGGCAGTACAATATACAGTGTAACCCGGATATAAGAGAGTTGTCGGGACCGGAGAAGAAGTCTCTTATATCTGGGTTTGGTCTATTTTGTTTAGGTAAGTATGGCTTTAATTTGGGACCAGAGAAAATCTCTCTTATATCCGGGTTACACTTTATATATATATATATATATATATATATATATATATATATATATATATATATATATATATATATATGCAACAAGGATTCAGTTTTTTGTTAAATTCAGTCAACAACATTCATTTGTGTATTATTGAGCCAATCAATACTGCTTAAACGGAGACATAGTGGAAATGAAACATTACTAGCTTCTTACTACTTTATTGGTATTTTTATGGCAGATGTTCAAGCAAGCTACATTCTTTAGTTTCCCCCAGTTCAGACCTTCACAGCTAGAACCTGCAATGCCACATTCACAGAGTTAATTCCTCCTCATTCCCTTCATGTTCCAATTGTAAAAGGAAATTCCACTTGGACAGCTTCTTCCCTAAAACTATTACTTTGTGAAGCAGATTCTTGAGAGGATGCTTCTCTAATCACTATCAGCTTAATTTTCAAGTCTTGGGTCAGCTGTTATCTATCCTACATATCTTCATAATATTCATTTCTTACTTTCTCTTTTTATGTCCTTACAACAACCTCTTTCAGTTACCCTCTACATTGAGTGGCTCATGGGCCTTGTATTGGGTGACCAATAGTATTAAAAAAAAACATAGGCTTTAGTTTATCTACAATTTTGATCTGAATATGCAGTGGCTTTTTGGGGAATAGGTAAAATACAGTGAAAAATGAAACAGTAAATCTTGTTGGTTGAACTAATCAAAAACCATTTGCATAACTACACACAGAACAATCCTTGAAAACAAATGGAGTATCATTTGAAAGTCTTTGGTGGCAAGAGGAATAATATAAAATAAAAGTTAATATGAATTTTAGCAAATTTACTAATAAAACAAGAGAATTTTTCAGTAATTTGAAAGATTTAATAAAACATTGATCAACAGAACTTGTCTATATAAAACATATTTAAGAGAATGAACATATATTAAAGAAAAGCCAAAACCACTAATGGAACCAATGGACAACTTGCCAAAACCTAAAATTCTTATCCTAATAAAGTCTCAAACAAAAATAACAATACTGAAAAAAAAGGCCTAAAGGCAAACCTACCTACTGTGTAAAGTGCTCAAAGCCTAGATTGCCTAGACAGAGCAAAAATCACAATAACAACATTAAATCCAATGAAAGGAGGGCCTTAGTCATTATATGTATACTGAGTGTAACAGCAAAATGATTAAAGATATCTTACCAGAATTCTCTGAGGTTTTTATAACATTATTGGACTCTTCCTTGAGCAATAAGAATGTGTAATTATTCTCCAAGCTTAACAAAAGAATTGTGATTAAATCAATCATAAATGAAAATGACATGGTCATCATTAATTAATCATATCTAAGGATCAGAAGCTCATGAATTGTTGAAATTAAGTTTAAGCATGTATATATTATTCCAGGATCATTTCCCAACTTATTGACGATGATCTTCACACTCTCTAACTTTCTAACTTTCTGTCCTGGATTACCAAGGTGCCTCACATGTTTCACGTATAATTTCATTTTCAAATCTTTTTACATGGCTCTTTGGACTAGCATAGATGAAACTCCTCTCTCATGTGCCAAACTCTTATGGATTGAGTGGGATCTTTTATAATTGATCTCTTAAGTTGAAATGATGATTCCTCTTCCAGTTGTGATCTCCTGATCCAGTTTTCCTCTCTACTGTTACCTCTTTTTTAAACTTATTCACCGTTCTTTTGATAGTTCTTGAATGGACTTTGAAGATGAAAGCCAGAGTACTGAAGGCCAGAATGATCTTTTTCCTCTCACCATTACTCATTTAGGAAGAAAGTGGGGTGGGCTGACACAAAATGATTTTAACCTGTTCTCTTTCTAGCTGAATAACTCATTTTAGGTCTGTGTTTATTCAATACTTCTGGTTACAATGCACCATTTCAACTATTTATAGCTTACAAAATCAAACTGACAATACCTCTCCTGACTAAAATTATGAAGGTTAATTTTCATTATTTACATGAGAACTATTATCCTCATCTTTGTTGTTGATATTTTCATCAGGTGTACATCAATCTGTGTAACCTATAGAAAATTCTGAACTTAATCCTTTATTTAAACAATGGGGATATAGTGTTCTTGTTTCACTGTCCATGTCTAGGGATATCTCATTGTAATATGGTAACAACTAAGTAGAAGCTTATGAAGCTTTATTTGACTAATTCAGTTTTAGCACTGAAAATGTTTATTTTATTACAGTGGATGATCACAAGCAAGAAGGGAGATGAGATATGCTATAACTATACTTTTGAGATGATCCCAAAGGAAGAAATCTAAAGGTGTCAAGTCACATGATCGTGGTGGCCAATTGACTTCACTGTTTCGAGAGATGATTCAACCTGAGAACTTCTTTTTGCATTTCTGTTTGAACATCCATTTTCATAATAGGCTTTGCTAACTTTAACATGTTGTTTGATTGTTAATCTTTCCATGGTTGAAATTGCCAAAGACTTTAAAATGCAAATAGAAATAACATAATAAGTAATAACTATAAAATAATGTGTATTTTTGCAACACACACACATACAAAAACACGAATATATAGAAAGATAGAGATATGTTAATTTTAATTTTACATTTGCCATTATTCACATCTGGATGCATATCTTTTTAAATTGTCATTTGGTTTTGAACAATATCTCTATAAAAAAAAAATTTTAAAAAAAGAGGTAAGAAGAAGAATTCTCCATTCATATCTTAGATTTGATATATGTGGGTTAAAGAAAAGATTTTTAAATTTATTTTTTGATATTGCTCTATGTGAATAGGCAAATTCATACACTTTCACATTTATTTTTTAACCTCCAAAAGTTGTTAAATCTGAAAGAAAAAGAAAAAAATCACAGGACGCTTAAACTTAATTCACATTTAAGATCTTTAAGTTATTGGAACATCCTCTACTTGGACTAATCTTTGCTGTTATCACATTGTTTTGGCCACGTGCCTTCTGACCTTCAGAAATCTTTTGATCTGGGTAACCTTTAGGGAATTTTGAATTGAATACTTTATTTAATTTATAGGGGTAGAGTTTTCTTATTTTTCTTCTTATTTTACAAATTTGTAACTTAATGCACTAAATTCTGTTTAATTCACCTAATACTTATTATTTTCATCTGATATATAATTCTTATATGTCTTTCAATCTCACTTTATATGAAACATATCACAGATGTTTAGCCAACATGCTGTAGATGTTTCTCTGAATTGCATTTAAAAAATAAACAAAAACATAAAAGGAATCCAGTCATCATTTCTGATTTTCTTCCCAAATACTTAAATTTAAATTGTTAACTTAATTAATTACAAGATATCCTGTTTATTGAGGTTTTTTTTTTAATTTGGATTGAGAAATTTTAAAAGTAAAACACAAAAAAAAAAAGAAAAAAAAGATGATTTTGTCATACTATGTGAGTTCGGAGATGAAGATAGTGTAATACGAGTGTGGAAAGTGAATCAGGCATGCCAAGTTCAATTCCCATTCGATTCTGTTTTGTTCACTTATACCATTAGAAAAAACATGAATTTAGCTTTCAACAGCTATGGGTTAAATAGAAAGGAAGACTGAGTTCTCTTGCCTTGAAGTGGCAAATAGTTGAGGAGAAGGAAAACCAGCCTGAAGATGGTTTGGCTCCAGACTATCTTGCCCTAGACACACCACTGCTGCTATGGCTGCAGTACATGTAGTACCTTATGATCCGAATGAGTTAGGACATACACACGTACACACTCTGAGTAGAGGGATGTTTGATTTTTGTTTTTTTTTTGTTTTGTTTTTTTTGCAGTATTCCTGTTTGCTTATTTTCTGTGATAATTAAATTATTTTATTTTTTTTAATAATTTAACTCCAAGCAAGGTGTGAATGCCACTAATATGCAGGGGATTACAGATATTGAAAGTGAGAGAAAAGATTGAGTATAGGGAGGATTGAGGTAAGGACAAAAAATTAACAAGATTCAAGAAGATAGAAGATGGTAGTTGACATTGCATTTAAATTTTTGAAGATTGTATTTATTGGGGAGGTACGGTGGAGTAATAGATAACAGCTTGAATTGAGGAATCGGAGAGCCGAGTTCAAATTCCAGTCATACATTACATTCACTTACATGCTAATACCCTTGGGAAAGGTATGAATCCTTTTCTTCTCCCCCCAGCTATATGTAAATAGCAGGACAGACCAGGTTCTATAGCTTTGGATGGCAACTGGTTTACCGCAGAAAGAAATGGCAGCCTACTGCAGAAAAAAATCTGCCTCATCATTCATGTATTGAAAGATACATGATCGCCTAAACGCGTATGATGCATGGCCCATAACTGACTGATTTATCAGGGAAACAAGTAAACAGAAGGGAGTTCTACAGCTGGATAGTGCAGGAAAAGAAACTATTGGAGTAGAAATGGTGGTTGAATTTAACTATTAGGTTCGTGCAAAAATAATGACGTAATAATGTTGTTTTTTGACGTTAAAAAATACGTCAAAAAAACAACATTATTACGTCGTTATTTTTGCACCAACCTAATATTTCGAAAATGAAAGGGTGGGACCTAGATGCCAATCTAGTAGCACACTTAACTTCATGTAGCTGGGGCACCAGAGAACAAAGCTTGTCAAAGCAGTTGCCATGAAAATATTTGTAGAAAGGTCTACTACCTCTATCCCATAATAGTTATTACATTTGTGTACATATTTTATATTTTAAATCAAACAACTATTATAGTCTGTTGGTAGTAGTATATTCCATACAAAATGAAAATCCAATAATAATTACATGGGAAGCAACTTTAATATCGTTCAAAACCTGTTATCTCTCTATTTGTCGGACAAGTTCAGCAATGCAATTTTTTTTAACTCATAAGAATTCTTTTTAAATCACTGGAACTAACTGAGATGCATTTTAACTATTTAAAGTGATTTCATTTGACTGTTGCATATCTGCAGGCAGTTCCTGTTGATAATTTCACCGTTTTCCTCACTTCCCAAAGTCATTCTAAATGATTCCACATGCTGTCAGAATGGTGAGAGGAGAATCTAATTGTCACCTGCTGTTCATCTTAGGCAGTTGTGAAAAGAAAAGGAATCACAGGGAAATAAAAGAAAGGTTGGATTATATTATTAGCATCTCTTGCAGAGGTGCATGCTGGGATTGCTCTTCCTGCTTTTGCCTTAAAACTGCAAATCATAATTGCTGCTTGTATCTTCTGGTTTTCTTGTTGCTTAGCACAGTATTGACATAACTCTAGGAGATTTTATTTTATTTTTTTTTTTTTATGAGACAATTTTTTTGGATATGAAAATTTTCTGAGTATTCTGCTTTTCTTTTCTTTGCATTCTTTCTTTTCTTTGCATTTTTTCTTCTTTCTTTTCTTTGCATTTTTTCTTCTTTCTTTTCTTTGCATTCTTTCTTCTTTCTTTTCTTTGCATTCTTTCTTCTTTCTTTTCTTCACATTCTTTCTTTCTTTTCTTCACATTCTTTCTTCTTTCTTTTCTTTACATTCTTTCTTCTTTCTTTACATTCTTTATTCTTTCTTTTCTTTCTTCTTTCTTTTCTTTATATTCTTTCTTTTCTTTTTTTTCTTTATATTCTTTCTTCTTTCTTTCCTTTGAATTCTTCTTCTTTTTTTTTTGCATTTTTTCTTTTCTTTGTATTTTGTGGGAAACTGACTGAAGCTGAGATACCAGGTCAGGACCATTAATGTAGCTTATTCTTCTTTGGATTTTTTCAAAAATCTCTAAATATACAACAGGGGCACCAGACCACATGTAGTAGCAATATTTAAAGCAAGAATAAATGGTAGAATTTTAAATATGTAACATAGATTTTGGAGAGAAAAAATTCTTGTATAATTCTTATTTTTAGTACTGCCCAATTATTGCTTGTCCTGTTTCCACAGAGTCCTAGTACACACTGCCCATCCCAGGGGTTGAACTGACAATTACTATGTCAGTTACTTGATCTCACAAGTACTACATCACCAAATTCATGAGCCAATGGCAGGTAGGAAATAGAAACCTTTATAGAACTGATGGATTTTTTTTCAAATCTATGCAATCGTTAGTAATTTCAGTCTATGAGGATTTCATCATTTAAAAGTTGTCTTATTTCTTGAAATAAACCAATATTTTCAATGAATTACCATGTTTGACAACATTTCAAACCCTACCTTCATTTGTATCTGATATGACAATATGATGAGGTTAGGCAAGGTACAACTATTTATAAATTATTGTGTATGGATAAACATTAGTGTATCAAATACCTCAACAATGCATATTAAAGTTAGATTGGATTGATTTGATTTTACAGCTTATCAACCAGAAAATATTTTTAGATTGTAAGAATGTTTTGGAGATAACAATGATTTACTAATAAAGTCTTACTAATTAACCCATAGCTGGAGGGATAAGAGGTGGATTCACACATTTCCCAAGAATATTTGCGCTTAAGTAAATATAAGAAATCTCACTGGAATTGAGACACATGTTCTTATAAAGATTTTAACAACTTAAAATGATTTTTAGAATATGAGTGAGGCCAAAGAAACACTATGTATGTGTGTGTGAGGATATGTTTATCACATCCTGGTTGAATATGATCAAATAACAGAATATACATTTGTGATTGTACAGACAAACATACACACACAAACACATATATATATATATATATCTGTTTCATTAAAAACAACTGATATATATATCTATATATATATATATATATATATATATATATATATGTGAATAAAATAGACAATAGTAAAACAGTACTTAGTTTTTGTGAACACATTTTGTAATCCAGCTTTATCAAGGCAAGTGATCATATATAGTTAATCGAAATTCAAAAATTTTTTAAAGACACTCATGCAAAAGTCTCTACTTGGAATTTTTTTTTTTTTTTTTTTGAGCTTCTTTTAACATTTTTGAATTTTCAGGTAACTAAAGTCGGATGATGAAATGTGTCAGTGTTGACTTCTATGTTCACTTTTATATTATATATATATAATATTTGCAATTTTGAGGTCTCTCAAAATGTGTATATGCTAATGTGACAAGCACAATTACATTTAAACATTAATTAATGAGCTGAGAGTTCAAATAAAAAGCAGCAAGAAGATGAAAGAAAGACCTGTTAAAAATAAATAATTGACAATGCTTCATTTAAGAAATTCAAACAGTCTAAGCCATCTAGTAGCAGACTACTGCTACTACATGGTGTACACAAAGAAAATTAGAGGAAAACAAAAACAGTTCAAAATAAATAATTAACTGTGCTTCATTTAAGAAATCCAGACAGTCTAAGACTACTACTACTAATACTACTTCGTCTACTACATAGTAAACAAACAAGATAAATAACATGGCCTTGTTCAGACTTTTGATCACACAAGATGACATGCTCCCTCACAGCATCAGTAACTCACCTGCTCAAGCATAGTTACAGTATAAAGCACAGGTGGGCTCTGTGGGTATTGAATACAAATGTGCCTGAGCTGGCATCTTCAACAGGAAATGGCTATCTGCCCTAGTAGACATACATATATATGATGTGTATAAGTTCAATGAAAGTTGATATTATAACATACAGTACTTGATGTAACCTATAAAATGGTATAATTCATTAAAAAAATGTATTTAATTTAACCATTCATTCGTCTTCACGATCACAATATTCAGGTGGTTAGGAAGGATAGTAACACACACACACATAAATATATATCTATCTATATCTATATATCTATATATATATATATATATATATATATATATATATATATATATATATATATATATATTTATATATATATATATATATATATTACTCTGTAAAATGTAACTTTCCTTCCTAGTTCTTCCTCTTGTCTCATTTTATTCATATATATATATATATACATATACATACATACATACATATATATATATATATATATATATATATATATATATATAATATATTTAGTTGGATTGATGTGAGTCTGTGACCCTGGGTTTCACACTATTTGTGATCGTCACACAAACTGATTAATTTTTAAATTTTGGATTTATATATAGTTACGTATATTGGTGTTTTTATGGTAGTGGGAGGAAAAATTGTCATCCGAACACCACTCATCCGTACGCAGACATAAATACACGCATGTTGACACATTGCAGCTCACCCAAACATAAGCATATATAAACAGTGTGGGGCTGGGCGTATATGCGCATCCATGTGTCATTGCATACATATGTATGCAATTGGTCGCTGCATTGTGTAGCAAACTTCTTTGGTAAGTCATGGTGTCAACGCGCAGACCATTTGTTTATTTTGTTCGGAATAATGTTTTCTCACGCACACATATATACGTATGCATGCGCGTTATTTTAGTTCACCCAATACAAGGCTCAATGTCCTGTCAAGGTAGAGGCTTACTGAATGAGATTGTAAAGGCATAAGGAAGCAGTGGGGGGGGGTGCATATTATGAGGATATGTAAAGTAGATATCATTTGACCCTAGATTTGAAGATGTTAAGGTTGTAGTGATTGGGAAACATCCTCTTGGGAGTTTGATCTAGAAAGCAACAGTTCCAAGCAATGAACGGATTCTTCTTATAATCCAGCATTATTTTTTATTACTTTAAGAATTATATTTCATGGCTACATGTGTTGGAATTGGATTTTTTTTTAAGCTATGTAATTCTATATCTACTGACTTGTCCATTTGAGATTGGACTACACAGACTTTGATTAAGAAAAAAAAAACAAAAAAAAAACAAACCCTACTCACACATGTGCGTCCACTAAAAATCATGGTTAAAGTAACAAGACACACACATTCTCACACGTGTGTGTATGTGTGTATTCATTCCTAACAGCCTGAATTGCTGGTTGATTTCAATATTAACAATTAATTCATTCATTCACTCTCTTATTTCTCGTAATGCTCTTTGATTTTCGTTGAGTCATCGACAAGAAATCTTAAACATGGGTTTATTCCCAGGAAATTTTCATTGTTTGAAATACTCTGACCACCTTGATATAGGAAGTTAAACGTGTAACCTTCGACGCACAAAGTGGACACTTCCCTATTTACAAAGTGTCAGCTCTCCTATTTCCTTTAAAATGAAAAGGAGCGTCTATGAACATAAATGTAATCTATGTCTACTGGATGTCTCTAATTATACATACAGATAATAATAATAATAATAATAATGATTGGATACTTGTCTGCTAGAGTGGCTAGCCAATCCCTGCTGCAAACGCCTGCTCAGGCACATTTGTGTGCTCACAGAGTACAAAGCATGCATTGTGGTTCTCCTCACAGAAGAATTTGTTATAGCCTTTACTTGGTGAGTTTTGCTTTGGTGCAATATAGTCAAGGTCATACACAGTACAGTGTAACCCGGATATAAGAGACCCGGCTATAATAGAAACCCGGATATAAGAGAGGTTTTATCTGGTCCCAAACTAGAGCCATACTTACCTAAACAAAATAGACCAAACCCGAATATAAGAGAAACACGGATATAAGAGACTTCTTCTCCGGTCCCGGCAACTCTCTTATATCCGGGTTACACTGTATTACAAATGAATGGAAACCACCACCATAATAATATCTACCATCCTTCTGATTACTCTTTTCTCTTTCTGCTCATTACTAATGTTTCTGTTCCTAATTCCTCCACACCCTTAACCCCTTGTGTACTAATGGCTCTACTGTTTTGCTTGGGGTGATACCAATTTTTATTTTTTTTTTTTTTAAAAAAAAAAAGAAAATCTTCACTGTGGGTTTTTATGATTTCATTACAGATTGTTACAATTTTTTTAGCTAAAATTAGTTTGAGAAAGATTTATATCTCATTCACTACAATATAGAAAATGAAGAAAACTTAGTTTTGCCTGGCATACATCCATATACTTTGGCCAATTAGTTTTGTCTGGTATACAATCATGCACATTGGCCAGTTGAAACTTTTTCAAATTTCTAATAATTAACAGTTGATATGTGGATGTTTTGTTTTCTACTAAAGAAATGAATTTGTCAGAAGAATCCATGTAATTTTGAAATGTTGGGAGGGGGACTTCAGAGAATGGCATCTCATACCTGTGAAGGATTTGCACACAGCCATTCACAATTGCATTCAAAAGATAAAGGGAAACCACATGAAGTAACAATGTACATTAAGTTTTTTTTTTCACAGCCATTTTTGGGGAGCAGGGATCTCACATCTTCATTCTTATTCAGAACCTCTGCTACAATAAATGAAAATTAGTTTTGGAAATAACTCCAATAAAGGCCAATGATTCCTCTGTGGAAAATGCAAAGTGAAGCCCTCAATTATAAGCTAACAATTATTAGAAGTTTACAATAGTTTAAACTGGATAAAGATTTTTACATAGTATTAATATATATATATATATATATATATATATATATATATATATATATATATTAATTAGGGTACTGGAGAAGTTTATGGAGTGATGGCATGTATCTTAGAATTTCTCAAATCTGGTCCTTTCCAACATAATTTACCCAAACAATCAACATACTTTCATTATATTGATAATGCTCTACTTATATATCCTCATGATACTGATTTACCTCAGCTAGTAGATCAACTAAACAAAGTAGAACACACAGTAGAATTTACATGCAAAATGGAAAAATCACAATTCCTTGCACTTCCCAGACAACAAGCTACACCATGTTAACAAGTTTAAAACTCAGTGTCCACTGAAAACCAACCAACAAAAACAACTTGCTACCCAAATACACAATATATATATTCTTGTAGCATACCTACAGACAATAATGGATATGTCCCCATTCACATAAATACAGTAGTAAATACCGTATGTTGGCCTGCAATTGGAGATTCATTGTGGAATTCACTTGACTCTCTTCTAACAGTGGACCTATTTCTTCTATGCACTGCTGGCGAATCTTATATGTGTTGTTTTTGTCCTAAGTATTATCATTCATTACCAACCTTTGTGTTATTATTCTATTCAGTAACCTTCCCTAGGTTACAACATTATATATAACAATTATAAAACGGTTATTAGTTGAATTAGGCCAGGAAATTTTGGCCTATATTTTCTGAGGGTACCAAAAGGTTGAAACCAAGTTAACATGATTAGCTGATCTCCTATATATATATATATATATATATATATATATATATATATATATATATACACATACACACAGTACACACATACATGTGTGGAAATTAAAGGAAAAAATATCCAATTGTAAACTGGAAAATTTAAAAAAACAAAACCTTACAACAACCATAGTAATATTGTCTGCCACTGTTGTCAACAAGAATAATTACCTATAATAACATTTCTAAAAAACCTTTTGGATCAGAGATCGAAAATTATGACCAGTTGTACTAAAAAGTTACTTTTGAATTCATATGAACTGGGATGAAAAGAAAGTAAATATATTTCATTTAACTTCCCACTGATACATTTCCAATACACTTGCTTTTCCCCTCCTCCTCCTCACCTTCTACCACACGTCATGTCATATGCTTATTCATTTAGATATAGCATTCATAATTTTTTTATTTAAAAAAAAAATAAAGCGATAGGAAATCAATTGAGCAAAATCACCTGAAGATACCAAAAGGTTGAAACCAAGGTCGTGGAATTGGCTGATTTCATAATTTTTTATACTTAAAAGCTCTACATGTTAAATTTTTATTATTTTATATGTGTACTGATCACTTTTTAATACCACTGTTTACTGGTCTGATTCAACTCTGACCATTAACCTTTTATCTAAAATATATATATATATATATATATATATATAAATGTAGATTACAATGACAAATTAATGGAAATTATGCTTATGCAGGTGCACCAATGATTTTTTGGAAAATGATGACCTGGCACTTCTTTTAATCAGAACAAAACTATTAGAAAGTATATGATTTATTTCATGTGATTGCCAGATTAAATCACGAGGTGGTCACTGGTGGCACTGTGAGTGGTATGAGATTACTTAATTGTTTATGCAGTTGATGATGCTGTAGAAATTTGAGAGATGTCTAATTAGTGGTGAGAGGTGTCTTATTGAATTGTTATTCTTATTATATAACTTCCATTAATCTGGCAGAACAGCTCAAGATTTGAAATAAACAATCTCAGATGTGTGTGTATGATGGCATTCCCACCTTGTTTGGAGTGAAATGATTTTTAAAAAAATGATGTATTACAATGAAAGAAAAAATTAATATAGAACAGACACATTGAATTAAAAAGAGGTAATTTATTTTACAGTTCAAAAGTTGTTCACCCTATCAGACTATTGAACTCATTCTTCATGTTGCATTTGTCATTACCACAATGTTTCAGTCAATCCATTCTATGTCTACCTTCTATCATTTTGAGAAGAGTCATTATCATTCCAAGAGTTCTTCAGACTATTAAACTCATTCTTTGTATTGCTTTTGTTGTTACCACAATGTTTCAGTCAATCCATTCTATGTCTACCTTCTATAATTTTGAGAAGAGTCATTATCATTCCAAGAGTTCTTCAGACTATTGAACTCATTCTTTGTATTGCTTTTGTTGTTACCACAATGTTTCAGTCAATCCATTCTATGTCTACCTTCTATAATTTTGAGAAGAGTCATTATCATTCCAAGAGTTCTTCAGACTATTAAACTCATTCTTTGTATTGCTTCAAATTATTGAACTCATTCTTTGTATTGCTTTTATTGTTACCACAATGTTTCAGTTATGATTGGGTGTCAGTTTCACCGCTGTCGTTAGTATAACTTCCGGTGCAGCTGAATTGTGGGAAGATCAATCAAAATGGCGACTCCTCAGCAGAAGGCGTTTTGCATGCTTGAGTTCGTGAAAACAAACCGCCATTGTCACAGTGCAGCGTGCTTTCAGAACAGAATTCGGCATTGATCCGCCCCATCGTGAGAGCATTCGATGGTGGGTTAGACAGTTTAAAGAGAGTGGGTGCCTGTGCAAAGGAAAGAGTCCTGGAAGACCACGTGTTAAAGAGGAGCAAGTGGAGAGGATTCATGATGCATTTGAGAGCAGCCCACGTAAGTCCGTATGTCGAGCAAGTCTTCAGCTTGTCATCCCTCATACCACTGTCTGGCGTGTGTTAAAGAGACGATTACACATGAAACCATACAAGCTAAGCCTTGTCCAAGCACTTACTAATGATGACAAGGTGATGCGAAGGACATTCTGTGAGTCAATGCTGGAGATGTAGGAAAGTGATGAAACTCTCTTTTCACGTTTAGTTTTTAGTGACAAAGCTAATTTCCATTTGAGAAGCACAGTCAATCGTCATAATGTGTGCATTTGGGAACAGAGCACCCACATGAAACTGTTGAGCATGAAAGAGATTCCCCTAAAGTGAACGTCTTCTGTGCTGTGTCTCAAGACAAGGTCTATAGTCCCTTTTTCTTTGAAGGAAACAACGTTACAGGAAAAATGCGAAATCTCGAAATGCTCCAAAACTGGCTATTCACTTTACTGCAAGCAGATTCGAATGACTTCATTTTTCAGCAAGATGGAGCACCACCCCATTGGCATCTCAGGGTTAGAGCTTATCTGAATGAAAATGTGCCTCAGCGATGGATTGGGAGGAGAGGTGCTAAAGACCTTGCGCTCTGTGCTTGGCCTGCCAGATCCCCGGACCTCACTGTGTGTGACTTTTTCTTGTGGGGGTATGTTAAAGACCAAGTTTATATTCCAGCACTTCCAGCAAGTATCGATGACTTGAAAGATCAAATAACAGCTCCAATCAACACAGTTGACCGTGACATGCTGAGGCACGTTTGGGCGGAATTCTCATATCAGCTTGATGTTGTCCGCACTGCCGGCGGTGGCCACATTGAGCACTTATAAAACATGAAATGAAACTTGAATGTATATGCAACACATGTGTTCATGCTAGAGGTTTGTCATTTTTTTCGTTTTTGACACATCACGTGATGATTTTGGTGTATTCTTTTTGAAACACCCTGTATTTTCATTGCTACCACAACATTTTGGCCAATCTATTCAAGAATCAGTTTTAATTATACAATCCCTCAAGATAGAGTTTTCTTTTCACTAGAAATTCATAGAAAAGAAAAAGAAATTGTGGCAAGTATATTGAATGTCACAACTTGATTCTGAGTCCTCTTTCTCCAATAACTTTGTGACATAAAATATCTCTGTTTCTTTTTCTTTCTTAAACAAATATTTTAATTTTAAAACACCTCAATCTGAATTCAATACCTGGAAATAACTTTTATGTTCAAAATCAATACACACAGCATCAGGTGACATTCTACTCATTCGCTTGTCAACAATCTTCTCACTGAAGTGGCCATCAACAGAAGGAGAGAGAAAGAGAAATGGGGTGGCGGACAAGGTGAAAGGCATAGATATTGCCTGTTTGTTAATCTTAATCAGACGTTTAAGTAGATACATTTATTTCAGTGTTAATCCAGTGTCCTTCGATTCAAGGTTTTTTTTTTTTTTTTTTTTTTTAAGCTTCATTCTTTCAACCACCACCCACTCACAGTACTTACACCTAACAAGTCTCTATTTTTAAAGTGACACCATATTCAAACCATGATCTTTGAAAGGAAGGAAGGAAAATGGCTTTTCTTGCTGTTGGTCCATATCCAATATTGGAACTAGTTATAGGGCCAATTAATATATATAATTGGGGGAAGAAGTTATTAAAAAAAAAAAAAAGAAAGGAAACAAAGAAATCTGAGTAAAAAAAATTAACTGAG
Organism: Acanthosepion lycidas; assembly: GCA_963932145.1. Taxonomy (NCBI): domain Eukaryota; kingdom Metazoa; phylum Mollusca; class Cephalopoda; order Sepiida; family Sepiidae; genus Acanthosepion; species Acanthosepion lycidas. The sequence continues at coordinate 31,494,836 of OZ010614.1, read as the reverse complement.
AACTTTGATGGATTTATTTCCTGAAACATGTTCTCTTTCCTCTCCTGAGAGGCAAGCAAGTAGTCATAACCCTTGTAATTAAAATTAAAATACTTTGTGTGAAATACTCAAAAATTTAAATATCTGGGAAGCATTTTAATAGAGGACAGAAAGTGCAAAATCAAAATCCAAAGACATATTGGGATAGCAAAAGTTGCTTTCCAAAAACTAAGCAAAGCATTAAGAAAGAGGAAAATTTAATTAGAAATAAAGAAAAGAGTACAGAACTCTTATGTAATATCAGTCCTCCTATATGGCAGTGAATGATGGACAATCTCCTCACAGATGAAGAAGAGAGTTGAAGCAATAGAAACAAAGAAGAGTACTGAACTGTTACATAATATCAGTCCTCCTATATGGCAGTGAATGATGGACAATCTCCTCACAGATGAAGAAGAGTCTTGAAGCAACAGAAATGTTGTTCTACAGAAGGATGCTGAAAATATCATGTGAGTAACAATGTGAATTTTTAGAGAAAATGGAAACAAAAAGGAAACTTATACTACACATCAGAAAGAGATAGTTGAAATTTTTAGAGTATAAAACGAGAAAAGAGTGCCAGTGCCACTAAGACACAAGGGGTTAGTAAGAGTCAAAGAGAATGAGAAGACTTTATTAAGGAGAAAGAACAATAAAAAACAGGATTCAGGAAGACAGAAGATGGCAGTTGATGTTGCAATTAAACTTCTGAAGATTGTAGATGGCAAGGAAGCAAGAAACTGGAAAAGAGTTCCACAGGCATGTTGTACAAGAAAAGAAACTATTAAGATAAAACTTATAGTTACATCTAGCTATTTCAACAGTAAAATGATGAGATCTTGCAAAAAAAAAAGTCAGTTTCATTATGAGACATCCTATGAGCTATGGTTTTTAGAGCATCACATTGATTGAAGCTATGCATAAAAGCAATGATCACTTATCAGAAATTTGTCTATTCTTTAAAAATCTTTTTTTAAATATTTTAATAGTTTTCTTTCTTTCTCTATTTTGCAGGTAGGCAAAAGTCTTCTTCATAAATTCAAGCACACAGTACTGGTAGGACAGATTTAATTCCTTTTTTATTTTTTTGGCGTTTCAAGTGTTTTTAATCTATCTACTGACATTGGCAGCCAGGTACATTGGTATAAAGTTGGTACAAATGATAGATTTCAGTCCATAGTTTTTGTTTACTCTTTTCCTAACTGCATTTTTGCTTCAGTTATTTTCTTCAACATTGGTTTTATTAAAAATCACTTGTGACTTTGTGTATTGAGAGTTATGTCAATTTGGCTGTTAATCTAAGAGAGATACACGTCCTTGCTCATTCTTTCCATAAACAATTATAAGCAAACAATAATGATAGCAAACATAAGAGAAACACTTACATTATTTACTTTATTTGGACTGTTATCCCCATCTTCATTGCCATATTATCATCAGTGGATAAAAGCATTGGTTAGGTTCAGTGACTAGATCTAAAGAGTTGTTAGTTCACTACCTGGCTACAGCAGTGGTAAACCATAAACTTTGAGAGTTGAGTTAAAGGGAAATAACTAGGACATCCAGAAGAAGCATGGCATGTGGAACTAGAACAATCTATCATGGTGGATGAAATAAAAGGTTCAGTTCAAAATTCCAATCACCTGAAGAAGGCTGGAGCATACAATGGCAGAAACTTTGTGAATATGGCAATGACGATGAGGATAACAGTCTGAATAATGTAAATAATCATAAACCTCATCTCAGATATAGACAGATAAGAGAAACACATTTCTGGGGATGCCCATCTACTATGGTGTCTAGCCAATCCTTGTTGCAGATGCATGCTCAGGCACATTTGTGTTTGTTCAACACCCACACAGCACACCTGTGGCTTATATTGCAGCTATGCTGAGCGGTTACAATTTCTGGGAGAGAGCCCATTATCTAGCATGATCAACAGTCTGAACAAGACCAGGACTCAACCACGATGATTTGTGACTACCACACCCATTGGTAGCTTCCAAAGAGTTCTGTCTACTCTCTTTCACTCACAATGCTTGGATCAACCTGTGGTATGGTTTTCAGGAAATTTCCAAAAGTGCTGTATGCTGGAATCGTCTCCCCCAGACCAATAACATCAAGGAATCACCATGCTGACATTCGAACCCGGGTTTCATGGTCAAAAAACAAATGTTCTGATCACTCGGCCATGTTCCCATGTTTTTTTTTTTTTTTATTTTATTATTTACTCACACATAAAATATATATTTTTATATATCAAAAAACAACTTTAGCTAAATCTACAAGAAAGTGGAAAAAAAATTCTTGTGTGACACATTTTGTCTTATGACTTCATCAAACTAAAGTAATATTTATGTTGATTAGACACACTCATCAAAGAGACGGGATGCTGAAATTTTAATTTTTTAATTTTCTATTTTGTTTTACTTTTTTGTTTTTGGAGTTGTGGTTATATAATCAAGCTGATTTCATTTAATTTCTTTTTCTTTTTGTTTATATTTTCATCACTTTTGTTATTAAATATCCCCCTATCATAATAATAGAATATTTGCCAAGAAAAGTGAAATGCTGTAAGAACATGGATGCAAATTTACTTTGGAAGATCTACTAATTAATGCACTTTCTATACATTTTCATTTTATTAAATTGCTTTCTCTTTTAATTAAAAGTAGCATTTTTCTTAAATCAAAATTATGATCTGACTCATTATAGTGAGCAACTAATGTATTGAAACTGTTGTTTTGTAAAAGATCCCTTTTGTGTTCAGTTTAATCTTTTTAAATTCCTTGAGGCTTCTCCTATGTATTCCTTGTGACAATTAATATGAGTCATGGAGTAATAAAAAAAATTCTAATCTAGCACAGTCAAGGTTAAGGCCACAAGTGTGAGACATGAAATGAGAATAGGCTGAATTCTGATGACTGGAGCATGCATCAGAATCAGACCAACTGAAATAGGACAAGAAAAATACAGGTTCATTAAAGACACTGGAACAAGGAATGCAATATTCATGCTCAGAATGATGCAAAAGGAGGTATACCTATATTTTATAGATTATGCAAAAGAATTTAATAAAGTACATCAGAAAGAACCATTGGAACTGTGAGATAACCTTGACATATTGGGGAACAATATTAGAATATTCCATAGTCTATACTGATATCAAAATGCTATCACTGGATAAAAAATGAGTTTAGTAAATATACAAAAATAGAAAGGGATGTAAGACAAAGATGTGTTTTCTCACTGGACTTATTCAACCTATACAGTGAGGTGATTCTGAGATAATTACAAGTCCTAACAGGATTCATTATTGGTGGCCACAATCTTAACATAATTGTTCCAAGAAATAGGATTCGAGATAAACCTTTCAAAAACAGAAACTATAATCTGCAATTGGAATGAAAGCAGTGATGGTACCTAAAGTAAATCTGTCATAAAAATTCAGGATGTGGATTTAGTAATTACTAAACATTTTGAATACTTTGGTGTATGAATCAGTTCTAACAAATTTAGTATATGGAAAAGGGAAATTGAAAATAGAATAGGCTGGGCTTGGGGTAGTTTTGTCCAACATTGCAAATTGCTTTAAAACCAAAACATAAATATAAAAACTTGAATCATGTTTTTAAATAGTCTAATCAGATTGAGATTTTCATATGTGTGCCATGCATGGTGCCAAACCCATTCAAAAATATCTAAACTGTCAGCTGTATACAGTTATCAATGGTTAAAAATGGCTTTGAGTAAATGAAGCCTGGGGATCTAGGCAAAGACCACACTTCTTCAAACCTTGTGAACTTTCAACAGCAGCAACAACAAAAATGGTTAGTAGATGGAACTCAAAGAGAAAATAATGATATAATCAAGATGTTGAGATTACACACTACTTCAAAGAAATGGTTAGGAAGGAAGACTCCATCAACGATGCAAAGAGTGATAACACCTTGTAGACTTGAGAAACCTATTTTCTTGAAAAATTGTTTGAAGAGAAATCATACTTATTATAAATCCCAGGTTGTGTGTGTGTGTCTGTACATTTATATATTGGATCGGATTTCCTACATTTTTCAACCGATTTCAACAAAACTTCACAGGACTACGTAAATGTGGGTAGATGAATGGGGGCATGTCACCATCACTAGTGATCACTTCAAACACCATGATGTTGACTGGATATATCATCAAACTCTTTTTGAATCCTCTGCACTGTCCTCAGATTGACACCCAAACAATCTGAAATGTTCATATTGGAGCTTCTGGCATGAATGCCAATCAGTACAGCATGCTGTTTCCAAATTTCTGGCAGAGTGAATTACGTCATGGTGCTCTTTTTCTCACAGATGGTACCCAACTGACCCTACTATACTGTGCAGACAACAAAATCAAAAACAAAACGATGCACAAAATTAAAAATATAAAATGGCGACAATTTTTTTTTTTTTCTTTACCGGGGTTTGTGATCCAACCTTTTGTTTGATATTTTTCTTCATTTGTTTACCAGGCTTTCTAATTCAACTTTGCTTTTACTTTTGGTTTGATTTTTACTTGATTTTTGTACCAGTGTTTTGGTTTTTGGATATTAATTTTACCTTTGATTTCATTTCTACTTAAAAATTATTTGTTTTCTTTTTTCTTAAGTATGTGCAAAAGTTAACAGCAGCTTCATTTGTTTATACAGTGTAACCCGGATATAAGAGACTCGGATATAAGAGAGATTTTATCTGGTCCCAAATTAGAGCCATACTTACCTAAATAAAATAGACGAAACCCGGATATAAGAGACTCCTCCGGTCTCGGCAACTCTCTTATATCCGGGTTACACTGTACTAGACCGAATAGACAATACAATAAATAAAAAAAACAATGGAGAATTTACATGCACCTAATAAATGAATTTCATTTTTCTTTTCTCCTTTACTTTTTATTTTTATCATTCAATTTTTTTTCTTTTCTGGCCTTTTTCTTTTTTTTTTCTCATCATTATCAATTTCTTTTCTTTCTTTTTTTAATCTTTTTCTTCCCAGATTCTTTTTTCCATGTTTTTTGTTTATTTTTGCCCTATTTTTCCATTTTGTCTTTATATTTTTTATTTTGGCAATTTTTTTCATCCTCTTTGCCTTACGCTTTTTTCTTCTTTCACTTCATTTTTGTTCTTGTGTTTTTTTTACCTGTTTCTTTTTTGCTTTCTCTTTCATGAACTATAGATAGGTTGGTTGATTTTATGATGTGTCAGCTCTTTTGGGGTAATTCAGGGCTTACGGCCATATCATGTTGAAATACCAGTTCCTGTACAATAACCGAAGTTAAGCAATGTCAAGTCAGCACATGGATAACCTTTGGAATACCATGTGTTGCAAACTTGGGTGTGTGGTTGATGTAATGGATAAAAGCTTGGAATTGTTAATCAGAGAGCCAAACTCCAATTCTAGTTGGGTTTGTTATATTCACTTACATGAAAATAACCTTGAGAAAGTTATGAATCTACCTCTTCTCCTCCAGATATGGGTTAATTAGTAGGACTTGTATCAGTAAATCATTATCTCCAAAAAATTCTTAAAATCTAAAAAAATTTTCTGGTTTTAAATATCATACAAAATGTTGATAAGCCATAAAAAAAACAAATTGATCAATCTTGGGTTATTTAATGTTTAATTTTTTTATGGGGTACCCAGTGAGAATAGAACTCACTACTCACAGTAGCTGGACTGGATTAACCATTAAGCAAAATAAGCACGTGCATAGGGCATCAAGGGAAGGGGACACCACAGAAATTGTAATGATATAATGTTGTTGTACACATCTAAAGAAATAAGTTGAACATGATTAACATTTGAATCAACAGGGTGCTATTATGAAGTGGGTGATAACTGACCTGCAGCAAATCTTTATTGCCATTCTGATTGGTTAATAAGGGAATGCACAAAGGGAGATAATGAGGATTGTCTTTACTCGATGTGCCACCTCTCCTCTCTTGAATAATTTAGTATTATTAATTAACTTAATCGGATTTCATTTTGTGAACAGAGGTAGACTACCTTCATGTTCGTTTGGCATTATTCTAGCCATATTTTTATGCGATTCTGTAACATGCTGATTTGTTGATGATGTGACCGCTTCTGGTCACAGTTCTGTTAGAATCTGATCATGGCTCATTTGACAATGGCTGCACAGCTGTGATAGTTTCTTTCTTGATTGGTGTTGTTCTGGGTTGGAACTGATGGTCAGCATCTCTCGATTCTCATATGTGCCTTCGGTTCATTCTATATTTATTTCCAGCTAGTGTTTTTACGATGCACATTCTCAATTTATAGCCATTATTTATTTGCACTATTTATTGAGACTCCATGCTAGCATACATGCAGATGTATGGGGGCCCCAAAATCTTTTAAGTGCTTCGGGCCCCTATGGGTCTTAATCTGGTCCTGCTCAGTAGTAATAGTCAATTAGACTAACCTCTGTGATTTTTGCTCCATGCCAAGGTACCTAGGTCAAATTGGTTGATTTTATGACATGTCAACTCTTCTTGGGTTATTTCATGTTGAATTTTATATGGGGTATCCAGTGAGGATCAAACTCATTATTTGATAGTTATGGTAAATCAGACAAGCCTTTCTAATAATTACCCCATACTGAGTTTCCCATTTTGTCAAACTAGAATTGTTTTGCAATACACTTATGAATGTCAAAATGCTCACATTTAGCATTGTTGAAGTTATTGGTAACATTTTTTGTCGAGATTTACAAAGTCTGTTCAATTTCCCAAACCAATCAATGAAATTTGAATAAGCCAATTTGTTTGGAAAAATACTTTGACAAAACCCTACTTTACAGTTTAATAATTTCTTTAGTTTAATTTAATTTTCTAGAACTTCATCGTAAACAATATTTTTTTAAGACAATTTCTTTTTTTCCTTTTTAACAATGAAAAATAAATTCTTAGGATTTCTTAATCTGGAGCATGCAACATAGAACTGGCCATGTGTAAATATTTCTTTCTGGGGCCAAATTCCAACTTCTTGAAGCATTTGGCCTTGTGATTTGTTTATAGTTCTCACAAAAGCAAGGTGAACTGGAAAATGGATTCTTGTATATAAAAGATATATATATTTTCCCCCTTCTCTTCTCCCTCTCTTTTCCCCTTTTCTTTTCCTCCTTTTCTTCTCTCTCTCCCTTTCCCCTTCTCTTTTCTCTCTCCTTTTCCCCTTCTCTTCTCCTTTCCCCCTTCTCTTCTCCTTTCCCCTTCTCTCTCTCCTTTTCCCCTTCTCTTCTATCTCTCCTTTTCCCCTTCTCTTCCCTTTTCCCCTTCTCTTCTCTTTCCTTTTCCCCTTCTCTTCTTTCTCTCCTTTCCCCTTCTCTTCTTCCTCTCCTTTCCCCTTCTCTTCTTCCTCTCCTTTCCCCTTCTCTTCTTCCTCTCCTTTCCCCTTCTCTTCTCCCTCTCCTTTTCCCCTTCTCTTCTCCATTTCTTCTTCCTCTTCTCTTCTTCATCTCTTTTCCCCTCCTTTCTTCCTCTTCTTTTTCATTTTCTTCTCCCTATCTTTTTTCATTATCTTCTTTTTTCATTCTCTTCTCCCTCTCCTTTTTATTCTCTTCTCCCTCTCCTTTTTATTCTCTTCTCCCTCTTTTTTTTATTCTCTTCTCCTTCCCCTTTTTTCCATTCTCTTCTCCTTCTCTTTTTCCCAGCCATATCATGTTGAATCACTGAAGTTAAGCAACATTGAACCTGTCAGTACCTAGATGGGTGACCAATTGAAAATAAAAAATGATGTAAATTTAAATGTGCAAAATGAGAAATCAGAGAGCCGAGTTTGAATTCCAGTCATTTTATGATATTCACCTACATACAAATACCATTGGGAAATGTATGAATCCATCTCTTCTCCTCCTTGCTCTTGGTTAAATAATAAGATTTGTATCTGAAAATTATTATTATTATCTCTAAAAATCTTACCATCCAAAATATGTTTCAGCTTTAAAGAACACTAAAAAGGTTAATAAACTGTAAGAAACAAATCAGTCAACCTTTTTCCCTTCTCTCTATCTTTTTCTGTCCTTCTCCCTCTCCTCTTTTTGCCCTACACATTTTCCTCTCTCTTTTATTTATACCTTATCTTCTCACTGTCTCTATTTCTCATTGATTTTATTGAATTATTCTCTCTTTCACTTCATCCTCTTTTTTTAGTTTAAATTCTCTTCATGTCAGTCTTCCTTTGCTTCTCTATCAAGTTCTTTTCTTTTCTTTTCCTGTTCTTATCTTTCTCTATTTCCTTCTTCCTTTCCATTTTTGCCTCTTCTTTCTCTCTCTTTTCTATCTTTTTCTCTACTTTCCATGTATATCAAATAGCCTTCACTAACTCCCCTCCTTATCCACTCTCTTATTGCTTATTGATGTCAAGGCTTTATCATTTAGCTTCCCATAATTCCTTAGTCTGCCACTTCATTTGATCTTAGCCTGGCTCTTTAATCTTCTGCTCACACCCAATCATTTGTATTTCCCATTTCAATAACTCTGGATATATTTCAATCAGCTTGTATTTACCTTCATTTTTTACTTATGTTTTCTCCTTATTAACTGTAAGTATATTTATCATTTTTACCTACTTCTTATTCTGGTAATGTTTATTACAAGCCACATTCACTTCTGGGAACATTGATCAGAAGACATAGGTGTTCATTTTGTCTTATCTAGATCTTAAGAAACAGCAAATGGCTATTTTTCACTCCTAAATTCATTAAGATAATGTTTCAGCAGCTAAAAAATACATTGATGCATGGCATTTATCTGTCTTCTGTTATTGAAAAACTGAAAAATATGCATGATAGACATGTGGGTCTTTTGAATATTACCAATTTTAGTGAACGCTAAGTATCATGGCACATTTGCCAAATATTTTGATTCTGTTATTTGTTAAACTCGTATAAACATAATCAGGAAGTAAGTGTTGTTACAGGATCTTTTAAAGATTCTTTAATATGTTGGACTTAAGATTGACATGATAGACTAAATAATCGTACATGATGCTTTTTTATTTATAAAATTATTATATAATATAATTGTATCAAACAATATACACATATATGGAGAGGATAAGACAAAATGGAAAAGTTTATAGACGACACATTTCACTGATGTGATATATGTTGGGTTCAGCTTCTGTGTGTAAGAAAAAATGCATTGGGATTTTTGAGGATAAGAGGGGCAATAAATTATATTACCTTATCAGGTCTAATGACCAGAGACCAGAAAGTGTTTTTCTCTCTCTCTCTCTCTCTCTCTCTCTCTCTCTCTCTCTCTATATATATATATATATATATATATATATATATATATATATTATAATTATTTTCTTTTTAATATTTTTAAAAAGAAAATAATTGTAATATTTTACTGAACTGCTTGTATCAAGCACTGTTTTTTTTTGAAAATAAAAATAACTAAGAACACTGGATTATAAATCTTACTGTTCTTTCTTATTTTAATATATATATATATAGAGAGAGAGAGAGAGAGAAAATGAAAACTTATCTTAGTTGATGCATTTCATCATCTGAGGGACTTTATTAAGGCAAATGTAACGATTGTTCTTTTACAGATATATTCCATCTGATATTTTATACACACCAATATATATATATATATATATATATATATGTGTGTGTGTGTGTGTGTATGCATATGTGTTTATTAGAGCTGTTGGTTTCTGTCTGACTTTAAATCAGACCACTCTGAGTAGATCTCGTTTTCGCTATTATATATCACATTGTTTTATTATTGCTCTTTTTTTATTATGTATGGTCCTGGTTAGAGGTTTATTGTAGAGACATACATACACACACACACACATATATATATACACACACAAGTTCACATGGAATAAAATTCCAATAACCAAAAACACCATTCTTAAGAGTGCTCAGTACCGAGTAGAGCTAATATTTATAACATAGGCATTTTATAAGATCACTCCATCATCTCTTGACATTAAAAATCTTATGGTTCGAAAATGAATGCTCTGAAGTTAGTAACCCATAACAAAATCATGTTTCAAGTAGGTCCAGGATCATGTCTACAAAGCCTGAAGTTCACGCGAAATACTCTTTGTGTTGCAGTTACCGATTCCTTGTTCTTGATAAACGTTTCCACAATGAAGGTGCAATGCTGACCCATTCAGTTTATGTTGGCAACTGAAAACGAAATGAAACAAAATGGCATTTCAAAAATGAGAACAGTTTTTTTCTTCTTTACTCATGTGTCAGATCATTTTGCCACACACTGTAGAAAGTGTTGTGACATTTACAGCTGTAATCATTATTTTCAAGAAAACTATTGATATTTAATTTACAGATATCATCAACAATTTGTCATTTGATGTCATAAATTTCACAGATACATGCTACTTCATTCTCTTGATTTCGTTTCTCAATAAATTCCAGTTTCATGACTCAATTCATCTACTTTTTATTAAGTCTGTCACTTGAATTATTTTGAATTTTAGGAAATAGAAATTCATTTAATCTACAAAGTCACAATTCAGAAATCATGATACTTAATCTCCAAGTTGATATACCATATTTATAAAGACATAGCCTGGAGAGAATAATGTCTCTTAAATGTTGTCCTGGGTATGATGATAAAATACATTTACCAGCAAAGCCTCTAAGTGTGAGATTGGAGGTTTTGAGAAGCATGAAACCACATCTTAATTGCTGTTGTTGCCAGGTCGACCCTGATCCAGAATGGTAGCACCTGTTAGGGTCCCAACTATGGGAAAATAGTGAACCCTCAAACAGAAATCAAAACACTAGGAAAGTATAAAAATACATTTTTATATTAAAAAATTACCAACAATACCTATTTATTGTAAAATTACAAACAATACACATTTATTGTAAAATGATCAGCAATACATTTTGTAGTAGAATTACCAACAATACATTTTATAGGAAAATGACCAACAATATGTTTTATCTGTAGTTGAAGTCATGCAATTACTTTCAAAATATTTAGATTAGACTCATAGAGGTTGATTTGCTGCTAAACAAAATCGACAAAACCAAACCTCTTAAATCTGAAATCCATTAAAATGGGTTTGTTAAATCAAGGGTTTACTATGTAATATTTATAAAAGCACAAGCTTGATAGAATAAAATCTGTTAAATTTAAAATCTATTATATGGGTTTATTGAGCTGATATATCATATTTACATAGACGTAGGCTGGGGAGAATAGGGCCTGTTAAATCACAGATCCCTTATTATGGGATTTGTTAAATCAAGCGTTTATTGTACTGATATGTCATAGTTATAAAAACAAAAGCTTGCAGAGGATACTGTTTGTTTATTTCACAATCCATTATAATGGGATTTGTTAATTCAAGCTTTTACTGATATGTCATAGTTATAAAGACACCAGCTTGAGATAATAAGGCCGGCTAATTCCCAAATCACTTATAATAGGGTTTTTTAAATGAAAGGTTTATTATACTGATATGTCATAGTTACAAAAACAAATGCTTGCAGAGAATAATGTCTCTTAAATCCCAAATCCCTTATAATAGGGTTTGTTAAATGAAAGGTTTATTATACTGATATGTCATAGTTACAAAAACAAATGCTTGCAAAGAATAATGTCTCTTAAATCCCAAATCCCTTATAATAGGGTTTGTTAAATGAAAGGTTTATTATACTGATATGTCATAGTTACAAAAACAAATGCTTGCAAAGAATAATGTCTCTTAAATCCCAAATCCCTTATAATAGGGTTTGTTAAATGAAAGGTTTATTATACTGATATGTCATAGTTACAAAAACAAATGCTTGCAGAGAATAATGTCTCTTAAATCCCAAATCCCTTATAATAGGGTTTGTTAAATGAAAGGTTTATTATACTGATATGTCATATTTAAAATGACACAGGCTTGGGAGAATAAGGCCTGTTAATCTGTTCATCTGTAAATCTGCCTAACTTTTGAGTGAACTCAAATTTGGGAATATTTTACCATCCTTCTCTGTTGCACCTGCTCCTGCTGTCTGACTGCTTTATGGTTCTTTTTTTTTGTGCCATATACCTTGCAGAATGTGGGTAATCATGGCTCTCCACAACCTCCTGTCTATTTTTTGGCTCAAAGTAATTTTTTACTCTTTACCATTCCATTTTGTCTTTGTTTTGCTATTCATTTAAATTTGTTAAGTAGTTTGCGTGCTTTTTTCTCCAGTTTCTCTTACATTCATTATGTCCTGTGAGTGTTAAATTCTCTAAACCCTCTTCCTCATATGTTCTAGAGATATCAACTCTCTCTTTTTGATAGTAAGTTTCCTTGTAGATCCTATTTTCCTTCAAACTTCCTCATGGCTTGCATGATCTTTCCATTCTTAGTATTTAACAGTAGAACCATATTTCTGTCACTTCAAGTCTATCCAGCATTAACTGCCATACAGGAGGATAGATATGACATAGAAATTCAGCTCTGTTTTCTTTCTAATGATATTTTCCTATCTCTTAATACTTTACACAGTTTCTGGAAGGCATCTTATACTATTCCTGTTTTCCTTTAGACTTTTGTGTCACAGTTCCTTCATCTGTTACTACAGTTTGGTTTATTTTGTTTTACGGCAAGTCAACCTCAATGGGTTATTTAATGCCGACAGAATTTTTAGGATATGTTCATATGAATAGAATGTATTCTTTGTTAGAAATCAGTTTGTAGGTCAGGTTTCATTGACGTATTTTTGCAAAGATGGTTTTTGTCAAGAGTCAAATGTATTGCTGGTAATAATTTTTTTTTTTTTTTCTAAATGTACTGCTGGTAATTTTTTTTCAAAAATGTATTGCTGGTATTTTTACTATAAAAATCTATTTTTATACTTTCATAGTGTTTTGACCCCAGTTTGTGGATTAACTATTTGCTCATAGCTGGGACCCTAATAGGTGTTACCACCCTGGGTTAGGGTAGATCTGGAAACAACAGCAGTTAAGAGATGGTTCCACACTCCTCAAAACCTCCCAATAAGAGGCCTTGCTGCCACATGTATATGAGCATACCCAGAAAAGTTTTTACTACACTGCCCAGAGAGTTAAATTTCCGTATTTGATGATTTTGATGTAGGAGAAAATGAAATTGAATATAGAATAGGCAGTGCCAGAGGTAGTTTCACCAAACACCACAAATAACTACAAAACATTAACCTGAAAACTCAAATCATGCTCTTAAATAGCCTTGTCAGCTTGAGACTTTTATATGGATGGTGCCAGACCCTGTTCTGAGATATCTAAACTGTAAGCTGTATACAACTGCTTTCTAAAGGCCAGTGGTCAAAAATGGATTTGAGTGAGTGATATTGGTGACAACCACATTTCTTCAAACCTTATGGACTGGTTCTATAGCATCACAAAGAACTGTACCAGATAAGTGAAACCACGACATTTGAGGGGTTTCAACAACAACAACAACAGCTAAAATAGATATCACATGTAACTCAATGACAAGAATGAAAGCAATTATAGTACCTACCCTGAATCTGTCATAAAAATTCAGGATGTGGATTTAGTAATTACTAAACACTTCAAATACTTTGGTGCATGAATCAGTTCTAACAAATTTAGTAAATGAAAAAAGGATATTGAACATAGAATTGGCTGGCCAAGGGAAAGTTTTACCCAACACCACAAATTACATTAATATGAAAACTTGAGTTATGTTTTTAAATAGCCTAATCAGATTGAGATTTTTATATGGATGTCATGCACAGTGCCAAACCCATTCAGAAATATCTAAACTGTCACCTGTATACAACCACTTTCTAAGATCAATGGTTAAAAATGGCTTTGAGTGAGTGATGCCTGGGGATCTTGCTGAAGGCCACACTTTTACAAAACTTGTGAACTGGCACTATAAAATCACAAACTAAGAGCTGTGCTAGATAATTGAAATCACATCTTGAGGACTTTCAACAGCAGCAACAACTAAAATGGATAGTACATAGAGCTGAAAAATAATCAAGTCAAAATGTTGACGTTCCACAATACTTCAAACAAATAGTTAGGAAGGAAAGCCTCCACCAATACAGAAAACAATGATAATACCTACTGGACTTGAGAAACCTATTTTCCTGAAAAATTATTTTAAGAGAAAGATTTTATAAATTTCAACTGAAAATAGTACATGATGTTTAGCCAATGATTGTTCAATGTTTCCTTATAAGGAAGGAAAGAATAATGAGTTTTTTTACTTTGAGGTTGAGACAAAGTACTGTCTGTCTGGTTTATGTGGGATGGGAAATAGTGATTCTATTTAATATGCAAATACAGATATTCAAGATCTGGAGGGTCTGAAGCAAATATTTCCTTAAATTAGAATGTGTATTCCTTAAATAAGTGCTTACAGACACATTATGTTGAAACACTGGTTCTCATACAATCACTGAAATTAAGTAACATCAAACCTGGTCAGTACCTAGATGGGGGACTGCTTGAAAATATCAAGTCCTGTAAGCTTTGATGTCTACATGGTGTAATAGCTAATGGCTCATAATTGTTAACTGGAGAGCCAAGTTCCAGTACCCATTTGAGTTTGTTATATTCACTTACGCACAAATACCCTTGTGAAAAGTATGAATTCACTTCTTCTTTTTCTTCTTTCCCCTTCAGCTATGGGTTAATTAGCAAGATTTGTATCACTAATTTATCATTATCTCGAAAAATAAAAAAGCATACAAAATATTTGGATTTTGGCATTAACTATCTTATAGAGGTTGATATGCCACTAAAAACAACCAACCAACTTTAAATAAGGGTTCACAGGAAATGATGAAATGTTAACATATTCATCAGATTTCACTAGAGCAGGAAATTGAAAAGATTGAAAAAATTTATAACTGTATATACTAATTATATAGTATAAATATTATGTTTTTCAGATCTTATTAAAAAAAACAAAAAGATATGACAGGCACATGCATAAGTAAAAGTTTCACAGTTGGTAGAACTGATTGTCAGATGCTTAAAAAGTCAGTTCCATTTTTTTTGTCCTTTTGTGTTACCCTAACCTTCTTCACATGAACAGTAGAATTGCTGCGAATGATTGTGTATGTGGTTGAATATTCATTGAATTAAATAAAAATGTATAAATTTTACTTTTTACTTTTTTGTTTTTCTTACTCTCGGTCAAGAGTTAACTGGCTCAAGAAAAACTTGTTCACATGTTTACATTTTCTAACTAGTTTTGATCTTTTATCGTGACAGCATTCCAGCTCAGGGAATATTATAATTTATGAAATTATATTTCAATTAAATATTAGGTTGGTGCAAAAATAATGACGTAATAATATCGTTTTTTGACATATTTTTAACGTCAAAAAACGACATTATTACGTCATTATTTTTGCACCAACCTAATAATTATTTGCCTATAGTATGTATACAAAATATATATGTAGTTTGTGTGCATGTCCATCGTGTATATTTGCTTGCACATATATATGTATGTATGTATGTTTGTTTGTTTATGCATCGATTTACACCTTTTTTTTATCCAATGAAAGTTTATCTCTTTCTTGCATTATATAAGCAAAAAAAAAAGTGAATTTTTCTAATATTTAATAAATTCTGCCCAAGCATTTTTCAAATGACAGTTGAAATTTCTGGGATATGTAAGGAAAGAGGGTCTGGAGAAGTTGACACTCAAAGGACACATTAGAGGGCAAAAGGAATAGAGGGAAATGGCAAATAGCCTACCTAACAAGAAAATGGATAGCAGATCATGGACTGCTTAGAGCTACAAAGGACAAGAAGTTGTGGAGAGCTATGATCACCCACAAAGAAAATTTTCAAATGATTGAAAAAATCTTTTCTCTCAACAAGCTAAGCACCACTTAAGCTATTAAAGAGGAAATGTAATCTCCAAGTAGGCATTTATTTGAGGGCAAGTGTTCTTTCATCGACAAGTCAGGACTGGCCATTCCATCAGAAGACACCTGAGTTAATCGAACAAAGAGATTTATTTTATTATTGACTAAAGGGACTCATTATATGGAAACATGTGCACATTTATCAAGATATTAATAATGTTAATATAATATAAATTAACAATATTATTAATATCTCACAAGGAAGAGAATTTCCTAAGGTAAGAGCTGAATAGTAAAAGTAGATATTTGTTTCACTGATTTGAGATGTCAGTTTCAATCAAATGGGAATGATCACTAAAAACATCCCCTCCTCAAATTTATAAACAAATCATAGATAGATGCTGGGTGTTCTTAACCAATAAAAATGGACCACTTCTGTCTTATTTGCCATATTTTTGTTCTTTCTTGTTTTAAAGTCAAGACTCTCCATGGATTAGATTCATATACAAAAAATGATTAAAGAATGCATAGTTTCTACTAAATCCTCTTTTATATTTTTTTGCTTGACTCTCCATAAAGAATTTTAATGTTTCACAATTTTTATACTATTCCATCCCTCCATGCTTTTAAACGTTCATTCATTGTCTCATGATATCCAGCCAGTCTCTCTGTCTTTCTTTTGTCTACACCCCTTTCTTTTATATGTTTATCTATATATGATTTTTCCTTTATATTATCTACCACTTCTCACTCTCTTTCTTCATTCTCACTTGTTTTTGAGAGTTTGCAAACACCAAATCTTACTAGGAATAACTGCGTGTGTGCTACCTAAGCAATCTGAAAACTAGTTTCTCAACAGATAATGATAGTTTTCAAGCACTTTTTACTTGTCTCATGATACCCAGCAACTAAACCTATGTCTCTTTGTCTTTCTTCATTTTCTTTCTCTCTCTCTTTTTCTTTATATTTTCCACTACCTTTCATCCTTCTCTCTTTTCCCTCTTCTTATTTTTTCCCATTTAATATTACTATATAGTTTTCTTAGTCAGAAAGCATAAGTGATTCCAGCTGAGAAGGACAATATATGTTGAACAGATACTACACTGTAATCCTTAGTAGAAATGCATC
This sequence comes from Acanthosepion lycidas, assembly GCA_963932145.1. Classification (NCBI taxonomy): domain Eukaryota; kingdom Metazoa; phylum Mollusca; class Cephalopoda; order Sepiida; family Sepiidae; genus Acanthosepion; species Acanthosepion lycidas. Next base: position 31,477,841 of record OZ010614.1, on the reverse strand, counting down.
TGTAGATTGATAATTAACAAGATGGTTTTGTTATATTTTATTCTGGTAGAAGGAAATCAGGAAATTTACCTATGCTTCCTCTCAATCTTTTTTTTTTATTTTTTACATTTCAACTTCTGAAGAGCTTTGTGCTATAATTTGTTTGTTTATAATTTGTTTATAATAACTGACACAACCAGAGCCTGGCTGCTGATCTCTCATCTGACCTAGCTTTAACAGATCAGTGTTTGTGTGTGTGTGGTGGGGGGGGGGGGGCTGGCTGGTCTCATTCAATACCTCAGAAACCAAACTAGTAACTTATAGTGGTTGGTTGATTTTGCTTAGTAGCATATCAACATCTCTATAGGTTATTTAATATAAAAATTAAATATTTTGAACACAATTTTATGGTTTCAACTACTTATATTTTGAATGCAATTGTATGTCTTCACCTACAAATAAAATGTATTGTTGGTTATTTTGCTATAAAATGTATTGTTATTAATTCTACTATAAATATATATTATATATTTTTTTTCTATAAAAATGTATTGCTGGCATTTTTACTATAAAAATGTATTTTTGTACTTTCATAGTGTTTTGGTTTTGTTGGTAATTCTACTCTAAAATGTATTACTGTTCATTTTGTTTTATATAGATATTGTTGGTAATTTTACTATAAATAGCTATTGTTGGTAATTTTTTTATATAAAAATTTATTGCTGGTATTTTTACTATGAAAATGTATTTTATACTTTCATACTGTTTTGGTCTTGTTTGGAAGATGGCGGGGTGGGGGGCACTATTTGCCCATAGCTGGGATCCTAGCAGGTGCAACTACATCAGGTTAGGGTGAACCTGGGAACAACAGCAATTAAGAGGTGGTTCCACACTCCTCAAAACATCCGATCTAATCTCCTGATTAGAGGCTTTGCTGCCAGATGTAGTTTACTGTCATACCCAGGACGACATATAATAAAAATATTTAATTTTTGACAATATTAAAGGATAGAAATGAACCAGATATTTAGCTGTTGCATTTTTTTTTCTCCTAATTTCTGTTTCAAAACTTGCAAATTTTGGGAGAAAGGTGCTAACTAGACATAACCAGTAATACATTTTAAGGTGTTAAATTAATCTATCATACTTTTCTATTTGATATGACTTTATTATTATTTTTTATATATTAATAAACTATGAAAATAAAAAATATCTTTTATTAAGAATGAAAAGAGAAAGCTTTATAAAAAAAAACAGAAAATAAAAACAAATTTTATCCTGTGAGCAAAAGAGAGACAAAAGCCGGTCAATAGCCAAAAACTAAATATTGTCGGATATCACAAATAACTTTTGTAAACAATTGTTATCAACATCTGCCTACTTTGTGCTTTTTTATCAATTGTCCTATATACAGTGTGTCCCAAAAAATTTGTCATCATTTTGCAGGCCAATAATTTTGGCAATTCTTGTTGAAATAACCTCAAATTTTCACAGAATGTATAGAAAAAGATCAAGATGTTATATTTAATGGAAGACATGCTTATTTCAATAAGAATCTGCCAGAGAGGTGGATCGGGCGTGGTTGAGATGAAGACAGTTTTCTGATGACATGGCCACTGCGGTCACTGGACCTGTCCTCATGTGATTTCTTTTTATGGAGATATGTGAAGGGACTGATCTATGTCCCCCCTCTTCCTGCTAGCATCGCTGAACTCAAACAGAGAATCACTTTCGCACTAGATAATGTTACCAAAGACATGCTACAGTGTGTTTGGCAAGAGCTTAACTACTGACTTGACGTGTGCTGTGTCACAGGCTATGCACATATTGAACACTTATGAAATCAGTCCCATAATAAACTTATGATGTTCAACACCTTAACTGTTCAGTTTCATTGAGCTCGACTTACTAATTTTTAAAATGATGTCAAATTTTGGGGGACACCCTGTATATTTGCAATCTTCCTGTTTCGAATAAGAGGTTTTTTTAAGCTGAGTAAAACAATTCTGAAAAGGTGTACTTTGTATAATATGAGCCCTTTTTTGGCCTTTAATTTCTCATGCGCAAGGAAATATACTAGTCTTTCATTGTATCTTCGCTCATAGCATTAGTTACACTATGAGAAATAGTCCAAAATACAAGTGTTATTATTGTGTACAATTTGTTGTGAAGTACAAACCAGACCTGACCAAACACAATGAATGGTATTTTTGAATCCAGCATAAAATGGCAATCATATATCACTTGATAAATCTTTAACCTTGGGGGAAAAAAATTTAAATGCAGGCCAATGTAATGGTTTAAGAGGTTATGATTGCAGTGGTTGGGGAAGCATTCTCTCAGAAGTCTGTTCCATAAAGTAGTGGCTTTTGGGATGAAGCCTTCCAAATGGAACTTCCTCCTTACCAATGGAACACAAAGGGAATATGAGTGGTTTGCCCCTAAGTACATGGCATGATGGGTTTTAGCTGTAAATGTCTGAACTGATGGAACTAAGGAATGTAGCCTGCCAAAAGGAAATAGCAATATAATAGTGATAGGCTTGCAAAATTTTGTCTGTGAAGAAAGGAGTTGTTGCAGAGTGGGAAATAATTCATCACCTACAAGGCAATGTAAACACTTTTGAACTCTGTCAAGGCTAGGAAGAGAAGATTGAGCAGCTCCAGCCCAGATAATGATGGCAATACTGCATTTTTGGTCTGATCTGTTTCTTTTACAGAAAGATCAATATCTAAATCAAATAAAAGAATATTTATCAAATGGAGGAGGTTGCTGTTTCATCTGATCAACAAGTAAAATTGAAAGTAAATGAGAAATCATTTATTATTATACTAGCAGTAGAGCCCGGCGTTGCTCGGGGATGTAACAGTAAGAGATAGATTAAGTATCGACCATCATAAAGATTGAAAAATAAAATTGACAAAGATTATTGTTTAAGGTTGACGGACACACATGTCTTAATTAGTTTTTTTTTTTTTTGTTTGTTTTTTTTTATGAATTGGTCAAACCCAAACAAAAACATTGTTTTCTATCGCTATGAATCTATCGATGGAATAGAATTTTATTATAAACAATTGTCTTGTAAATGGAATTTTTAAAGCGTTCTGAATGTAAAAATTAAGAAAAAAGTGTGCAAGGCAATAAGAAACACTACCTGCCAAAAAAAAGTGAAGTTTTGTTGAAATCAGTTGAAAAATGTAGGAAATCCGAGCCCATATATAAAGAAACACACACACAAACAACTTGGGTTTTATAAGTATAACTCGATATGAGTTGTCCCCCTTTCATTTTGGCGAGTGATGCCTCTTAATCATGTTTTCAAATTGATTTTGTGCAAAAACAATTGTGTTTTTCCAATTTTTGGCACTGTTAGAACCACCGCAGGGTAATTTTACGTAGTCCTGTGAAGTTTTGTTGAAATCGGTTGAAAAATGTAGGAAATCCAATCCAATATATAAACGTACAGACACACACACACAATCTGCGTTTTATAATAAGTAAGATGCCATGGGTGGCCAAACTGCAGCTTGTGAGCCACATGTGGCTCTTTGACCTTTAATATGCTGCTCATGGAAATGTATTGGCTGAGCTCTTTCTGTCATCACAGTTAATATGAAAGATAAGAAAAATTTCAAGTTTTTTAATTATTAGGTTGGTGCAAAAATAATGACATAATAATGTCGTTTTTGACGTATTTTTTCTCGTCAAAAAACGACATTCTTACGTCATTATTTTTGCACCAACCTAATATTTATCAGGTATGAATTGAGACACCATTGGATTAAGACATAAGTTTAATGTTAATGTGTATGTAACAAAAATGTATGTGTAAATTTTGTTTGTACTTTGCAATTCTAAAACATCTGAGTTTTATCTAATGTGACTCTTGCATTAAGCAATTTTGGCCATCTCTGACATATATATGTGTGTGTATTTAGACAAAATTTTCATTCAGTAAATGATATAACTTAGAGTTGGCCAAACAGCTGCTTGTGAGCCACATGCAACTCTTTGAGCTTTAATATGCAGCTTGTGGAAATATGTTGGCTGAGCTCCTTTGTTCATCACAGGTAATATAAAAGGTAAATAAGAAAATTTTCAAGCTTTATAATTATTTACTGGGTATGAATTGAGACCCCATTGGATTAAAATGTAAGTTTAATGTTGATGTGTGCATATAATGAAAACTTGTGTGGAAATTTTGTCATGTGGCTTTCAAACATCTGAACTTTATTGTATGTGGCTTTTATGTCAAGCAAATTTGCCCCCTACCCCCACCCCGTTATATGACTTATTTGAACAAATCTTGGATGTTACACTCTCAGCATTCCAGCCATTGTACTCATTGGCCTTCTTCAAGTGTCAATAACTTTCTATGAATTTTGATTCAAACCACTGGATTGTCAAGAGGATACAGGACCTAATGAATTAAAGTGTTGGTTAAAACATATCTGGTTCCTTGGCAGTTGTGAGTTCAATCCCAGGATCTGACAAGAAACAGACAAATGACACAAAGATGAATAAAACTGGTAAATATTAACTGACATGAAATATCACCTCAGCATGATACCCTGGTAGTTGGGGGATCAATCCTTGGGTCTGGTCATGCTGAAAAGTCATATGCTCTGGTTCAATTGAAGAAACAGACAAATGACACAAAGGTGAATAAAACTGGTGACTATTAGCATGAAGTATCCCTTAAGCATTGATACTCTGGCATTTGGGAGATCAATCCCTGGGTCTGATTATACTGAAAAGTCAGCTGTTCTGGTTCAGTTGAAGAAACAGACAAGTGACACAAAGGTGAATAAAACTGATGATTATTAACTGATATAAAATATCTCCTAAGCATGATACCCTGGCAGTTGGAGATCAATCCCTGGGCCTGGTGATGCTGAGAAGTCACATTCTCTGGTTTGGTAGAAGAAACGGTCAAGAGACTTGAGGTGAATATGACTGATAGGTATTAACAAAGTTAAAATATGGAAAGCGGCTAGAGAACAATCTATCATTACAGACTGAATAGAAGTTTTGGTTCAAAATTTAAGGAATGATACCTGAAGAATGTTATAGGCTACTATTGTTAAAATGTTGTGAGTATAAAAAGATTGATAAGTCTGCTGGTCCAAATAATAAAGCATATTACAAGTATTGCTGTTAATTTGTAAACTCTTTACCTGCTACCATTTTTTGCTTTACACAACTGAAAAGAAGCCCTGTTTTTCTGTACAAATCATAATGGTAATATTAACCATTTCCTTATAAGGAAATATTCTTTTTTATAGGTAAATATTCCATTCATCAGCCAAGCAGCCAGTACTGCTTTTGGTTGATATTTATAAAATCTTTCTTGACATAGATGGGTATATATGTTTTTACCAAGTGTCTTTTTCAGACATGGATGTAGAAACACATCCAAAACATAATGTCAAAAATCAGCTACAAACGTGTTTATATTAGGTTGGTGCAAAAATAATGACGTAATGATGTCGTTTTTTGACATATTTTTTAACGTTAAAAAACGACATTATTATGTCATTATTTTTGCACCAACCTAATACCTGAATCTTGATTCATTTTATAACTTTTTGCACTTGAAATGAGTTCAATTGTCAACTCGTACATCTGATAGTGGTGTTAGCCACTGCTCAGGTGCTTCAAGGTACCTCAGTTTGTTAGTTACTATATTAAAAACATATAAAAAATTTGTCTGAAAATGAAATGTTTTTCCCAAAATAATTAGCAGGGAAGACATTAAAACAATTTTTCAGGAAAATAAGTTTCTCAGGTCAGGTAGCTGTTATTGCTCTTTCCAGTATTGATAGAGGTTTCCTTCCCTACCTTTTATTTGAAGTAGTGGGGAATGTCAACATCTTGATTATGTCATTATTTTCTCTTCTCTTAAGTCCAGTAGCTGTTATTGCTCTTTCCAGTATTGATGAGTGTTTCCTTCCTAACCTTTTATTTGAAGTAGTGTGGAATGTCAACATCTTGATTATGTCATTATTTTCTCTTCTCAAGTCCAGTAGCTGTTATTGCTCTTTCCAGTATTGATAGACGTTTCCTTCACTACCTTTTATTTGAAGTAGTGTGGAATGTCAACATTTTCATTATCTCTATATATATGCTATCGATTTTAGCTGTTGCTTCTTTTGAAAGTGCTCAAGTGATGTGGTTTCGATTATTTGGTACAATTCCACAAGATTCAAAGAACTGTGCTCTTAACTAAGACACATAGGCTTCGTTTGCTCAGAGCCATTTTTAACTATTGATCTTAAAAACCAGCGGTTTTATACAGCTAACAGTTTATATATTCCTAAATGTTTTTGTTTTTTTTAATCCATTCACTCAAGCAAAACAATAATGCCACTAAGATACAAGGGGTTACTGGGAGTAAAAAAGAGAATGAAAAGACTTTAGAAGGAACCAGAAACCCAATCCTAAACAGGAAACAAGGGATAAACCTCTACTCCTCTATTCACCCCAAGCAAGATGATAATGCCACTAAGATGCAAGGGACTACTGGGAGTGAAAGAGAATGAAAAGAGTTTAGAAGGAACCAGAAACCCAATCCTAAACAGGAAACAAGGAATAAACCTCTACTTGTCTATTCACCCCAAGCAAGGTGATAATGCCACTAAGATGCAAGGGACTACTGGGAGTGAAAGAGAACGAAAAGACTTTAGAAGGAACCAGAAACCCAATCCTAAACAGGAAACAAGGGATAAACCTTTACTCCTGCACAAAAGGCTGAGAGAAGTGTAAACCAGACAATAGGCAAACCTATCTACTCCTTTCATATGAAAGTCTCAATCTGACGAGGCTATTTAAGAACATGACTCAAGTTTTCAGGTTAATGTTTTGGTTTTGTAGTGTTTGTCATAGATATGACGATAAACTACGTCCAGCAGCAAGGCCTCTGATTGGGAGGTTTTGAGGAATGTGGAACCATATTTTAATTGCTGTTGTTCCCAGGTCTACACTGACCCAGGTAGGTAATACCTGTTAGGGTCTTAGCTAAGAGTATATAGTGAACTGACAAAATGGGGTCAAAACATTATGAAAGTATAAAAATACATTGTTGTAGTAAGAATACCAGCTATACATTTTCACAGTAAAAAAATAAAAATTACCAACAATACATTATTGGGAAAGGAAGAGAAAAATTACCAGCAATACATTTAAAAAAAAAAAAAAAAAATTACCAAAGCTCCCCAGAAAATTAAATTTTAGCATTAAATGACCTATACGGGCTATAAGGACTTGTTATGCCATTAAACAAATCAAACCAAAATTTCTGGTGTTGTGTGGAACTATCTCTAGTTCAGCCTATTCTACAAGATGCCCCACAAAAACAACAGGAAATTTGGTACAGTTTATTTAATTGTTGGAATTTTTGTTACAGTTATTTGAAACAAAAGCAAACGATAGAAATTTAGTAGCTTAAAACAGAACAAAAAAAATGTTAGATGTTTTCAAACTAAACAACTTTGGCAAAATTTATTGATATTTTTTTTAGTCCCCAAATTGAATGTTCTTTCTTAAAGAGAACAATCACCTCGTGTTGAAAATTTAATAACTGCAGTATCCTGGATCAACAGATGGTTAAAAAATTTATATGTTCATTAATTTTTTTAGTTCATTCATATAGTAAAATATGTAGTTACTTTTTTTATATTAGTTAATTTTTATTCATCATGTAGTAAATCTAAAATATCCTGTTTTTTTGTGGGGCACTGTATATTCAATTTCCTTTTTTTTTTTTTTTTCATATACTAAATTTGTTACAGCTGACCCATACACCAAGGTATTAGAAATGTTTAATATTTACTAATTTCACATCCTGGCTTTTTATGGTGTATTCATGGTATGTGTTATCACTGCTTTCATTCCTGAAGAAGACTGGAATGAATTGGTTGAAATGTTATTGGAACAATAATAATAAAAAAAAACATGTTCGATTGTTTGAAAAACTCCTTTAATGCAGCTTTGTCATTTAAATGACATGAAAATCCAGTTATTTTTAATGCCATGCAAAATTCCAGATGTTGTTGCATCTTTGTTTCTCTTGGCTCTATGCCTAATTGGATTTAGTGAGTTGCTTTCTTTATTTGACAGCTGCTTAAACCAACTTTTGAAAGAAGTGACATTTTGATTGCATAAGAAAGACCCGGCAACTAATTTAACTGGGCAAATCTCAGCAAATGTTGGGTTGTCTTTTCCTGTTTTTTTTTTAATAATTTTTATTGTATTGTTTTTGGTCAGCATGATAAAAATGGACATTGATATGAGAGCTATCATGATTCAATCAAGTGATCCTTTTATATTGGTCAAAAGTAAACATTTCTGGCACCATCAAAATAAACTTTTTGACCAACCCAATACACCTTTCTGATTTCATGCTATTTTTTTTTATTCCAATTTCACACTGTTTACTTTAATGGTCAAAGAGTGCATTAACCTAAAATTCTCATAAAAAGCCACAATAATATGAAGAAAATTAACGTGACATTTTGATGGTCAAGTTTCTACCTTTTGTCCATTCAAATTGAAAATAGGATAGCATTTGTATAATTTCAATTAAATGATCTGGTAAATGGAAGTATAGATATCACTCAAATATGACCAAGTAAAGCTAGAAGAACATAAAAAAGCTGTAGTCTTTTTTATTCTGAGATACTAAAGAACCACTCAAGGTAGAGGGTTATTCTTAAAATGGTAATGAGGTATGTGATATGAATGGAGGAGGTGGTAGGAAGGGAATATTATGGGGATAAGGAAGATAATGATTGGCCCTTGACTTGAAGAGGTTAAGATTTTAGAGATCAAAGATGCACTAACATGAGAATCTGTTCCACAAAGTTGCAGTTCTTAGATAAAATCTGTATTAGTAGGATTTTCTCCTTACCTGTAAAACATGGAGGAAATGAGGCAGTTTTGACCTATGGCCTATCATAGCTGTAAATGTCTGAACTGGTAGGACTAAAGAATGGAGCATTCATCTGTCATGGAAATAGTGATAGAATAGCATTATGCTTGGAATGTTGCACCAATGGGAAAGCAGCTTCAAAGAATCTATGGAAGCTATAAAATTAGGATGGCTGATCGTGTGCAGAATTGGTAATCCAGAGTTACTGACCTCTATGGAATAGTCAGATGAAATAAAGAAAATTAGAAAGTTAGGTAAGGAATTTGAGCACATGTGAAGCTTTAATAATCTCCTCAGTAGACCTAGCATAGGATTGTCTATCATAATGTGGGCCTTTGATTAAAAAAACAACAATTTTACTTTTAGGGCTCTGAAATTCCACTTGATTGTGTAATAATTATAAGCAATTAAGTATACGGTTTATCTCATGGTTATGAGCTGAATCCTACGATCAGGTAGAGAAATTTATATACAGTGGTTCAGAAGAAGCATCACAAGGACAATTTAACCAAGAATTAATTAACATGACAACAGAGTGAGAAGAATTAAATAAAGTGTTGGGTTGAAATCTCTGAAGAATGCTGGAGAATACAACAGCTGAAATGATGGGGTAATAACAACCAAGTTGAAGAAACCATTTTAAATAAATCAGTGTATAAAAATATTAATAGCTTGATTTTTGCAGCTATATATAAATATCTATAAATGAGATTTTTGTCAATTCTTTGAGAGAATAGCAAACGTAATAAAAAACAGCTTTGTTGGTGGTCTCTTGGCATATTAGCAGGTTATCTCTTATAATAATATTAAAAAAAGGATGACACAATGGTTGATAGGTGTCCTCATTTTATTAAGATAGAGAACAGAGAGCAAAGGTTTGCACGATGGTCAAGGTTCCCTTTTTTCAAATTGACCACTTCTGACTGCATCAAAAGAAAGAGGAGGACCTGGATGCAAATACTGGCACAGGTTACTTGTGTATGTGTGTGTGTATTTAGGCAGCAAATTCTCTTTTAGGCATGTCTAATTGAATAAATTACAAACATTATGTCTGCTTATTTTGATCATAATCCTTTCATATTCACAAGTATTTTTCTGTATATTACAGTTAAATAATATATTTAATTGTAATATAGAGAAAAATCCTCATGAATATGAAAGGATTATGATCAAAATAAGTAGACATAATGTTTGTAATTTATTCAATCAAAAACATATATATTGGACATTTGATAGTATGAGAATTCTTGAAACTTTTAGTTGTGGCTGGACACCATTCACCATGAATTTATTTACAAATATTAATGCTCTACCAGTTAATAAGGCATTGGGCTCTCTTTCTATGGTATGTCTCTATAGCAGACTCCATTAGGAGTTGCTTATTATATATTGTTGTGACCAAGTAAGTGGTTAAAGAAATAACAAAACAAGTGTTGCAGATTTATCATATATTAAACAGTAAGTACAACAGAAGAGTATTACATGACTAGTGAGTGTGTGTCAGTTGACCCAACGTTCGCTCTATTTGACTGTTCCCTGCAAGGCCTTCTCTCCTACTAATCTTATAGCAGGCGGAAGAGTCCAACGTAGACTCTTTAGAGGGAGGACACCACAATACACACACACACATATATATATATGTAGATAATATTAGTGGTAAATATACACATACGTATGCAAAATATATAAATATATATACATACATACACATACATATATATTTGTATTAAAAAAAATATATATATATATCCCACATAATAACCTGGTAAAATCATGTGATTTTGCAATGCATCATGTCCTCTTTTAATCAAATCATGTTACTGGATAGATTTTCCTTTGATCACACCAGCCATGACCTTTCTTTGTCACACCATATTGCTGGATATGTGAGATCTGTGCAAATGCTCTATGTGACCCCTACCTTTTTTTTTTTTTTTATTAAAGCTAGTGATTGAATGCACAGGAAAACCTGTTTCTTTTTTTTTTCTAACGAAAAGCCATGGAAACATTTGGATACACTCATATTAATGGTCTGTTGCAAGCCTCAGGGTTTAATGTTTAATTTGTGATATTGTGTTGAATTACTTTCATTTATTATTTGGAATGTTTTCTTAACGTTTGTTGTTCTTAACACAATAATTCAATATATATTTTATAACGAAATAGTTGTGCTGGTTAATGAGCATAAGAATTAATATCTTCATTATTTACATTATTCGGACTATTGTCCTCATCTTTGTCGACATATTTATCACAGTGTTTTGGCCGTTGTATGCTCCAGCCTTCTTCAGGTGGTTGGAATGTCTTGAAGGGACATGGCACACAGAAGAAGTATATGAGTGTGTGTGTGGTCCCAAGTGCTTCATCTGAAATATGGACCTTACATTCTCATCTGTGAGATTTATGTAGATTGACTTTATTCCAATGAAGCTCCCCATCAAAGGAGGAGCAGAATATTAAAATAAATTGATTAATTAAAATGAATGGTAATTAGGCAAATTATCATTTATACACATGCATTTACTCCTGTCTTAATAGTAAGTTTGATATGTCCGAATAAGTAAAACTATCAGCTGATCTAAAAAAAAAAAAATGACTTTGTGTTGTTAACTGGGGCAAGAAATGGCTTGTAAATTTTAACACCTCCAAAATGAAACTACTATATTTTAGTCATTATAGAAAAACTATTTTGTCTTTCAGCAGCATGGCTGATACTAATCTCCAGAACAGAAACTCATTGTACCTTGGTCTCATGTTTTCCACTGATATGAAGTAGAATGGTTATACAGATCATGGCAGAAATACCTACCACATAATGATAAGACATTAGTTAGATGAAAACACTATTGTCACTAATGTCTTACCATTATGTGAGAGGTATATATCATAGTTATTACTGCTGAACCATGTATTAGGTTGGTGCAGAAATAATGTCGGTTTTTGATGTTAAAAAATACGTCAAAAACGACATTATTTTTGCACCAACTTGATATTTAATCAATTACTAGGTCTGCTGCTCAGAAAGTTGGTTCACTGTGTCATGCCAAACATTTTTCTTGTCAGAATCCA
>OZ010614.1:31423364-31460864 GCA_963932145.1 Acanthosepion lycidas | reverse complement strand
GACTCAAGAAGTTGATTAGTATATGAATGTATCCATACCAAAAAAAGAACTTTTAATTATTTTTTTTTTTTTTTTTTTTACTGAATAATCATCTTTATCCTATAAATACTAGCCAAATACCTGTCCTATGAACAGAAAAAAACGTTGGTCCTGATATGAAATAAAATGTAATTTATTCTGTTGGTTCTGATATGAAATTTAATTTATTTGGCAAATTGACAATCTTGATAAAACTTAATCTTAGTTCAATTAATTCTTTTCTAAAGAATGGATTTTATAGATTGTCAGTAAATTCACTGGATCTCAATTCCACCAAGAATCTTGGAACTATTCTGAAGAAAGATTTTGAAAATGTTGTCTTGGACTTACTGCAAAACAGCAACATTCATTAATAGCATATGACACATGCTATTAGGGAATGTTTGAAGGAATAAAAAAAACAAATGTTCAAAAGCCTTTGCTTGTTTAAAACTCTGGCAGATTTCATGAAGGCTTCTGATGGGAAATCAATGTAAAAGCATGTTGATAGTACATCGATTTGATTTGGCTTGCCCAGAAAATTGGTCCTTCCTGATATGAAATAAAATTTAATTTATTCTATTTGTATGTGCCAACTTGATCTTGGTCAATGATGGTCTGTGTCAGGGACACTGAGACCTGGGAAACCGTTGTTGCAAATCGGCCTTCCTGGCATAGAACCATTTAAGAAGGGACCAAGACTTTTGAGTCAAACTGTCAATATGAAGAGGATCTACGATGTGCTGTCAGGAGAGCTTGACTCACCCAGCTGCATCCGCCACCCACACTCCTCTGTAACTCCTGCTCATGACTTTCCAGGAGTAGGCTGGGTCTTCACAACCACCTCCGTCACTGCCATCAGATGGGAAAAAGGGAGTAAGGAGAGAGGATAACATTCCCAGTGCTTGGATGTGAGTGGGTGCTGACAATGATGACAACTTGATAAAAACTTTGTCTTGGTTCATTTAATTTTTTTCGTAAAAAATAGATTGTCAGGAAATTCACCAGACCTCAGTGCCACCAAGAATCTTGGAACCATTCTGAAGAATGCTTGCTTATAGTATATTAATTTGGTTTTGCTGGCCAATAAAGTTGGTTCTCTTATGAGATAATATTTAATTTATTCTGTTTGTATCTGACAACTTAATCTTGATTCTTATATTTTTGTTTAAAGGTTTCATAAAGATTGAAATTATTGTTTTTATGGTTGATTGATATGTTTTCTACAGCTTATCAACCCTTTGCCTGTTATTTAAAGCCAAAAATATTTTTAGATTGAATTTTTTTTTATAGATAACTGTTTTAATGATAGAAGTCTTACTAATTAATCTATAGATTCATGCCTTTCTCAAGGGTATTTGCATGTAAGTGAATATAATGAACCCAACTGGAACTCAGTTCTCGAATTAACAATTCCAAGTCATTACACCACCTGCACATCCAAGCTTACAGCACCTGATATTCCCAAGCAGCCACCCAGGCTTGATGTTGCTTAACCAGTGATCATATTGTAACCTTAGTTTTTTGATGTGGCCGTAAGCTATTGTTATATGCGAGTGCTAATATGAATAAAAGTTCTGAGGTTGATGTCCTAAAAGAGTTCTACATTTAAATTTTGCTGATGCTAACAACCAGAATTAAAACCTTTTCATTAGTTTTATGCTATATTCTTTGGCCATTTCTTAATTCACTGAGTGTCTTTTTGTTAGAGAAGTGCATAGGAAATATCTTTGTTACAAAAGTGCACTGGTGCACTTTTGTTTGGGAAATTCATTATTCGTGCTTTATAATAGAAATGCACTTAAAAGAAATTTAATCAAAGCACTGATAATTTACTGAAAAGAATTAATTGCATTAAATTGACTCAAGAAAGTAATCAGTACATGAATGTGTCCATATTGAAAAATGAGCTTTTAATGATGTATTTTTTCTCTTAGTAAATATTCATCTTTATCCTTTAAATACTAGCCAAATACCTGTCCTATGAACAGACAAAAAAAGTTGGTCCTGATATAAAATAAAATTTAGTTTTTTCTGTTAGTATTTGACAACTAGATTAAAAAAAAACTTTGTTGGTTCTGATATGAAATAAAATTTAATTCTTTTGGCTCTGATATTAAATAAAATTTAATTTATTCTTTTGGTTCTGATATTAAATAAAATTTAATTTATTCTGGTGGTCCTGATATTAAATAAAATTTAATTTATTCTGGTGGTCCTGATATGAAATAATCATTTAACAACTTGACAAATTTGATAAAAATTTAATCTTAGTTCAGTTAATTTTTTTGTTAAGAATGGATTTTATAGATTGTCAGGAAATTCACCAGATCTCAATCCCACCAAGAATCTTGGAATCATTCTGAGGAAAGGTGTTGAAAATGTCCTCTTGGACTTACACAAAAAATGGCAACATTCTTAATAGCATTTGATACAGGTTATTAGTGAAGTTTTGAAGGAATAAAAAAAGACAAACAAGTGCTCAGAAGCCTTGGTTTGTTTGAAACCCAGATGGATTTCATGAAGGCTTCTAATGGAAATCAATTTAAAAGCACATTGATAGTACATTCATTTCTTTTTGCTTGTGTTGGTTCTCTTCTGAGATATTTGATTTATTCTGTCTGTATCTGGTTACTTAATATGTTGCCATATTGAAAAAAGAGTTTTTAATAATGTTTTTTTTTTTCTTCTTACTGAATAATCATCTTTATCCTTTAAATAAATACTCACCAAATATCTGTCTTATGAACAGAGAAATGTAAATTATCATAGAAGTTCTCTTACCACCCCTTTTATACAAAACATCTATTTTCTAAAGTTCTTTTTGCCATTATACTAAGTCCACTTGAATTTCCTCCTCTAGACATAGCTAAATAGAGCTGACCATGAGAGAAATTTTTGAATAATTTTCTAATGTTTATATTAATAATAACAATGATTAATTAATTAAACTATTTTTTTCATTTGTTAAATAATTTGGTGCAGTATTAAGAAAATCAAATTAAATAGATTATTTTGACTTCTTTAGATAATTCCATAAAATTTTTGTCAGCTCTACTTGAGTATTTTGTAGCAATGGGAAATAGCAGACAACAGCAATGCTTATTATGAATATGGTAGATTTTTTGACATATGACTGAATTTTGACAAATGTTTTCTATGCAAATACAATGAATTTAAAAATAAAAATTTATTGGCAGAAATATTGCTCATACATGGCAATATTTAAATTTGAATTTAAAATAAATAACAAGAAATATTTATTAAAATATGCTTTTGAAAATTGTTATGCAAATTAAATATTACAGCTAATGTTGTAAACACCATTTGTTAGTAATATATGTAAAAGGCTGGTAAATATTCATTATGTTTTAAAAATGGTATTTTCTTGTCCCCTTCAGTATGATGAGATGTGACACAAGGCCAGTTTAATGTGTAGAGCCCAAGCCTGTGTACTTGGACTAAGACTAAAAATTACCCTGTCTCCATAACCAACATTGTGTTGGCATCACTATTCTATCAACCCTCTCAATTTATTGCAATGTGGGAGGTGCTGCTGTGGGATTGGAATCCTCAGGACCAGGTATTTCATTAATTTATTTGTTCTCTGTCTGAAGACAAAGACACAGGTTGAGAGATATAAATAATTGTAGTCACCCAAAAGGGCCTGATTTTGAAATGCAGGCTGGTTTTGTTCTATTGGTATAAAGGTGGGGACACACAGACAAAATTTAGCCTTACACAAATTTATGAATGATAAATAACCATAGAGCCTGAACACAACAATCTTAACCTATTCAGGGGTCAGTCAACATCTTTCTTTTTATCCTGATAATCTACACTTCCCACCATCACCTCTTTCATTTATATCATGCACCTCATTAATCATTACTAATTTACCAGTAACCCTCTACCTTGAGTGGCTCTCGAACCTTGTATTTGGTGAAATTTAGTATAAAAGAAGAACACAGATTTACTTATGTTTGTTGCAGTGGTTCCTAATCTTTTTTGTGTCACAGACCCCTTTTTTCACAGACCCTTCATAGACAGAAAATATCCCAGCATGCATTTGTGGACTTCTGTTGATAAAAGGGAAGGGGGAAAGTGTTCTGCAGTCATTTTCACTATGGACTAAATTTTTATATATTTTTGTATAAAAAAAAATGTAAAATAATGTAAAAATAATATAAGAATACAGAATTTAAATACTTCTTCAATTAAGAAACTGAAAAATTTCAGTCAGGATGTGAAATTACAATTTTTTTCTATAATTTTTATTAAACTATTTATTTATAGTTAAAACTATTTACAATATTCAGACTGTTGTCCTTATTGTTATTGTCATATTCATGACATTTCATCTGTTTTATACTCTGGCCTTCTTTAGATGATATACATTAGAATTTCGAACCAAACCCTTTGTTTCATTCACCAGGGTAGATAGTGCTAGGTCCAGTTTTAATTATTTCCCTTTAGCAATTCAAATCTTGAATTTTTTGTCCACCTCTGCTGTAGCCAGGTATTGAACTCACAACTCTTTGGGTCAAGTTACTGGAAAAAACACTTTTATACACTGGGTCATGTGTCCTTGAGGACACCTGATGAAAGCTGGTGTGTACAATAGCTGAAACATGAATATGACAATAAAGATGAGGACAACAGTCCAAATGATGTAAATAGTGTAAATAGTTACAATACCTCATCTCAGAAATATAGACAGACATATTTTATTTCAATTTGACTTTCCGTATTTGTAGAAACGTATTCAATAAGTTTTTTTTTTAACTAACAAAATTACAATTCTATTTTACCCTTTAGTTTAGAAAAGAAAAAAAGAGGATTTTTCACTAAAGTTTCCAAATGCAAAATTCTTTTCCTTTTAAAAGCATTACCTGATTCTCTTTTCTATCCTAAATCAAAACTTGGGGAAAATTATGAACCATGGAAAGTATAGAGTGGCTCTTATCAAGCAGATTAAACATTTGTATATATGCATAAGGTGTGCCCAGAAAGTATTCAGCTGTTTAATATTAACAAAAATATACTCTACTCGGGGTCAATGATTTCTTTGTCTCTTTCAAAGTAATCTTGAGACTTTTCCCAGTTATCTCAGAATCCTTTCCACTTTTGAAAACAGTCTGCAAAATCCTCTTTCAGGATTGCCATCAGCTGCTTTGTCATATCTTTAATTCCATCCATGATATTTTAACAATGATTTTTAACTTTAAGAAAAGCCAGAAGTCTCAGTAAGTCAAATCTGCACTATAGTTTGGAGAATGTCAGACATTTAGCCAACACAGGACAGGAGGAATCTGTTCTTTCATTCCTTGCAAATACAACAATCACGCAATATATAAGTTCACCCAGCGGCCTCTCACTGCTGATAAAATAACCCACAGGGAAAGTTTCTGTTCACACATATACAGCAAGTAGTCCCTCACGACAAGGATTGGTTGCCATATTTCATCAAGACCCCACAACTGGTTATTGAGATATATTCCAGACAGAGCTTAGACATTGTTTGAGACAAATCAGTATATTTGTTATTCATTCACTCTTGTGTATACTCTTTCCTTTTCCCTGCTCACTGAAGTTGTGTGTCAGATGTCTTTTCCTGTTTGGCAAATACCAGTTTATATTTAAGAGACTTTGTCTGGCCAATAATTTCACCACCAAATAAGGTCAGTCACCTATTGAAATGAATAAAGAGAAATCAAGATTAAATCAGGAAAAATGTTATTTATTCCACATAAGTATTTCTTCTATTTATTTAATTTCTGTCTCCTGAGTTGATGGAATTCTTGAGTTTTTTTATCAGTTCTCATATAGATGGTGTGTAGGGAGTACAAAAATCACCAGTCCTTCAGCAGGTTATCCATTTGTGAGGAAAGTACTGGGTTACAAAAACTAACATGATGAAAGTTCTCAATATTACTCACAATCAAACAGGAAAACCTCTAGGTCATTGTATTGCATCCAAGAGGTTTTTTCCTGTTTAGGATTGGGTTTAAGGTTTCTTCTGAAGTCTTTTCATTCTCTTTCACTCCCAGTAGTCCCTTGCATCTTAGTGGCATTATCACCTTGCTTGGGGTGAATAGACGAGTAGAGGCTTATCCCTTGTTTCCTGTTTAGGATTGGGTTCCTTCTAAAGTCTTCTCATTCTCTTTCACTCCCAGTAGCCCTTTGCATCTTAGTGGCATCATCATCTTGCTTGGAGTGAATTGATTAAAAAGAAAAAATGTGCTAATCATATTAGATAGGAGGGAATTAATTGGTGCTATTACACCCTTGTACCCCCAAACACTGATGCAGCCACAAATCGCATATAAGCTATGTGGCAAAGATGCAAATCAAAAATTAAAGCAATGTACATACAAACAAATTGTGATGATTACTTTGTAGATTTTATACAGAATAAAAACTCATAAGTTTTATCATTTTTGGTATCAAACTGCCACAAATTTATATCCTGTTTAATGTTATTAATTCTTAGATTTTATCTAAATTGAAAACACCATTATTATTGTTTGTTTTCTTGCTTGAAAATATAATAGTTTCCTGACATCCAATTTAAATATCATAATGCAAATTTTAATGTGCAGGAAATAAATATATGGTGGTTGAAAAGAGTAGGGTAACAGTATAACAGTGTTTGAAAGGAGAGTGCAAGAGTAAGGGGGAGGCAAAAGCATAATAGTGTTTGAAAAGTGGGGGCAAAAGCATAATAGTGTTTGAACAAGGGCAGCAAAAGTATGATAGTGTTTGAAAAGGGGAGGGTAAAAGCATAATAGTGTTTGAACGAGGAGGAGCAAAAGTATAATAGTGCTTGAAAAGGAGAAAGCAAAAGTATAATAGTGTTTGAAAAGGGGAGGGTAAATACATAATAGTGTTTGAAAAGGAGAGGGAAAATACATAATAGTGTTTGAAAAGGAGAGGGAAAATACATAATAGTGTTTGAAAAGAGGGAAGCAAAAGCTTAATAGTGTTTGATCCGGGGCAGCAAAAGTATAATAGTGTTTGAAAAGGGGAGGGCAAAAGTATAATAGTGTTTGAAAAGGGGAGGGCAAAAGTATAATAGTGTTTGAAAGGAGGGGTAAAAGCATAATAGTGTTTGAACAAGGGGGAGCAAAAGTATAATAGTGTTTGAAAAGGGGAGGGCAAATACATAAAAGTGTTTGAAAATTGGGGAGGGGGCAAGAGAATAATAGTGCCATGTAAGTCATATTAGTTTGCAATCTTCCATAGGTTTAAACATTGACTAGTGGATGACATTGGAAATAAAAGTTGATAATTGATTTTATGAATTAAGACAAGTCTTCAAACTTTACTGAGTTACATTGAATATTTTATACATTTTAAATGAAAACATCAGCTTTATAAATGAATAAATTTTATTTAGACCTTTTTTGTAATCAACATGATTTGATTCAGAATATAAGAAACATTTGATGATTAGAAAGAAACAAAGTTTAGTGATCTCTGAATCCAGTAATATTAATATACATTGATTTATTTGAACCAGTTTCTTACTATTTTTCTATCATACCATTTTGACTGTATCTTCCAGCCTTCCACAGTCATATTTGTTAACCTTTCAAACTTCTCATTTGATCCATGGTGACATACTATTTTCAGAGAGGACATTTGATTTGACATTTATATAAAAGGAAGAGGACATTATACATCTATGCAATAAATAAAAGGTTCTTTTCAAGGACCTTTTGGATATTAAAGACAACAAACACTTGAGGAATGAATGAAAGTCTGGGATAAAGACAATAAATTAATTGTGAGTTCAATCCCTGGGCTGGGTAATGTGTACTTGAACCCAGTGGAAACAGGATGACCAGTACTAAAAATAAGAACTAGATGAGATATCTCTAGACATGGGTAGATAAAATAAATGTTCAGTTTTGAATTCCCTATGTTGCTCAGATCAATATACATCTGATGAAGCTGAAATGTTGTGAGAACAACAACAAAAATTAGGACGATATTCCACATGTATATAGTTTATAAATAAACCCCAAAAAAGGTTAAGCTGTTAAAAAAAAAATCAATCATCCCAAGAATTACAAATTAGGTACCAAAAGAGATTAACAGTAGAACAGAATAATTACGACTGTATTCCTTAAGAAAAATTAATTCTTAAAGTAGGAATCTCAGGATAAGATTTTTTCTTATTAAGTTGAGAGTTTTTTGTCTATATTTCTGAGATGAGGTATTATGTACACTATTTACATGATTTGAACTTCCTCATTTTGTCACCAAGGACACATGGCACAGTGGATAAAGGTGTTGGTTAGATCCAGTGACAAGACCCAAAGAGTGTGAGTTCAATACCCGGCTAAGGCTGTGGAGAACTTGGAGAGTGGAATTAACAGGAGATAACTGATAACTGACATCCATTAAACATCTTAACCATCTACAGGGATACAGTTGATATAATCTCAAGTCTCACTGGCTGGTCAGGAGACTTTGCATTTGGTACTGCTATTTACTAAAATACTCTAGTATCTGTCTATATTTCTGAGATGAGGTATTATGTACATTATTTACATTATTTGGAATCAACAGGAGATAACTGATAACTGACATCCATTAAACATGGCACATGAAACTAGAACAGTCTACCCCAGTGAGCGAAATAAAGGGTTCAGTTTGACATTCCAACCACCTGAAGAAGGCTGGAGTGTACAACGGCCGAAACGTTGTAATAAATATGGCGACAAAGATGAGGACAATAGTCTGAATAATGTAAATAGTAAGAGTTTTTTGTTTTTACTTAAATGAAGCACTTTACCGCTTTTTTTGTTATTTCCAAATTCCCAATATTGCAGTCATACATAGGAACCATTATTAAGTAAAACTTGTACATTTTTTTTCAGAGATTGACAGCAGGTAATTGAAAATGGCCTTTTTATCTTGTGAAACAAGCAGTTAAGAAACCTGAGATTCCATTTAGAAACTGGGGGGGGGGTGTTATTCATTTCATATTTAATAA
Organism: Acanthosepion lycidas; assembly: GCA_963932145.1. Classification (NCBI taxonomy): domain Eukaryota; kingdom Metazoa; phylum Mollusca; class Cephalopoda; order Sepiida; family Sepiidae; genus Acanthosepion; species Acanthosepion lycidas. The sequence continues at coordinate 31,451,842 of OZ010614.1, read as the reverse complement.
CGCCACTAAAATGCATGATGTTACTGAATTTGAGAATATGAGAAAAAAAAAAAACACTATTAAGGAAATTTGAACAATAAAAGAACAAGAATTAAGAAGACAAAAGATTGACATTGTATTTAAATTTTTGAAGATCAAAGTTGACTGGAAATCAAGAAGCCGGAAGAGAGTTCCACAAGTGAGAAGTGTGATAGAAGAAACAGTTAGCATAGAACTTACATTTACATCTAGCTATTTTAACTGTAAATTGACGAGGCATTGCTTTCAATCTGGTACTTCATTTAAATTCATAAAGTTTAGGTACCATATAGAAAAGTTCATCTGAACAATTACCATGAAAATAATTAAAGAAAAAGGCTACATTATGGCAGTGGGAAAGTGACTGAAGCCAAGATACCAGATCAGGACCAATGACATTGCAGATTCTTTGGATTTTATCAAGGATCTCGATAGTAAAATAAACCCAGGCCTACAGTAAAAAAAAGATTCTGGGTTATTATCTCTTTCTTGCATATGTTCAGTTCCTTTGCACTTTGACTTTGCAGAGAGCTATTTTGGATAATTAAAGACACAATGAAATTTCCTCCTGAATTGTCACAGTTCTTGTATTCTATTGTGTACATGAAACAATCTTCTCTCTGTACAATAATACAATAACAAAAAAAAAAAAATGGAAGTATTTGTGCTAAGTGACCTAACCTTGTGGTTGTTTTTTAAATCTTAATAAATTCCTTCTTGCAGCTGCACCTTTTTACTAAGAGCTAAAATAAACTCTAGACAGTTTGTCCACAGGAATATTAGCATTCCCCCTTTGTTTTATGCAGTGGATATTACTTAAATATTTTGGATTGTACTAAACTAGAAAAGTCCTTTGAAATGACTCTTCCTTCAAGGTGAGTATGTGGGAACAAGACTAAATCAGCACTTATTGGCACTTAGGCCGGAACTTTTGACATTTCCTCTAAAACTTGAATAAAACCCCAAAACCTTTGTTTTATCTGCGGTATGTACCAGAAATTTTACAAGTACTGAAGTGATTGCAAATAAATTATACTTTTATTTCTTTTTAGTCAGTTCTGTTGATTTATTGTTTGTTTTGAATTAGTTTGCAAAAATATTGTTTACTTTTTAGCTGTTTTAGTTAAAATAAAGAAACCTCCTTTCTTAAGTGAGCTGAATTCTCTTATTTCCTTAAATAATGTGTGCCTATTATGTTTTATCTTGTGAGTCTTTTGAGAAAAACATCTCTGTTTTGTCTTGAATTCAGAGTATTCCTTTCTTTAAATTATTTTCCAATAACCAGTTAAATATTTTGGTTTGCATTTTTGCCTTAATGATTGTTCTTTTCTTCTATCTTTTTTTTTAATAGATTAGTTTATGAGTGTTATTTCTTTCTTTTTTTATAGCTATTGCCTTTGATGACATAGGGATGATGTAAATAGACTGGTAGTTATAACTACTAATGTGAATTGGTCATTTTTATATTTACAAATTTATTTTTTGCTGTTTTGTTTTGCAAAAAATATGTACAAAATTATAACATATACACAGAGGTGCATGTGTTTATATGAGGGTATGTTTTTATATATATATATATATATATATATATATATATATATGTGTGTGTGTGCACGCATATATATATATATATATATATATATATATATATATTTGTGTGTGTGCATATATATATATATATATATATATATTTGTGTGTGTGCATATATATATATATATATTTGTGTGTGTGCATATATATATATATATATATATTTGTGTGTGTGCATATATATATTTGTGTGTGTGCATATATATATATATATATATATATATATATTTGTGTGTGTGCATATATATATATATATATATTTGTGTGTGTGCATATATATATATATATATATATATATTTGTGTGTGTGCATATATATATATATATATATAATGTGCTTGTGAGTGTGCATACATAATTCTATGTTGTTTTTAGTGGATACTCATGTTGGAATAAATGCCACATTTTTTTAATATTGTATATTATGTCTACCATACTCAAAAGTGGTGCCTGGTAGACATAATACACACTGTTTAAAAATGGGTCATCTATTCAAACATAAGTATCACCTAAAAATAACTGTTTGAAGAAATATATGTGTGTTTCTGTATATATATATATATATATATATATATATATATATATATATATATATATATAAATTATTATAATGGTACCTTAAAGTGGTCTGTTTTTCTTTTAAATTTATATATATGTGTGTGTGTGAGTGTGTGTTTATAGATGTGTGTATTTGTGTGTATGTATATATATATATGTGTGTATGTGTGTTTATAGATTTGTGTATTTGTGTGTATGCATGTTTATAGATGTGTGTATTTGTGTGTATGTATATATGTGTGTGTGTGTGTGTGTTTATAGATGTGTGTGTATGTGTGTTTATAGATTTGTGTATTTGTGTGTATATGTGTTTATAGATGTGTGTATTTGTGTGTATGTATATATATGTGTGTGTATGTGTGTTTATAGATTTGTGTATGCGTGTTTATAGATGTGTGTATTTGTGTGTATGTATATATATGTGTGTGTGTGTGTTTATAGATGTGTGTATTTGTGTGTATGTGTGTTTATAGATTTCTGTATTTGTGTGTATATGTGTTTATAGATGTGCATATTTGTGTGTATGTATATATATATATATATATATATGTGTGTGTGTATGTATAAAACGACCCTCATCGTCAAAGATGATCGTGATGTATTCTTTAAAATGACTTCATGCCTTGATCAAGTGTTTCCTATTCATGTTGGTCATTGCATTGCACAATGACAGCCTTCTTTGTGTCATTCACATTGTGAAGCTGTTGTTTGGTCTCCCTTTCTGTGATACCAGAGAGGCATAATAGGATTTAGATCAGTTGAGCTTGGAGGCCACATGTTAGGAGGAGGATATGATGATCAAATTTCTCAGCCAGCTACTCCTAGGTCAGGTTGATCTTGTGGTAGGGAGCAACATCCTTGTGAATCACATATAGCCACCTCCTCAATCTAGAACTTGACCACTCTTCTTTAGGTTGTGGCTTTGATCCTATGGCCATGTAGGTAGAACAGGGTATACATGACATGACCCATATTGCTCTTGCAACATTGACATCATGTTAGCATATTTAGCCTCACCATGATAATAGGTCATGTTAATATTAGCTGTTTCCTTATAAGGAAACATTAGGCATTTATTGGCCAAGCAGCCAGTGCTACTTTGAGTTGAAATTTATAATATCTTTCTATTAAAACAATTTTTCAGGAAAATAGGTTTCTCAAGTCACATCTACTGTTATTGCTCTTTCAAATATTTGTCTTTTTTTTCCTAACTTTTTGTTTGAAGTAGTGTGGAACATCAACATATTAATTCATTCATTATTTTGTTACTGAGTTACATATAATATCCATTCTAGTTGTTGCTACTGTTGAAAGTCCTCAAGTGATATGATTTCTGTTATTGGGTACAGTTCTTTGTGATTCTGTATCACCAGTCCATATGAGGTTCAAAGAAGGTATAGCCTTGGGTATGACAATAAAATACATTCAGCAGCAAGGCCTCTGATCAGGAGATTGGAGATTTTGTGGGGTGTGGAACCACCTCTTAATTGCTGTTGTTGCTGAACCTGGGTGGTAGCACCTGCTTGGGTCCAATCTATAAGCTAATAGTGAACCCTTCCAAACAAGATCAAAACACTATAAAAGTATAAAAATACAATTTTATAGTAAAAATACCAGCAATACATTTTCATATTTAAAAAAAATACCAGCAATACATATTTATAGTAAAATTATGAAATTACTTCAAAGCTCTCAAGAAAATTAAATTTTGGCATTAGAAGTTGATATACTGTTAAGCAAATCAATCAACTAAAGAAGGATGGTCCTCACTAAGACCTACACTGTTAATTCATTCATAGCCATTTTTAATCATTGTTCTGAGAAAATGGTTGTATAGAGCTGACAGTTTACATAATACTGAACAAGTGTGGTGCCAAAGATAACATCCATGTGAAAGTCTCAGTCTGGTGACAGCACAGAGTCACCTGTCGTTCCATCTGTTCACCTGGTCACTTTCAAGGAGGTTTTTATCACCAAGTCACAGTGGTAGGTGGCTCATGTCATCGCTGTTTCTGTGTCAGGTTGAAAGCTGTAATGTTAATGCTCTTGATATGTTTTAAAGAGGAGTGGGAATGCTAAAACTTCGTACATATCACATGACATCAAATCAAGTCAGCTTCTATTTACAGCCTATTAAAAGTGCATTCTCAAATGCCTGGTGCAACTTGTGTGTGTATATATATATATATATATATATATATAACTATTTATTTAAAAATATGATTCCAATGCTACATAAGAGTTTTCATGTTTCAAAACAAGAGCCGAAAACTTCAATATAATTATTTGAATTAAATTAATAATGAATATGCTTATAAAACGCGTAAATTTCAGGAATAAGTTATTCCAGCAAAAATTTCGCTTGAAGATGGAACTGAGCTTAGTACTTTAATTCAATTTAATTCAAATAATTATATTGAAGTTTTCGGCTCTTGTTTTGAAACATGAGAACTCTTATGTAGCGTGTTGGAATCATATTTTTAAATAAATAATTATATTTATGCTTTACTTTTGTATCGAGCACTATTTTTTTAAAATAATAACAAAAATACAAAAGAACTTTGGATTATTTACCTAACTAGTTCTTTCCTATTTTCTATATATTTTTACACACACACACACACACACACACACATATATATATATATATATATATATATATATATCCAAATGATGTAAAAGAATGAAGAATTCAAAACATTAATTTAAAACATGGCTCAAAACAAAAGTAGAGCAATAAATATTTATTTATTATGCACTTTTACATTAGAACATGTACGTACACACTACAAAACTGTACATCTTGTTTCAATGTTAAAAAATTAATGTTTCTTCAGGTGGGAAATCATGATGCTACTAAAATATTTTATTCCAAAATACAGTTAATGAAGCACATCTTCCACTTCTGTCTTTGGAAAATTTCCCATAAAAGTTAAAAAGGATTTACATATGAAATGAACTTGACAGAAGAGTGAGGTTGTTTCAAACTTTTGAATTGTAGTGTATGTTATGTGACTTGCTGGTCTAACAAGCCATATGAGATGTCATCTATTCAAACATAGGCATGTTCTCAGTGTGAGTTGAGTCTGTGAAGTGGTCATACTCAGTCACGAGCTGACTTCCACCTTATTGATACATATATCGTTATATCTTAGTTGCACAAAATTGTGTGTGTGTGTGTAAAGTGAACTTTTAGGACACATTCCAAAATTCTCCCTCCCAGCCTTCTAACTTCCTCAGGCACTCAAGCCAACATGAAACCATTGAAGAATAACAAAACTAGGTATTGTTATGTTGAATCAAAATTGCAGCAAATGAACTTTGAGAGGATTAACCACTTTACCAAACAAAATGTCTTCCTGATTACTCTTACCAAGAAAAAATAGGTGCAGATGACTGGCAAAATATTTGGCTATGTAATAAAAAGAAGCTGCCATAACTACTTATTATATTTAATCCCATCTTTTGAGCCTATTATTAAATAATCCATAGCTAAGTAGAAGCATATTGCTTGAGGTAAGCAGTTTTATTTTTAAGCTAGGAATTAGATAAAAGAATAAGATAAGAGACTCTGCCATGTTGGTTGGTTGATTTTGTTGAGTGGCATATCAACCTCTATCGGTTATTTAATGCTAAAACCTAAATATTTTGAACACGATTTTATAGCTTCAACTACAGATAAAATCTATTGTTGGTCATTTTTCTATAAAAATATATTGGTCGTATTTTTATCATAAATATGTATTGCTCGTAACTGTTTTAACATAAAAATATATTGCTGGCATCTTCACTATAAAAATATATTTTTATACTTTTATTGTGTTGTTTTTGTTTGGGGGTTCACTATTTGTCCATAGCTGGGACCTTAACAAGTGCTACCACGCCGGGTCAGGGTGAACCTGGAACAGCAGCAATTGGTTCCATGCTTCTCAAAACCTCCAATCTACTGATCAGAAGTCTTGCTGCTGGATGTAGTTTAACGTCATACCCAGGACTATGCTTGTAGGTTGGTTGATTTTGTTGAGTGGCATATCAACTTCTATGGGTTATTTAATGCCAAAAATCTAAATATTTTGTATGTAATTTTTTTTGAGATAATATGGTTTTTAGTAATACAAGTTTTACTAATTAACCCATAGCAGGGGGAGAATAGGAGAATTCATACCTTTCTAAATAGTATTTGTGCATAAATAAATGAAACAAACCCAAATTGAATTGGAACTCAGCTCACTAATTAACAATTCTGAGCCATAATCCATTACACCACCCACACATACAGGCTTAAAGCACCTGGTATTCCCAAGTGGTCACCCATCTAGGTACTCACCAGGCTCAATGTTGCTTAACTTTGGAGATTGTATGGGAACTGGTGTTTACATATTTTTAATTTCAAATTTCATTTGTACCCACTTATTTTTAAAATAACAACCAACAGTCATATTTATGATTATTATTGCAATATTTTGTTAAAGTTGTTAAGCTCAAATATTTAACAAAGTGGTAGGAGAATGTCTACAGATAATTTGTTATTTTCATCGAACTCGTCATGAGCTTAATTTAATGATCAGGAAATTCAAATAGGAAAATTGTGAAAATTTTCAAAGGTATTTCTAGTAAAGACTATTGTATCTACAAAATGACTTTCACTTTTAACTTTTGCTTATATGTGAATTATCAAGAAGTCCCCTTCTGGGGCAAGTCCAAACTTGATCATTAAAGTAATCTAAAAAGTGGATTTAAAATTAAAGCTGCTTGAACAGGATCAGGACTCATTTGAATTATTTTTATTTAATTTTCTAAAATAACAAACTCCCAACATGTTTTTTTTTTTTTTTTTCCTTTTATGTATAATGATTATATTTTATGATATATATATATATATCATATGATTATAATATTTTATGATTTTATATATATATATATATATCATATGATTATAATATTTTATGATTTTATATATATATATATATATATATATATATCATATGATTATAATATTTTATGATTTTATATATATATATATATATATATATATATATATATGATTATAATATTTTATGATTTTATATATATATATATATATATATCATATGATTATAATATTTTATGATTTTATATATATATATATATATATCATATGATTATAATATTTTATGATTTTATATATATATATATATATATATCATATGATTATAATATTTTATGATTTTATATATATATATATATATAAATATATATATATATATATATCATATGATTATAATATTTTATGATTTTATATATATATATATATATATATATATATATATATGATTATAATATTTTATGATTTTATATATATATATATATATATATCATATATTTTATGATTTTATATATATATATTTTATGATTTTATATATATATATATATATATATATCATATGATTATAATATTTTGATTATATATATATATATATCATATGATTATAATATTTTATGATTTTATATATATATATATATATATATATATATCATATGATTATAATATTTTATGATTTTATATATATATATATATATATATATATATATATATCATATGATTATAATATTTTATGATTTTATATATATATATATATATATATATATATATATCATATGATTATAATATTTTATGATTTTATATATATATATATATATATATATATATATATATATATATATATATATATATATATACATATATATATATCTTATGATTATAATATTTTATGATTTTATATATACATATATATATATATATATATATCTTATGATTATAATATTTTATGATTTTATATATATATATATATATATATATATATATATATATATATATATATAATATTTTATGATTATATATCTCCAAGTATTGGTGTATACAGAATAAATTCCAAGAACCAACAATTACTATTCTTAAAAGACTGCTCAATACAGAGTAGAGCGAATATAATTATTTATTCGAAAATTTTAACATAAATATGTTATAAAATCACAAATAATCCCTTTTGTTCGTGGTGGGAATGTTCTTAAGAGATAATCCGAAATTGATTCTATCCATAGTATAAGAATAGAATAGACAGTGCTCGACAGTAATAGGAGCTAATATCCAAGTATAGCATTGGTTTAAATAACCAACAATTACTATTCTTAAAAGAATTTTCAAATAAATAATTATATATATATATATATAAAGTAAATATAAAATTTTATAATCATATAGGTACCTCCATAAAATTGCTAAAAAAAGAGCATAGCTTGATGAAAAAGATGCCAATCTTGCTGAAAACAAAATTTTATTGTCTAAATACTTATGTTATTATTAAGAGGAAAGACCAAAGTTTTTTTTAATTATTTTTTTAAATTTTTACTTCTTTTTAGAACATTCTAAATTTTGATTAAAAAAACCTTGTTTCTCTTTGCATCAGCGGAACTAGTAAATAACATAGACAATTTTTAGCACATTTTTTTGGTATGACCCATTAATTTGGAAAATCTTGCAAAAATATAAATAATTGTCAGATGTTACTGAAACTTTCAGGAACTATTCACAGATGATCAAAATTATTATAAATATGTTTTTTTTTTTATTAAAGTTATGGCAGAAATATTTTTTTTCTATTTATTACCCCCCCCAATAACTAATTTGATGAAAACACTAAAAATTCGATTGAGTCTAGTTTAATGATTACAATAGTTAAAGCACAAGACTTTGCGGAAATCAGATCATGTTTTTTTTTTGTTTTTAATTGGACGCCCCATACCTGAAAATCAGCTCTGAACACAATAAAACAAAAATATTATTTAATTTCAAATGCTTTTATTTGCTTTTAATTGTTTTTATGCATATGGACAATATTTCCTTAAAGCAAAAAATTTTTTCGATGAAAAATGAATTTTTAATACAATTATTTGTTATTTCATAATTATAATAGATTTTTACATTTAATTTTTTAAAATATTATAAAATTAATTAAAAGCCACATCTAGTTTCGTAAATGTCCTTATGAGATAGATCTTTTTTTTACCACATTGTAAATTGTATCATTTTGACTAATCTGAAGACCTGCAGTAATTAAGAAATGTAATTTTGTGTTTATAATTAGGCTGTAATTATAAAGTACGGAAGATTTTATGATTTTTATATATACATACATATACATATATATATATATATATATATATATATATATATAAAATATGATTATAATATTTTATGATTTTATATATATATATATATATAATATGATTATAATATTTTATGATTTTTTATATATATATATAATATGATTATAATATATATATATATACATAATATGATTATAATATATATATATATATATGTAATATGATTATAATATTTTATGATTTTATATATATATATATATATATATAATATGATTATAATATTTTATGATTTTATATATATATATATATGTAATATGATTATAATATTTTATGATTTTATATATATATATATATGATTATAATATTTTATGATTTTATATATATATATATATATATATATATATATATATATATATGTGATTATAATATTTATGAGTCCTTGAGCACTTCCATCAGCGCAGTGTCCGTAACATCCTCAACATTCTCTGGAGTGACGAAGTCACCAATGTTGAGGTCCTCGAACAGGTGAAAATCACCAGCATTGAAGATATGTGGCTGAAGTCACTGAATGAGGGACCATCGCCTACCCAAGATACCCCTGTATGGCATACTCTCCACTGGCCACCATGACAGAGGGGCACCAATAAAGTGTTATAAGGACTCCCTCAAGAAGTCCCACAGTACCTGCCACATTGACCATCGCTAGTGGTCAACACTTGCTGCTGACCATTAAGCATAGCGCCGCACTGTCTACCAGGCAGTCTCCATCTTTTCCGACTCTAACAGGCCCAACCTGAAGGAGAAATGCCACAGGAAAAAGGACTAGGTAGCCTCAGCAGTTATTCCAGACCAGACCTTTAATTGCAATCGCTGCGGCAAGACTTTCCTGTCCTGTATTAGCCTAGTCCGCCATCAGCATGCCTGCAGTTGGCATGGACAGCCCACTTCATAAATCTTCGCGTTCTCAAAGCCAAGATAATATTTTATGATATGTATATGTAATATATGATTATGATATTTAATGTATATATATATGATTATAATACTTTATGATATATATGATTATAATATTTTATGATTTTATATATATATATATATATGATTATATTTTATGATTTTATATATATATATATATATGATTATATTTTATGATTTTATATATGTATATATGATTATATTTTATGATTTTATATATATATATATTTTATGATTTTATATATGTATATATGATTATAATATTTTATGATTATATATATATATATGTATATATGATTATAATATTTTATGATTTTATATATATATATATCTATATATATGTATGTATATATGATTATAATATTTTATGATTATATATATATATATGTATATATGATTATAATATTTTATGATTTTATATATATATATATCTATATATATGTATGTATATATGATTATAATATTTTATGATTTTATATATATATATATATATATATATATATATATGATTATAATATTTTATGATTTTATATATATATATATATATATATATATGTATATATGATTATAATATTTTATGATTTTATATATATATATATATATATATGTATATATGATTATAATATTTTATGATTTTATATATATATATATATATATATATATATATATATATATATATATATATATATATAATTATAATATTTTATGCATAATTAAAGAAATGTTTAATTATAAAAAAAATAAAGTGACAAAATAATAAAGAAATAAGTTTCAAATAGAAAGTTAAAATTTTAAGGCTATTCAGAAGTTTTACTTAATAAAATTCATAGAAAAAAAAATCAACTGATATAGTAAATAAATCCCCAATAGATTATAATTAACTTAACTCTCACCTGAGAGTTGAGGGTGCCAAGTCTACGCACAACCCTCCCCTCTTCCTCAGACAGACAAACTAAACTCTAAAAAGTACACACATACATTTTCAGCTCATACCTGCATGGTGTTTCTGTTCACCATCATAATAAATATGTTTACTCGTTCTGAGCCTCTCACAAGATCTCACATAGATATTCAGAAATTTCCCACATAGATCTATTGCATCTGTGCACGCTATCTTTTTTTTTTTTTTTTTTTTTTTTTTTTTTAACCCACTTCTCCAGACTTTATCTTTGTTGTTCACCAGGTTAAGCTAGCTGTATACCAAAAGTTTTCCTACAAAAGGCTCTGAAATAATGTACAGTTTTCAGCTAAATTGTATGGGCACACTACCCAGTGACTTAGTTTAGAGTCATGCCAAAATAGAATTTGCACTCAGTATTTCACTAAACCATCTAGGGATCCCAGTGTAGGGTTGACTTGGGGTGACCTTCTGGTCAGCAAATGCAGAATAACCTGACCTCACAGCTGCACCCAGTTTTTAAATTAGCTGCATGACAGAGATAGATATATAAACAATATCCTAGAGAGGTGTTAGGCAGTCTCTCAAACATCATAGATGAGAATGTAAGGTCCATATTTCAGATGAGGCACCCTTGGTCGCTCACACACTCTTGCTAACAGGAAATTGATGGGTCTGCATCTCACTTTCATTAAATTGGTCACCTGTATGCTAGAGAACTTATTTTCATTTAATCTTCAATTTTTATAAACAAGATTCATGTGTGCGATAAACATATTTATCAAACAGCATGTGACTATTGTTATACATACTATTATTTAAAGAATTAATAGATTTTATTTTTTACTCCAACATATTTTTATATTACTTCAAACATTTTTAGTGGATACCTGTATTTGAGTAGACACTGTATTTATTTAACCTACCTAATGAGCTTGTATAAATGTATGGCAAACAATGATAAAGTAAAAATAGTCAAAAGTCAAACATTACTTTGCATTTCAAGAGATAGGAAATTGTGGAGAACTATGATTACCCACATCCTGAAGGGACATGGCCAATAAAAAAGAGTAATATTAGTTTAAATTTAATTGCCTTCTCTTACTGAGTGACCATGTCTTCAGAGAGATAGCCAATTGCAGATTAGTGAGGCTATTTAACCCAAAGTTGGAGGTTGCATTCACAGTTGCCCTTCTTATAGATCGGTTCCTATAGGACTCAGTTCTGCTATTTAACCCATAGCTGTGGGGAGAAGAGATGGGTTCATACCTTTCCCAAAAGGTATCTGAGCCTTAATCCATTATTTCATTTAAAAAAATAAAGTTAATATCGTTTCGTCATGTAAATAAAATATTTTTTTTAAATAAACTAGGCTACTATTGTAAAATAATAATTACAATAAGACTTGTAATGTCAACATTTTATTAACGACTATATTTTAAAATTGAAATCATGTAATAATAATAATATGGATGGTTATATATATGCGTGTGATGTGCATTATTGAACACGAGGTATTTTCTTCAGCTTTCTTTCTCAGTTATAAATAAATTTTACCTCAATTTCAAACTGTCTCCCCCTTCAATATTGAATGATTTGAAGTAGTCTCCCCCACCCCCTTTAAACGTCATGGTCGGTGAATATGTTGTTTCTAGCTAGAGTTCTTCGGTTTGGTTAACATGGTTTTTGATGTTTTCGGTAAAAAACAATGTTCCGACTCCGAGAAGCTACACAGTTTTTGCAAAGGAAAAAACAGAAACTTTTTCTTAAATCACCCGATCGATCGTAAGTTGTACTATTGAAAAAACGTATTTATGAATAGTGTTTTTTTAAATACATATTTGAAATATTCAAGTATTTTTAGCTTTTTCATTTGCAACTCGAAGGTTTGAGAATTACAGGTTGTAAATAACTGTTTTTTTAAATTATCCAATCGATAATTAGTGTTCACAAAAAAAAAAAAAATGGCACTTTTCATACGACCGCAATGCAAATGAGTTGTGCAATTTTAAACGACTACATTGTTTTATTTTTAATAATAAAACCGAATCTTGAAATCCTTATTGTATCTAATTTACAATCTTCCCATGGTCAATTTTCTACATCTGGTTTATAGTTCGTCTCTAAAAAGAAGTGTGAGTAGTCACATAAATGAAAAAATTTAAAAAATTTTTTTTTAATTTTTAGTGGCGGTTCGTAAATAAACTCTTCAAACTTAAATGTTTCATAATTTTAGTTGCATAAAAAATAAATCAAAAGAAAACTAGCTAAAAAAACTATTCCTTATTAACACTTAATTTCTAAAAAAAAAAAAAAAAAAAACAGTTCTTTCGGTTTCCAACTTGTTGACGTGACTTCTAATTTTGCTGGGTAACATTTATTTTCAATTTTCATAAATAAAAAATATATAAAATAATAATATCGTTAAGTTTAAAAAAAAAAAAAAAAAAAAAGAAAGCTGGATTTGGTGTATAAAGTTCTTTTTAAAAGGCTGTTCTCATGCTTTTTTTGGTCTTTTAAAAAAAAAAGTTTTTTCTTAATTTTTTGGTTTTTAAATTTTATCTGCGAGTTTAAACAATTCTCATTCTCACTAACCTAGTAAAAATTTAATTTACTTGTCATCTGTTAAAAAAAAAAATTGCCAATTTTAAACGGTACACAACAACACTAACAGACATGATTTTTTTAGTTTCTGTATCAAAGGCCATTCATTTTGTAACCTCACCTGGTTTACTTTTTCAGCGGTTCAAATTGAAACCGTTTTTCTCTTGTTGGGCAGTTAAAATGCTTACTTTTTTACGTATTTTATTTATTTGCTAATGTGCATTATTGTTTATAAAAGTAAACTAAAAAAACATATAAAAATGACAATGGTCGGTTTTCAAATGTTTGTAAATCAGAAATAAATAAGATTTAAAAAAATCACCTGGTTAAAAAAAAAACAAAAAAAACTGTGCATCGCAAACTGTTTATTTTATTTTTATTTATTTTTTTTTGTCGGCTTCAGTTAAGAATATTTTATTTTGACTGAGCATCTTTGAAAATATTTCCAATAAATGAAATTGTACTTGAATTTGATTTTATAATTTATTTCTCCTGTTAGTGTTTTTTTTTTTTTTTTTACTTTTCCGTTCCATTTTTAAAATAACAATTTTAAAACTGAATAATTGTAATTTTTAAATGTTTTCTACAAAATAGCACCTTGTTGGCTGCTTTTTGAAATAGATATAATATTTTTCGTTGTTTGAATGTCTTGTTATAAATTAATCATATAAACATTATTTTAGTTCGGGTTTGATTTTATTTTTTTTTTATTTTTTTTTATTTAAATTAATTAATATTTCTTTTTATAAGTCAAGCAAGACTCAAAGAGAGCAGTGTTTTTTTACGTCTGATTTTTTAGTTTCTTTTTAAATTAAAAATTCGCTGGAGTTAAATATCGCATTTTCTTTGCTAAACTGAAATGAATTTAGCATTTAATCCCTTAGAATTTTATTCTAAACATCAAACTCTGGTGAGAAACTTGGCTAGAAGAGCATGTGGAAGTAAGGATTTCATTACCGCCTCCACAAGATCGTTTACAGACCCACACATTTCCGTTTGAATTGATTATTTCACAAGTGCGCGATTTATAAAATTAAAGGGAGGTAACTCGTTCGAAATTTCATTTCCGATCGAAAGAAGGCGTATTCTTCACAATTACATAAACCTAGAATATTAATAATAGTCAACAATAAAATCTCGTAGGAAAAAAAATAAGCAACTTTAAAAAATACTGAATTTTGATGTCTCTAGTTCTTTGTATGTTGAGAGACCTTTATAAACTAAAAGCATTTATTTTACTAATAATTATTAACTCAACAAAACCACAATAGTCGTAGTATCCGCTGTATGTTTAACAGTTTTTTAAACAAATTGTGAAAAAATACATTTTTTATGTTGAAATATTGCTTTTTAGCAGCTTTTTCAATAAAAAAAAATATATCGAACTACATTTTTAATTTAAATAAATGTATATACTTTATTTTTTTAAATGTGTTGTGTGTGTGTGTGTATCACGTGAATAAATGAATGTTTAAATTTTACTTTCAAGTAATAATGTATCATCCCTTTCCAATAAAATAACCTTTGCTTACAAATGAAGTTAATTTCCATTTTTGGATTGTATGAAATTCCATTAAAGTCAGGATCTCTATTTTATTTTTATTTGTTTATTCTTGTAAGTTCCCCAAATTTGGAAACAAAACTGAATTTTTGTTCAATATATAGCCAGACGAATCGCTAAAGTAAAAAAAAAAACACAAAAAAAAACTATTCACTGGATGAGGCGGGGGTAGGGGTCAGTTAAACCTGAATTGTTGAAGTTGAACTCTCCAGAAACTGGGCCACAACTCGAATAATAGGTCGACGTTATTTTTAACATGTAAATATAAATAAATACATAAAATAAGGTCTTCTTTGCGCATTAACCTTCTTAAAATTAAATAACAAATTGTGAAAAAGGAAAAATAAAAACAGTGAAATTTCTGAAAAATTACAATGCTAATTATCCTGAAGGATATGTTGAAAAAAATTATCAGTTCAACCAAGAAGGCCTTTAAAAAAATAAAAAAAATAAACAAGTCTTGTTTGGTTATTTGGCCAGGTTTTTCGGAATTAAGTCAAATCAAGCTGGGGACATTTATCCACTCTCTCCTCCTAAACACTTACGGCTTAATCTAAAAATTAAATTTTAAAACATTATCTGTTAATTGGGTAATGTTTTCTCCTGCAGAGTAACAAGTTCATTTATTTAAAAAAAACAAAAAAATCTTTCATCTGCTAATATTTGGCGTGGTGCCGAATTTACATATTGGCTAGGTAGTATGAACTGGTGCCTGGGGGTGAGGAAGGACCCTCTCTAGACTTTGGCCCCTGATAAAACTAAAAAAATAAATAAAATGGGGTTCCTTTTTGAACTAATTTGAAACAACTTTAGTTTTTAGACTAGATATTGGGGTCCTTCTATAATTTTACAATAACAATACATGAAGTGAGTCTTCTTTCTTACTCTTAAATTCGATGGGTTCCCATTTTTTAGATCTTAAATTTTGTTTATGTAGCTTTTTTAAGTGTTTCATGTTTTCTAGATAACAAAAAAAAAAAAAAATCTAACTTAAAAGTTTTTTGTTTTTTTTGTTTTTTTTTTTTGTTTTTTTTTTTAGGGTGCACATAGGTAAATGTCAAGAGTCCCCAAATTCTAGGTGTCTAAATGCCTAAATCCGGCCCTGGTCATCAGGCAACCGCAAATTATTCTTTAAAAGTTTATTTTTTATTTTTATTTTTTTTTTTTACACTATATACAGGCATATATCCCCCCCTTTAATTGCCACGCCAATATTTAAAAATAAATACTGAGATCAAATACCAAAAAGGGGATACGGATTATTTATAGATCCTGGTCTTAAAACATGTTGAAATTTCCGTAATTTTTCAAGAAATAAACATCTTTTACGTCAATCCTGGTAGGTGTTGTTGTTAAATCAGAAAAGTGTTTTCCTCTGCCGATTGTTAGTTTTCTTAACGTGTCGCTCCCGATTCCCCAATCTCCTTAAAAGTTAAAATGCTTCCTAAATTCTAAAAATAGCTTTCTTGGTGCCATATATAGTCAGAGAATAAATAAATGTCATAATAATTTAATTCGTGGGTTGATCTTTTTTTTTTATTTTAAGAATATTTGAAATGTAAAAATAAGTCATATTTAATAAATTTTATTTAACTCTTAAGAAGCAACAAAACATAAACCGTTTAACCGAAGATCAAAGCTCGTGCGAACCTTGTGAACGAATACAACAGTATCAGTGTCGATAACTTGTCAAATTTTAAATAATTTAATTACGAATTTTACAATGTTACCAGTTGTTCAGAAAATACTTATCGAGATCAAGGATGAGTGATGTGGAGCATCACCAGTTCAAAACATAGCGAATAAAAAGAGAAAACAAAAAAAAATCGAGGAATCTGATCTCCATATTCCTTTAAGGATCAAACTGACAGCATTTTTAAAGGGAATTGTTAAAATCCATTCCTCGTCTTTAGCTGTGTTCAATGTTCATTGCAACAAAACTGAGATTATTTATATTATAAATTATAAATTTTATAATCTTTTCCTCGTGAGAAAACTAGTCTGATTGATTTAAGTTTTTTTTTTTTTTTGTTTTTTTCTGAGGTCAGGATCCTGTGGAACACTATCTGATACTACTATTATTTATTTACTGATAAATTTTAACCCACTCCCACCTTCATCCACCACAGTCTATGAATTCCTGAGGGGGTACTGAAAGTGAAAACTGAAAGACTGTGCCGCTTTCGACTACAAGTCCAAGTGAAAGAAAGCTCTCTCACTCTCTATCGTAATATACTTGTTGATTTCTGTGCTGCTGTTCACGTGTGCGCGAGTGAGCCAGGCTCGATTGGTGGCTGAATCTTGCTTGCTGAGTCTCAGGCCTCTTTCCCTTGGTTCATTCATTCATTGCTTTTCATTTCCAGCGACTTCACTGGGAAATTCTTCATTCACTCACGCACACATGTACTTAATTTTCAAGTCTTATGTGAGTCATGGGTCGCTTAAAATAACGTGATTTAACCCGGAGATAGTTTGTTTTTTTTGTCTTTCTCTTTCCTGCTTACTCAACTTTAAAAAATAATGACCATAGTGGTGGTAGCTGTTGTTGGCTGATCTTATTTGACGATTTAGCCACAAATTTCGATACCTCTTCCCAGACACATCATAAGACGTTCCCCCAGGTCTTCTGTAAGCGTACTACCGTACACTAACACATAAAGTACATTGTTACAATATTTTAAAATAACTGGATATTGTGTTAAGCCCTAAGGGAACAACATTGGATTTTTATGCTTTAAAAAAGGAACTTTTGATTTTACTGCAGGATAAAAAAAAGTATTTCTTATGCAGTAAATCTTGTGAAACAAAAAAAAAAGACTAATTTCGATTGTTGTGAACTGGAAAATAAAAAGAGGTTTAAAATGGGTTACAATAACAGCAGATATTTGTAAGTTTGTTTACTCTTTTTCTTTTAATTCCCTTTTTTAATTTTTTCTGTTTCTAAATTTGTTTTTGATTTTTTTGTTTTTTTATTCATGAGTCTGACGTTACTTATACACTCAAATTACAGCGTTTGTACTTTTATATTTCTTCTTCTTACCGGAATTAAAAACTCATACTCCCTATTAATTAAAAAGTTTTTTTTTGTTATGTTTACATTTTATGTTCATTAAAAAAAATGATCACTCTTAATGATGTACTCCAGTTGAATACTTCTCTGTCACGAGCCAGGGTAGTTTTAAATTTTTAATTAAATTAGCTCTCTAGGGCGTAGGGGAGGTCATTAACCGGCACCTGTGGCATCCCTAAAATAAAGTGCTTGAGGGGGCTTTAACCAATTTTTGAACGATTTCCCGTATTAAACCTCGACCTTGTCACATTTTTCTGCAACGTGGGCGCGTGGATCTCTTGATTTTTTTATTTATTTATTTTTTTTTTTTTAACAAATTCTTGTATTCAAGTATTTTTTGGCTAAAACTGGAATAATCATTTTTGCAAATATAGCCAGCCACGGAAGTTGTTTATTATTATTATTTTAAGTATTTTTTTGATTTGATTAAAAAAAGGTGTGTTATTTATTCAGCAATCTTTCTTACTAGTTATGTTGTAGATTTCTCTACCAATGAGGAACTATGGCAGCAAATACCGAGGTATTTTATCGCAGTTGTTTTTTTGGCAATCACTCACTGTCCACTTTGGTAACCAAACGACAATCAATTTTTCATCTTCTGCCTTGCTTTTTTTATTAGTAAATCATGTTACTCAGAGATATCTCGGAAATAGCCATTAAATTGATTTACAGATTTACAATAACAATATTCATTAAATGCAAGTACTCACCCATCGCCTTTTTGTACTTAGCATTTTTTTACAGAAAATAAATAAACAATTTTACGTGGTCGTACTGTGTAAGTAATTTCAGAAATAATCAATTGACTTCCGGAAAAAATTAACTTTCAGTACAATAATAAATTGGCGTGGTTTAGATTTTCATTGTCAAATAAAATAAAAAAAATAAATAAAAAAAAATGAACATTTTGAAATCTTAGCATTTTTCTAGCAAAAATTGTAACCTAATTTCAAGAGGCTGTCATTGCGTAAAAATAAAATGAATGGTCAAGAAGAGCAAGAATAAGATTTTTGCTTTCTTACGAACATTCTTCTCTCCACAACAGATCTGATGTAAATGAATTGTCATTATTGCACATTTATTATTGTACGATCGAAACGGTAAAAATATTAATCTGAATATGTTAACACAAGTTATAGAACAATGATGTAATCCTAAAAAGTATTATTTTGTGAATCAAGTCTTTCTAAAATAAATGGATGTCACAACAGTAACACGATGGACCCGTTTTTAAAAATCTCATAGCGTTGAATTAAATTGCAAAAAGATGAGACCAGTGAGTGCCCCAAAATAATGGAACTGAACCTTTATTTATTAAAAAAGGATATATATATATATATATATATATAATTTATGCGCGGTACTTATTGGAAAGAGCTCAATAGTGATAGAGCTAGTCTACTAGTTGGATTGATGTGAGTTTGTGACCCTGGGTTTCACGCTTACGATCGTTAAAGCGTATTTAAACCCAGGATCACAAACTCGCATCAATCCAATTGTGTGTGTGTGTGTGTTATCAGTATCACAGTTTTAATTTAAAATTAATCATTTTAAAAATAATTTCTTAAATAACAAGGACATTGTCATTGATCATGAAAGATCAAAGCGCCTGGCATGTGATCATGTTTAAAATTTTCTTGTCAATCTGACTTTGGTCATGAATAGTGTAAATTAGAGAAAATAACATCAAATAAATTTAAATTACAATTTCCCCAACAAGACATGTTTTTCGTTCTCAAAAACAAAAATCAGGCAATTTTTTTTTTTTTTTTTTTTTAATATATGTCCTTTTGCAATGCAATTAAAACAAAACCAGGAAGAGAAAATAGTCGTACGTAACCTGTGTCTTCTTGTAGGATATACAAATAAAAAGGAAAATAAAGCAAATGGGATATTTGTGTCAATTGGGAGTGACGTGGGGTTGTTTTTTCACCTGTAACTACTTGTAAAGTTTTTATTAGAGCGATGTTATTTCTTTATTTTTTTTTTTTAAGGATGCTATTTCCATTTCGCGAGTTTTCTAAGTGGGGATAACATATCTACCGAGAAAATCGGCATTTCATATTTCGGCTTTTTTTACTTTGGCTCGAACACAGACGTCTAGGACCGATGTGAAATAGGTAACTATTTCAATCACGGCTTAGGTTCTTTTTTTTTTTCTTTTTTATTTTAGTTAATATATTTTGATTATTGATATTTCTTATGCTACTTGAGTTAATTTTTCAGTTGGCTATTATTGCATTTCTTAGCATGTGCAATAATATTGCACTTGCTAAGGAAGCTAATAATGCTATATTAGTAATTAACTTTATTTTTTAAAGAGTTTTTTTTTAGCTTTTGTTTTCGAGCTTGACAAACTATTAAAAAAAAAATATTTGCCTGTTGTCTACGGTTTATGATATAATTTAAAACTCATTGTTTGTTAATAATAGCAGTGTAATCAACTTCGCTATTGTTTCGACAGTTTTAGCAAAAAGCCGGTGAATAAACTCTTCTTTTTTTTTCTTAATTACCAAACTGAAAAGTCGGGTCTGTGTGTCCTGAGCAAGGATTTGTCAAAATAAAAGTGTAAGTACTGTTTAGAGAGTTTGTAAGTGTTGAATCACTTGAATCAATATTATTATTATACACCCTTTTTTTTTTTTTTTTTTTTTTTTTTCCAACTTCTTAGGTCCGATTTTGGTGGAGGTGGGGTGCAGGTGTCTTACTTTTTCTCAAATTGAATTTACCTTTTTGCATTATGAAGATAAACAGAAAAGGAAGGAAAATAGATCCCATGTATGAAAAATTGCTTTTTTTTTTTTTTTTTTTTTTTTCCCCTCTTGCATTTTTTAATTATTTAGGAAAGCAATCTCTATCCAGACTAGTATTATTCTCTTTATGGTTGTTATGGTTACGCCTGCTTTGTCTGTCATACTCAGTCAATATACCCTGCTAATTTGAAATCACTTTTTATTACATCCACAGGTTTTCTTTTTCTTTTACTATTCCACTGTCCATGCTATGTGGTATATTGTCGCATTTTTAAATCTTCCTTGGGGTACTTTCCTCGCCTTTAAGCAGAGTAGATGGCTTCCCTATCAATTGCCTGCCTATCCGAAGATCGATTTCCTGACCACAAGGGAACGTGGAAAGATGAATCGATTATTCCAAACCAAATCGATCATAAATGTATATTGTTAATAATTCTTTATCTCGGAAATTTAAAACCATATAAAAAAATTAAAATCTTAGTTGCTTTTTCTGACACCGGGATTTTTCAAACTAATTCCCAGTGGTAGAATTTTTAATCCTTGACTTGACCCATATGACTCACCCCAGGTAGAACTGACAATGCGATAGGTTATTTTTATGTATTTAAAAATGGTTAGGTAAAAAAATAATTTACCTAATCTTTCTAAATACAGGAAGAATTGTTAAAAAAACAATAGTTTTTTTGGGTTTTTTTTCTTCATTCTCTCTCTTTTTTTTTTTTTTTTTTTTTTTTTGACCGTATTTGATGTTTAAAAAGTAAAAAACTCACCAGTACTTTCTTCAACAAAAAGTATTAAAAAAAAATAGTTTCATCATTCATCGAAATGCTACTGACAGTAAAAAACGGCACGTTGGCTTACTTGAAAATTTAAAACAAATTTCGTTTTTATGCATTATTTATGAAAATTGTATTTAATTTCGGGGATAAATCTGGTTCTTGTCCGCTATAAATGAATCCGGAAACTTTGCTTTCAAATTTAGGTCAAGTGCCTTGGATAATAATATTAATAAGCAATGAAAGGTTGCAATAATGGTCTTGATTTATTTTAGGATCTTGTTCTCAAGAACAGTTGTTCGTATGTGATTTTTTTAACGAGTTTCTATTTAAAGCCACATTGTTATAAAAAGCGATGACTAAATGTTATTACAACTATCAATAATGATGATAATGGTCTCGTAATTAGCTTTATTGTTTTGCATTTTGATATGATTTTAGCTTTTTGGTCACACAGTGTACGGGACATTTTCCATGAGATACCGAGAAATGAAGAGACTATAGCTCAACTGGTCAGTCTTAGAATAAATTGGTGTTTACTTTTTCTTTTACAATTTACATATTTTTTTTCTCTTATTTTTTTTAGTTACCTTTCTTTTTCTTTTCATCTCTTTTTACTTTTATCATTTTATTATTCAATCAATAACCGATCACTTTCCATTCTCTCAGCAATGTCTATGCACTTCCTCTCTTTTGCTTTCCATCTTCTCTCTCGCTCTCTCTTTCCTTTTTATCATCACGCCATCGTTTCTCTCTCTTCTCCAAACCTATCGGGACAGGAATCGATTATTTAGAATTTATAGAAAGCAGTGCTTTTAAAAATATTTTATCACAATATTCTTATTTTAGATAGAGAATTCTTTCCACATGACAATTTTTTTAACTGATCTTACTTTTTTTTTTAACCAACCTCATCTCTATCTCTCCCTCCCTCCCTCTCTCTCTCTTTCATCTATATATATATATATATATATATATATATACACACACACACACACACAGATTACGTACACTGGGCCAGATACTGCAAGATAGAAACTCTCTAATTCATTAAGAGTAGGGAGTTAGTTAATGCCTGAGCCATCAGCCAGTCCGGAGGTTGCTGAGCAGTTTTTATCTCCAGTCCCATGTACATGTGGGACTTTCATTTTAAATATGGCCTTCTTGTGCAATATTCCATTTAGGTGGGCATGTTGATAGATGATAGATACCTTTTTGTGTGTGTGTGTCTTCCATACATACATACATATATATATATATATATATATATATACACACACACACACACACACAAAGTTTTTCTTTTCTCAAGGATTTATTTTATAAACATTAAAAGTTATTTCTCGCACTTCTCTAAACCTATATAAGAAAATTTTAGCAATGACGAAATCATTTAAATTGCATTTAAATTATTTTCAGGATAAGTTTTGATGCCATAAAGACATGAATATATTCAATTTTCATATCTATTGAAAATTTATTTCACATTATCATTAAATAATGTTATTTCCAGAACATCCACAGATGTTCATATACACACACTCACTTTGTGATCGACAGGAATTTAATAATTGTCAATGAAAAACTTACTTTAATCAAACACTACAAAATAATGAAACCAAAATTATCTTGCTGCACTTCATCTGTAATAGATATTTTCTCTCAGTCCTTAAACACATAGTAGTAATCTCTGGCCAAATGCGACACCCACATAGTAAAGGTATGAGATTTTATCTCCAGTCTGAAGTTTCATGATTTATGGCTAGTGGATAGTCTTTGAAGACAGGATTTTTTTTTTTGTTTTAAGAGACACCCCTTCTGACTGAAGAGGAATAAAATAAAAAATTCTGGAAGTCAAGCAACAAACAAAATTGATTTCTGGTTGCCAGTTTGTATTAACACACAGCTAGAATGAGGTAGTTCTGGTTTGCCTTTGGCAGTTGACAGACTGAAGCTCTTGTAATTCTGATGCTGCCCATTTGTGTAGCTAACCATGTATTATGTCAATATGGGTAGAGTAGCTGATAGGAGGAAGAGTCAAAGGGAAGTGCTAACCTGTTGGACTGACATGACAGAATTAGTCCCAAGTGTAACTTGGCTACCTACCTAGACCGAGTAAGTGAAACCCTGAATAAATATATTGAAATCAAGGTTCTAGTCATCATTTCTCATTCTAACATTTTTCATCTCTCATTTTTTTGTGAGCATGTAGTCTGCCCTTTTTTTGGTGCTCACGTAAATGAGAACGAAGATGCGATCTACTCTTTTAAATTTAAGAGATGTAATTGATGCATTACATCATTTATTGATACTGGTACAGTGTGACCCGGATATAAGAGAAACCCGGATATAAGATACTTCTTCTCCGGTCCCGGCAACTCTCTTATATCCGGGTTGCACTGTACTATTTTTAAATTAAAAGAATTCTTTTTTGATTAAATTGATAATTTTATTTTTAAGAGGTTTCTTTTTTTCCTTACATGGACTTTAAAGTCCCTGTAGAGAAAAAAAACTTCAATAATGATATATGAATACATTACAATATCTGTCTATATTTCTGAGATGAGGTATTATGTACACTATTTACATTGCTCGGACTATCATCCTCATCTTTGTTGCCCTATTTATCACAACATTTCCAGCGAGCAAAATAAAGGGTTCAGAGTGTACAATGTTCGAAATGTGATAAATATGGCAACAAAGATGAGGATGATAGTCCGAGCAATGTAAATAGATTTTCAATTTGTAATGTATTTTATGTTGCAGCTCTATTCTCATTCTTGTAGGTGTGCACCGAAAACTCGAAGGCCTACTGTCATGCTCATAAGAAAATTAGAGATAAAAACAAATTTGACCGAAATTAACTTGGAATCTCTTTCTTTCTTTTTTTTTTTTTTTTTTTTTTTTTTTTCTCTCTCTCTCTCTCTCAAATCATTTTCACCCAATGCAATGTCCAAGAGTCACTTAAGGTAGAGTTACTGTCTGGATTATATTAACATAGAAAAGAACAAGTGTATAGAGCTGAATCAGACTTAAAAAAAAAAAAAAAAAAATGTGAACCAGACCATAATTGAACCTATCTACTCCTTTTGATCTGAAAACAAACCAGTTGATCCCAAATTACAATTGTCTTCTTTTGGTATCTTTAATTTTACTTATACTTGATTGTTCATTTTGCAGTTGAAGAGGTGTTTTTTTGTTTTTTTTTTTGTTTTTTTCCCCAGTTTAAGCTCAAATGTAAATTATCATTCTTCAATACCAGATAAAACAGTTAAATGGCTTTGATTAACCAAATAGAAATAAATGTTTTTTTTTGTTGTATCAAAAGCATTAAAAACTCTATTGGTGGATATGAAGCACTCATTTTCCTGATTCCAACTGTCAAACATATTGATAATCATTGTTACTTAATATGGGTGAAATTGTCAATTGCTTTTCTGAATTCACAATAATATAAATAAGTAATGGTTTGCCTCCTTAGATCACTGTCTGCTTTGTTCTCTCTATCATACAGAACAAAAAGGGATTTATCACTGTGTATATATATATATATATATATATATATATGACTCCTATTTTAAAAAAATAAATAAATAAATTGTCAATAAAATTTGGAGTTTCAGTGGAGATTTTAGAAGTATAAACTAAGTACATGTATTCTGGGGTTGATATGCCATAAAACCCAACCAACCATGTATTCCAGTAGGAACAGTTAATTAAGTAATTAACATTCCTTAATGAATTTTAACTACTAATTTCAACACAGTTTAAGTTGGGTTATCCTAAAAATGAGAAAAGGCAAGAGAAAACTAAAATTTCATGCAGTTCATTTTATTTTTAAACACTGGTGAAAGTAAAAATTTAAATATAATATTAGCACCACAAATTGCCAGAAACCAGTTCTATAGAAGCAAGTAATCTTTAGAAACCTATTCTGTTTATTTTCTTTTTAATTTGAGAATGGAAACAAATCCCTTTATAGTATCAAAAAGTATTAAATCATTTTGATAATTTAATAGAAAACATTTATTGAGATATTTCCAAATTGAAATTCTGTTCTAATCCTATTTCTGTTCAGAAGTATGATGCTTTTTGATTCTAGTGTCATCAGCTGTGTTATGGTTTCTTAGCCACATTCGCAATGAATCGCTGCAATCCCAAAGATCCAATGGAAGACCTATCAGATTTATGACTATATTTGTCACATAACATAGCACAAATTATGCCTTATTGACAAAAAATTCTATTTCTTCAAGAATTTTTGAGCCTCTTTTGACATAAAATGACACTAGAATAAAGTTTAATCCAAGAGATTTTTTTTAAATTTAATTTTGTCACAGTGTGAAAGAACAGCTTATTTATGGTTTTATATAGTGTGTGTATGAGAGAGAGAGATACATACACAAACACAATCTAAATTATGCAACAATGAAAACACTGACATCTCATTTTAACAGATATATTTAATAAAATTGCACAAAAATATCTTGAAATATTAAAGAGTAAATTTCTTCAACAATAAAATCATTATTGGCTTCAAATATGACCTCCAGGGAACTTCAGAATTTCCTACCACTCTTCTGGATGGTCTCCTTGTTTAAGCTAATGTAATCTAAGCTGCCATAATCTTTGTCTTCAGTTCATCTTTGGTGTTACAAGGAGTTTTGTTGGTCTCTCATTCGACTGCATTCCACAAATAATAATCAAGGGGGTTGCAGTCTGGGGAGTTAGGTGGCCAGATGTAAGGGGGTGATGTGGTTGCAGAAATTGTCTGACAGTTCTGACTGGTTTCTCCTGCTTGTCTGGAATGGTGCAAAGACTTGTTGCCAGGCATAGGGTCTTCTGGCAGCCAACCTCTTAACCCAAGGCAGCACTACTTCCTCAAGGCACTTGATATAGGCCTCTGTGTGGGTCTGAGGCCCTGTGGGAAGATGAATGGAGGTATATAAAAGATATAGAGCAAGAATTAAACAATAGAGGTTTCTCGGATTTGACTGTCTCGCTAGAAAAGAGGTATAATTCAGAGTGGTGTGTGGAGGACAAAATGAAGACGAGGCACAAATTTCAAAAAGGTGATTAACATTTGTGCTTAACACACAAAGTAGCAAAAATATTCATTAATATCCTTTACTGGATAGTGACTTCCTGGCCACTCCCTTTTGAATTTTGAGGTTAAGCCATTCTTTTAAATCTCAGTTTTCCCTGTCAGTCAGAAACTACCTGACATTGATTTTAATTCTGCAACAAAAAACCCAATGATGTGTTTATTTTTGTACATGACTTTTGGCCTTTATTGTGAAACCAGGATGTCATGTTACTGAAAGTTTCATTTGATCTTTAGTTTGTCCAAGGTGTACAAAACATTGGCCTCTTGATTTTAAGGTCATTGGCACACCCAGAAGAAACGGATTAAAAAAAAAATATATATTTGACTGGTCGGGGAAGGAGTTATTAGGCTATGCTCAGCCCAACATAAAAGAATTTCTAGATTTGCTTAAGTAAAAGTCATTTAATTTTTTTTCAAAATTGAATTTTCCTTTTTCAAGTTTTCATATATTGAATAGAAAAACCATGCTTGAATTTTGAATATATAATGGTTAAAATATTTGCACACTTTAAATTTTAAATAATTTTTGTGACATACAATGGCCATTAATACTTAAGTGTAACTCAAGACTTCAATGTTAAAATAAAACTATTTAATTACAGCTGCAAATAAAATACTTAACAAGAACAAAGAAGTAAAAGTCAACCCAAGGTAATTAACCATTTCAGTGGAAACCTTGTTAATAGCGCGTCTCTGCTTAATGCCCAGTAAATCCTAAATCAAAACCAAAATCATTGATGCACACTAATTCAACTAGATAGTTCCACTCAATAATCACTGCAGTCAGTAGCCTGACCTGATATTTATACACCTGGCAGAAAATGTATATTCATAAGTCCAAAATGTCATGCTCAAACCTTGATTTCAGTAGTTACTCATATTTTTTCTATATGACAATAATTAACATTTTATCACAAACAAGGCAATAATGCCCCCTAAGACACATGTGGTTACTAGGAGTGAAAGAGAATGAGAAATTTAGAAGAAACCAAATTTTAAGCAGGAAACAAGGGACATGCATCTTCACCTGTTCAGAAGACCAGAGAGGCATGTGAACAGTGTGCTAGGCTAAGAAATAAGATTAAATTTTTTTTTTTTTAAATTGTAAATAAAATTTTGGAGTTTTGGCAGAAGTATAAACTAAGAGCATATGTGATACAAGTGCATGTATTCAGATAGGGACAGTTATTTATGTAACCATCATTCCTTAATGGGGGTGGGAGAATCTTAGTAATCTATTCTGCTTCATTTTTTTTTTTTTTTTTTTTTTTTTTTTTTTTTCTTTTTTCACTCTCAGAATGGAAACAAATCACTTTATAGTAACAAAAATAATTAAACCATTTTGATAATTTAATAGGGAACATTTATTTAGGTATTTCCAGATTGAAGTTCTGTTTTCATTGTATTTCTGTTCAGAAGTAT
>OZ010614.1:31415864-31418364 GCA_963932145.1 Acanthosepion lycidas | reverse complement strand
TGAAAACAGCAGAGTGCAACAATAATGTTTGGGCAAAATAGTCCTTTCATTAAAGAAAGAATTTTATCTATCCTCTTTGTGCATATTTTGTAATACAGTATGTGGGTATGTAAAATAAGTGTATTGTTTTTTGTTTTTTTTTTGTTGCTTTTTTTGGTTTATGTAAATAACAAGTGTCAAAACCTTGGGTGTATTTTGGTAAGCCAGTAAAACAATACAGGATGAAAAGCGGATGACTAAGGAAGTCTTTCCTTGCCCCGCCCCAATTCCTCTCAGGCTGATATATTGATGGCCTCCAGATTTCAGCAAACTCAAGGATCTTTTTTTATTTTATTTTGAAATCTGAAATTAATTTCTGTGTACCTGCCAAAGGAAGGGAAAGTGATTTCTCTTCTGGCCTCAAGAGAAATACCTCTTTTCCAGTCAAATCAACACTGGCTGAAGAGGTTAAGAATCTTAATCCAAATCAACAGTCCCCTCACCACATTGAACTTTATCCTTGAGTGGGTTGATTAAAGATTACAAGGAAAAAAAAATGAAAGAAAGTAGGGTGCTTGAAAAACAACCCTAAAACAGGAATGTTAGTAGCCCTTGGCATTAGTGAATAAATTTTCTGTTAATGAGAGGGACAAAGCACACATTATTATTGACTTTATCATTCTCAAGGGGAAGGAATGACTTATTTATCTCTAGCTTTTCGACCCTGCTTTCAAACTGGCAAATTCTTTCTTCTGCCTCTGGAGGGTCTGAGGATAAGGTGGAAAGGGTGGCCTAAGAGTGACACTAATGTTTTTGTTATGTTTATACTAAATCTTTTCATAGGTAATATGGCTCCAGCCCATTCCCCCCCCCAACCCTATGCTTTCCAAAAATAGAATCAACCATGACTAATGAAAAATTTTGTTACCCCAGTGTGTCACACATTTGTTTTATCAACACTTCTCATCTTTACAATGAAATATATATCTATATGTGTTTTAAAGGCAAATTCCTCAGTGGCCAAATAATTTAGAAAATAAGGACCTTTGTAAGAGTCAAGCTTATCAATGACTTAATTTTAATTATATATAATCCAGTGTCCATCGCATTGTAATACACAAAGCTTAAGTTTTCTTAACATCCTTTACTGACATGTGATGAAAGCCTGCTTAAATTTCTGAAATTCTCATAGGATGTCTGAAGTATTAGGTTGGTGCAAAAATAATGTCGTTTTCTCACATAGTAACATGTGTGAGAAAACTACATTATTTTTTGCACCAACCTAATATAAAGAATCAAGAATGACCAAAATAACCTTGTATGGACAAATGCAATGGTAAAGAAAAGTTTTCCTTTAGTCTTATATATATATATATATATATATATATATATATATATATACACACACACACAGAGGGTGAGAAAGATAAATTGTCATATAGATTATGCAAAAATGGAAATAACACTGACATCTCATTTTAACAGATATATTTACCAAAGTTACACAAAAATAACTTTGAAAACTAAAAAGATTAAATTTATTTAATAAAATCACCATTGGCTTCAACCACAGCCTCCAGATGAATTTGGAATCTCCTGCAACTCTTCTGGATGCTCTCCTTGTTTAAGTTGGTGAATGCTGCCATAATCCTTGCCTTCAGTTCATCTTTGGTATTACAAGGAGTTTTGTTAGTCTCTCACTCAAAGGATTGTTTTTCCACCCAGTGAATTGAAGAGTGTTTAATTTGAAATTCTTAGAACATTAAATGGAAATTCATTTTATCCCGTTTCACATTATAGTCATTTTTTTTTTTTTTTTCTTGTGACATTTCTATATATTCGCAACTTGAGAAATTTGGTACATTTGGAAGTGACAT
Organism: Acanthosepion lycidas; assembly: GCA_963932145.1. Taxonomy (NCBI): domain Eukaryota; kingdom Metazoa; phylum Mollusca; class Cephalopoda; order Sepiida; family Sepiidae; genus Acanthosepion; species Acanthosepion lycidas. Next base: position 31,416,508 of record OZ010614.1, on the reverse strand, counting down.
GAAGGAAAAGAACAACCCACCATACTTAGATTTGTTGCGTCTGGTCTCCCAAATGTTATTTGGTCAGCTTCCTTTAGTATTGTACAAGATTACACTATTCAAGCATCCATTGAGGGTCAACACTTTTGAATTTTGTTAAATGAAACTCCTGTTGTGTCGTGAATACTAATGTCACTTTCATTAGTATTTTTGTAGCATACCTACATATGATAATAGGTATGTCCCCATTCCCATAAATGCAGTAGTGAATACTGAACGTGTTGGTCTGCAGTTTAGAGATTCATTGTAGAATTCACTTGACTCACTTCTAGCAGTTGATTACTACTATGCACCACTGGCAAATCTTATATGTGTTGTTCATGTCCTTAGTATTATCATTCATTACCAACCTTCATGTGGTTATTCTGTTTAGTAAACTTCTCTAGGTTACAACAGGTATCAAATAATATTATTTTTTTTTTTTTATTGATTTTTCTGCAGCTTATCACCCTTTTGCATGTTATTTAAAGCTAGAAAATATTTTTAGATTGTAAGAATTTTTTTTTTTTTTTTTTTTTTTTTAGATAGTAATGATTTAGTGATACAAATCTTACTAATTAATTAACCCCTAGATGGTGTGGATTCACACCTTTCCCAAGGGTATC